>JAAGEH010002526.1:1902769-1966072 GCA_011751065.1 Lasiurus cinereus | reverse complement strand
GGAGGAGGAGGAGGAAAGCTCACCCCGAAAACCACGTGTCTCTCCCCGCAGGAAGTACACACTATTCCCATTTTCTCTTTCCCCAAAGTTCGCTCTCAGTGTCCGTGTCAACAATGTAAATATTTCCTAAACGCCCGGCTGGGGCATCCGGTGCTTCCTTGCGTCGCAAGAAACGGGATTCCGTCCCCGGGGACCCACAAGTGACAATCACCTCCCCCTTCCTCGGGGTGCGGAGCCGAACAACGGGGCCACTGCCCGGGCCACAGCCCCGCGGCGGCTCCCCTGGCCACACGGTGGACGCGGGGGAGGCCAGGACCTGCGAGCTCGGGGCCTGCAGGTGGGGGGCCCCCGGAGAGTCGGGGTGTTTCGGGCCATTTCGGAGCAATCCACGCCCACCTGCCTCCCGAGGGGGCGGGAGGCGGCTGCGGGCCGGTTCCCCCCGCGGGGAGGAGCCGGGAGCACAGGCCTCGGGCCGGAGCTCCTCCAGCTCGCCCCGCATCCATCCCCGCGCCGGCCCGAGGCTCCCGGCCAAACCGCATTTTCCTGCAGACCCAGCCCCCCACCCCCACCCCCCCCCAGCCCGCAGCCCCAGCGCCCCGGGTCAGGCAGGCAGGCAGGGGTCGCTGACCTCCCGCCGCTCCTCCAGGCCGGGGCTCCAGGTGACACACCCGGTGCGGGAGAAGGGGACCCAGGTGCCGGGCCCGCCCGCCCGGGCGCGGCTTCCCCCGTGGGGGGGGGGCCTCACCTGGCAGCGGCACACGATGTCCGCGTCCTGCGCCAGCAGATCCACCACCTTCCCTTTGCCTTCGTCGCCCCACTGCGCGCCCAGCACCACCGTCACCCGGTTCCCCCCTCCGGGCCGCGCCCGGGGGCGGCCGCAGTCGCCGTTGGGCAGGGACGAGGCCGCCGGGTGGGTCTCGGCCAACGCCATGGCGCCAGTGACGCGAGGAGCGCCCGCGGCGGAGGCGGACGGCAGGGAGCGCACCGACGGAACTGCTCGGCCGCCCGCAGCCACATGCAGAGGAAGCGGCGGCCAGCGGCGGCCCCGCCCCGGCTCCGCCCCCGCCGCGCCGCCCGCTCCCGCCAGGCCCCACCCCGCTCCCCGCCGCGGCCCGCTCCGCCCAGCGGGAGAGGCCCCGCTGGCCGCAACCGCCGCCCCCCGGAACCGAAGCCACGCCCCCTTCAGGGCCGGGCGCGCCATTCCCCAGAACGGAAGCGGCAGGGGCGGGGCTTGGCGCGCGCGCCAGCCTCAAACGCCCCGCCTCCCCTCCCCGGTCTCCAGGTTTTCCAACGGGAGGGCCTGGAGAGGTGCGTGCTCCAGCGTCGGACTACAACTCCCGGCATGCAACGCCCTGGGCGGAAGTGACGTATGTAGCCTGGTACCAGGGTGTCGGCCATTTGTTAGGTTTCAGTGTCCGAAAACGTTCCATTTTAAATTATTTTTCAGTTCATGGGTTTTCCATTTAGGGCACGCCCGACCCCCCCCCTAAGTCTCTCGCAGTGCCTCATGCCAAAGCAGCTGCGGCCTTGAGCCATTGCCTTGGTTTCCGCCCGCCAGGCGGCCAGACACTGAAGCGGGTTGCCCAGGGAGGGGAAAAAAATATATATTATTTTTTAATGACTTGATTTTATTAAGGGATGGAGATTGGGTGTAAAACAAAAAGGGCGGGATTTCATGATGCAAATGGGGTGGAATGGGGGGAAAGTATGCATTTCCACCTGGAAATTCAGGACGAGGGGGTAAGAGCAGGAACGGGGACAGGGATTGAATAAGGCCAACTCAACAGTAAAGCAATGAGAGAGAGAGACTGTTAGACCTGGAAATCCGGGGGTCCGGCAGAGTCCGAGCCCTGCTGCTCCTTTTACACCTTAGTAACTAACACAGGCTCGGGGGGGAGGAGGAGAGCATCAGCGATGTCAGATAGCATATGCCAGACGCTCTGATGCACAACCCTACGAGGTAAGGCAATGCTCTCTCATCCTTATTTCACAGGCTTTGTTCTCTTAAGGGCTTCATTGCTATCTAAGCAGCCCTTAAGAGGCCGCAGCCCAGCCCCTTTGTGTACGCTTTCCACCCCTATTAGCGTTTCAGGGGTCCCTGCATTCCAGAGCATGTCTCCTGCGGAGTATCTTCCACCTGCAACACCAATGAGCTGCGACGTCGAATCCTGATATAAAGTTGCTTGGGGGCCCAGCAGGCGTGGCTCAGTGGTTGAGCATCGACCTTTGAACCGGGAGGTCAGGGTTTGATTCCTGGTTAGGACACATTTCCTCGGTTGCGGGCTCAATGATCCTCAGGGTGGGGCATGCGGGAGGCAGCTGGCCAATGATTCTTTCTCATCATTTATGTTTCTCTCTCTCTCGCTCTCTCTCCTTCTCCTCTCTGAAATAAATAAAAAGATATTTATAAATAAAGTTGCTTTGGGAAAAAGGTGTGCATAGAATCACATTAAATTTGGTGTCTCCCAAATAAAAGATTGTATGTGTGTGTGTGTGTGTGCGTGCGCGTGTGTGTCCCAAATTATATGTATGCAATCATGTTCTCTAAGGGTTCCCAGAGCACATTTTATAATTTTTTATTCAAAGACTCCTTAAGTTGGGCCGAAACTGGTTTGGCTCAGTGGATAGAGCATCAGCCTGTGGACTGAAAGGTCCCAGGTTCGATTCCGGGCAAGGGCATGTACCTTGGTTGCTGGCATATCCCCAGTAGGGGGCGTGCAAGAGGCAGCTGATCTATGTTTCTCTCTCATTGATGTTTCTAACTCTCTATCCCTCTCCCTTCCTCTCTGTAAAAAAAAAATCAATAAAATATATTTTTTAAAAAAAAGACTCCTTAAGTCAGTAAAACTGAGAACCAACAATAAGTTAAGTGTTTCAAGGTCACAGTTGCTCTGGCATGAGGCACTGATGAGGTTAAGAAGGAGCAAAGATACAATTGCAGCCCTTCCGGATGCAGGTTATGTATTTGGCCTACCAACAAGTAAACAGGTGGATTATACTATTGCGTGATAAATGTTAGTGTTTAGCTTGTTTTTGCCACAAGTATTACAAGCCCCTTTGTAAACCGGAACGCTCTCTTTTTTATTTAATTTTTTTTACTCCAGTGCACGAGACAGCGTTGGGCATACACAGTCAGTGCTCCAGACTGCACACTTGTGTTCGATTGAAACGTCATTTATAGCTGAGACCGGTTTGGCTCAGTGGATAGAGCCTCGGCTTGCGGACCAAAAGGTCCCGGGTTCGATTCCGGTCGGGGGCATGTACCTTGCTGGCGGGCACATCCCCAATGGGGGGCGTGCAGGAGGCGGCTGATCGATGTCTCTAAAATCAATAAAATATATTTTTTTAAAGAAAGAAAAGTCACTTATAGAGTGCCTGCACCTGCTAGGCACTGCCAGGTGCGTGTTTGTTATTACAGTGCTCATGTTACAGTCTAGGAAGACTGGGTCTCAAAGATGCTCTAACTGGGAAGGTTCATCTCCATTCACCTCGGGTTTTCCCGAGTGGCTTTGCTATTCCACCCCGGAAGAGCATGGCCCTGCCTTTCCTAAAACCTGGCTTAGATTTTACCTTATTTGTTCTTGTTGCTACTATCACCGCCACCTCCCATTTTCTCCCCTTTCCCCCTCCTCCTCCTCCCGACCGCTAGAGACCCGCCCCGGTGTAAGTTTTCCCCGGAAGCGGCCCCTGCAGGCGCCGAGCTGCTGACGCGCAGGCGCCGAGCTGCCGACGCGCAGGCGCCCGCGCACGCGCACGCGCACTGGCCGGCGGGCGAGCGCGCGGGCCCCGCGAGGCGGCGCAGTTGCGCGGAGCGTTGGGGCGCTATGGCCGCCGGGGGCGTGGCTCTGCTGCTGTCCTGGCTGAGCTGCTGCGGCTCGGCTCTGTGGAGGTAGAGGCGCCCGTGGAGGACGGGGCTCCGGGGGCCGAGCAGGGGTCCCCGTCCCAGCGCCTCAGCGTCCCCGGCCTCCCGCCCGCGCAGCTCCCCGAACCCCCCGCCCAGCGCCAGCGCCCCGCCGCCCCGCCCCGCCGCCCTCAGTGCCCGGAGGCGCAGAGTGAGGGGACGCCGGGGGGACTCCCCGGCGCTGGCCCCTGGGATCCTGAAACCGCCTTTGCCTGAGCGGAGAGGAGCCGGGGAGAAGCCGGAAATGGCCGCCGGGGAGGGGGCGGGGGCGGGGCGGGGGCCTCAGCGGGATAACGGGTCTCGCTGGGGCTGGATGCAGTGTAGGCGGGCACCCCCGGGAGGCCTTCCACGCGGGCTAAAGTGCGGGGGGCGAGCCAGGAAAAGCGCCCTCTGCGAGCGGGTGTTCTGTTTCAGGGGGGTTTGCTCTCTCAGGAGTTCTTGCTCTCCCACCTTAAAAGTGTGAGAAGACCAACGACCAGCCCAGCCCTTGCAGAGGTTCCCGATGGGGGGGGGGGACCCAGGCATCTCACCGGACACAGGAAGGTGGGGGGAGGGGAGGTGAAATAGTAAGAGGCCGTGGGAAAGGTCAGTGAGGTCATGAGAAAGCAGAACGGGGGCGATCCGAGGAGTGTGAAAGCCTTCTCTTCCTTCTCTATGAAACGGGGAAACCTCTCTCCTGGGGTGGGTAAAAGAGCTGTGGTGCATACATAATGTGGTTAGTACTCGGCCATTAAAAAAAAAAAAAATGGAACCTTACATTGACTGCAGCCCAGGTGGACCTAGAGCAGCGGTTCTCAACCTGGGGGGTCGCGACCCCTTTGAGGGGCAAATGACCCTTTCACAGGGGTCGCCTAAGACCATGGGAAAATGCAGATATTTACATCACGATGCATCACAGTAGCAACATTTCATGGCTGGGGGTCACCACCCCCATGAGGAGCTGTGTGCAAGGGTCTCAGTCTTAGGAAGGTTGAGAACCACTGGCCTAGAGCGAGCATGGCCAACGCAAAGGCTGACACGGGCCAAGTAAGCAAGGTCCAAGTGTCCCTGGGCCACAAAAACACAAAGGGACGAAGGTTTATTTCGATAGAGACATGCTGCATACAAAGGGCCGAAATAAGTGAGTCATCGTTAACACAAAATAATAGGACATTTCAATAAAAATTCATATTTTTTCCTTGAACAGTACCTTACCAGACACCGAATAACTGCACAAATTAATAAGCTTAACCCAAGTAAACCTGTTTTTTCTTGTTCTCCGAAAGTGAGATGTTTCCTGTTGCGCACACCAAACAAGTCAGTCCAAGACTAATGACGCGGCCATCGGCCCGCTAAAATATTCGCTGCTGGTATTAGTGGAGAGAAATCGCGTGCCTGCGTGTAAGGCGTGTAAAGGGAATGAATGCAACAGGATTATAATCAGTCATTAGTGAATGCTGTAACTCATTATTAATGATGTATAACAGGATATTGTAAAAATTAAGTTACGAAGTTTTAAAGTGTTTCTTACATACCGTTATATTAGCTGGGCTGCAAAAATACTCATTGCAGTCCGCAGGCAGAGAGTTTGACATGCTTGACCTAGAGGGTATTATGCAAAGTGAAATAAGTCAGGCAGAGAAAGACAAATGCCATATGATTTTTTTTAAGTGTATTTTTATTTCAGAGAGGAAAGGAGAAGGAGAGATAGAAACATCAATGATGAGAGAGAATCATTGATCAGCTGCCTCCTGTACGCCCCCAGCTGGGGATGGAGCCCAAAACTTGGGCATGTGCCCTTGACCAGAATCAAACCCAGGATCCTTCAGGCTGCAGGCCAATGCTCTAGCCACTGAACCAAACTGGCTAGGGCCAAATACCATATGATTTCACTTACATGTGGAATCTAAAAATAAATGAACAAAATTGAAACACACTCATAGATACACAGAGCAGATTGGTGGTTACCAGGGTGGGGGGGGCGGAAATTGGGGTCGGGGAAAGGGGTGAAGGGATTAAGAAGTACAGGATGGCAGTTACAAAGAAGTCACAGGATGTAAAGAACAGGATAGGGAATAGAGTCCATCAGATTGTGATGATGATGTATGGCACCGGAAATACCAGGGGGAGCACTTTGTATAGGATTGTCTAACAGCTATACAGCTGAATACAAAATACGTATATTGAAACTTAAATTTTAAAAAAAGGATGCTTTACGAGAGCCATTGGCTGTAAATGACTTTTGAAAAGTTGAAATATGGCTAGTCCAAATTAAGATCTTTTGTAAGTGTAATAAATATACACTGGATTTCAAAGACTGTACCAAAAAATGTATCTCATTAATAATTGTTTTATTAATTGATTACATGTTGAATAAAATATATTATTAAAATCAATTTCACTTGCCCTAGCCAGTTTGGCTCAGTGGATAGAATGTCAACTTGTGGACTGAAGAGTCCCGGGTCCCATTACAGTCAAGGACATGTGCCTGGGTTGCAGGCTGGATTCCCAGTAGGGAGCATGCAGGAGACAGCTGATCAATGATTCTCATCATTGTATTTCTATTTCTCCCTTCCTCTCTGAAATCAATAAAAGTATCATATATATATATATATATATAAGCCTAATATGCAAAATGTACCCTCAGGAGTTACACCAACAGAGAGTTTGACCACTTGCTATGATGTGCGCTGACCAGAAGGGGCTGGTGTGGAATGAAGGGTGGCTCCGGCCAGCAGCTGGCAGCCTCTGGGGACCCTACCCATACACGAATTTTATGCACTGGGCTTCTATTATTAAAATAAAAGTAAATTAAAAAAGCAAGATATAAAAGTATTTACAGACAGTCCCTGACATAGGATGGTTCCACTTAACAATTTTTTGACTTTATGGTGGTGTGAAAACCATATAAACTACATGAGATTTTTCAACACTTCATTATAAGATAGGCTGTATGTTAAATAATTTTGTCCAGTTATAGGCTAATGTCAATGTGCTGAGCACATTTAAGGTAGACTAAGCTAAGCTATGATGTTTGGTAGGATAGGTGTATTAAACGCATTTTTGAATTACAATATTTTCGTTTACAATGGGTTTATTGTGATGGAATGCCATTGTAAGTCACGGAGCATCTGTACCTCTCATTCTAGTGTCTTCAGATACTGAGCTAACCTAGAGTGGTGGGTAGAGTTCATGGATAATCCTTAGTTTGAGCACTGACGATGCTCTCCAGAACATGCTTAGGCAGAGCAGCCTAGGCATGCTCTGACCATGCATAGAATCCCTCTCCCTTGGAGGAGAAATTAATTTTCATATTCTTATTTGACCTTTTCTTCCGCAGATATTATGCTCAAAGCCCAAACTACCGCATTTTTAGTATCAGAAGTACTGTAAGTGTTTAACTTTTTAAAACTATAGTTAAGTTTTTTTTGTTTGTGTGTTGTTTTTTACCTTAGGGCAGAGTTAATCATACTAAGTTGTATAGCACAGTGTCATTCTTCTATTTCTTTTTCATATTTATTTCATTCATCTTCCTAATATAGTTCTCCTTCTCCAATAATAATCCTTAAATATGTAAGCTGCAAAAACAAGTGGTGTTGGGTTGAGTGTTTTGTGATTAATATTCAAAAAATAATGTCAAGATACAGATAGGATGACCCTGTCTCATTTATCTTCTTATTTTAATCCTCACAATCTACTAGAGTAACCCCTACATACTTAAGATATTATTTTTGAGATAAAATAAAAACCTTATTTGGTGGGGAGACTACTGAAGTGTCCCAGAAAAGTTGTTACTTTTCCTTTGTTTTATTACTTCGTATAATTTCAAATACATCAAATTTTAATTATTATGCTATATAATAAAAGGCTAATATACAAATTGACCGAACTGCAGGATGACCGGTTGCTATGACATGCACTGACCACCAGGGGACAGACTCTCAATGCAGGAGCTGCCCTCTGGTGGTCACTGCGATCCCACAGGGCAAGTGCCACTCGGCCAGAAGCCAGGCTCATGGCTGGCAAGCACAGCAGCGCTGAGGATGTCCAAGTGACAGCTTAGGCCCATTCCCTGCAGGGATTAGACGTAAGCCATCAGTTGGACATCCCATGAGGGCTCCTGGACTGGGCACAGGCTGAGCTGAAAGGCCCTCCCCCTCCTGAATGTACAGTTTTGTGCACCATTCCTCTAGTTTCTTCAGTAAGGACCCAGAAAATTGAACCGTACATCTGAACAATGAGATGAATATTTTGGAGCAAATGTTTTCTTTCAACTATTTTATCTTCTTTTTCTAGATTACATTAGAGTATGAAGGAACATTATTTTCTGAATGGAGTGTGCCAGGAACTTGTTCTGTGAAAGATAAACGGTAATATTTTTGTCATGAATGTCAATGCATGTGTATTTACACGAAACAGAGCATTCACATAGCATGAATTCAGACGCAAGGCTGTGATTTAATGTCACTTTCTTCCCATTAGCTAGATATGAAAAGAAAAACAAAGTCAGTTTGAAAAGAGAAGTCAAATATTGCTGCATTTTTATTATTTTTAAGTTTTTAGGCTTAAAGAAGAGCAGGAAATTTTTCATTAATCTCATATGCTTCTTTACTTATTTCTCCCTTCTCGCTCTCTTTAATGCTAGTTCGCCCAGGACAGAGCTGCGCTGTTCTACTCCAGGCTTTCAGAAGATAAGACCAGTTGTTACAGGGCCAGTGAGTTGATCTTAATTATTAAACCTGAATAGTCCAGTTCATTTTTCCTTTTTTTTTTTGAGCTTTTAACCTAATTTCACATGTTTTAACTAGTATAAATTGTAACTATAAGTACGAGGTATTTTTATATTACTATCAAAATGTCATTAATTTTTAGATATGTCTTTGCAAATTATAACTAATGAAATGGTATGTAATTTTCATTTAGCCTTTTTCTTAGCATGTTAAAGCCCCCGTTACCATTGTAATGATAACAGTACTCCTGGCTGAGAGAGCTCACATCATATACTTCTATGATAATGTCCAGGATAAAGAGCCATATCTAGAAGATTTGTTTTTACTCTGTTTTTGGTTTTGTTTTATTTTTTTGTTTTTCAAGAAAACATATGTGAATGCAAATAAATGAATGATGTTGAATCTTTTCAGGTTTACCAAAAAAAAAAGTAAAGCATTTTTAATATTTTTTTATTGATTATTAGAGGAAGGAAGAGGGAGAGAAATTGAAACATTAATGATGAGAACCATTCATCGGCTGCCTCCAAGCCCACAGCCCAGGGATGTACCCTTGACGGGAATCAAACCCAGGACCCTTCAGTCCCCAGGCCAACACTCTCTCCACTGAGCCAGACCAGCCACAGCAAGCATTTTAAATGCATTGGCATTTAATCAGTTAGTAACAAAGTACTGGCCCCACACCTCACAGCTTGTTTCCACACAAGTGTGTAAAACCACTGATCTAGAGACTCCGTCTGACGAATCCTGCCTTTGCTCTGGGGCTTGTGCCTTCTTTTTAATTAACAATCTTCATTTTCATGAAACAGGAAGAGTGAAATGAGAAAGGTCAGATGAATATTAATTCATTTTAACCCCTATTGATGGAAAAATATTTGAATTCGGCTTTTTGAGTTTATGAGTTTTTTAAGTTTCATGAACATAAAGGAAAGGATTCCTTTCTCTTTTATTGTTTTTTTACAATATATTTTTTTTTTATTTCAGAGAAGAAGGGAGTGGGAGAGAGAGTTAGGAACATCAGTGATGAGAGAATCGTTGATCAGCTCTCTCCTGCATGCCTCCCACTGGGTAAAAAGCCCCAACCTAGGCATGTGTCCTGACTGGGACTCGAAGCATGACTTCCTGGTTCATAGATCAATTCTCAGCCATTGAGCTATGCCAGCTGGGTTCCTTTCCCTTTTTGTTATACTGGAAACCCCTAGAAACATTATGAAACATGTTATGTAAAAAAAAATAAGCATACACAAATACATGCATACATAGGACTACTTTTGTCATTTATGTATAGTGTCATCAGATCTTACAACCTATAAGGAGGGATATGTGACTTTTGAAACTCACTAAAAAAAAACATTTCCAGGCATTGCCAAATGTCCCCTGGTGAGCAAAATCACCTCTGGTTGATAACCATTAAACAGGAAATTCGTTGAATTGTGTTTCAGCGGGGAAAACTGTAAGAGCTCTGCATCAGACACTCACTCCTGTCACTCGGGTAATTACAAGAGTTTAGAGAGCTCTTTATCAGAATCATGGTCAAAGACTCAGGAACTGGGGGAAAAGACATATATTTCTTATTACACAAGGTCAAATATAATAGAAACAATGAGCCATCTAAATGTATTCATTATACTTCAGAAGTCTCCCCACCAAAAAAAATAGTAAATTGATAGTAAATCCTCAATTACAGAGAGTAACTAAAGAATTGGACTAGTATTATATGAATATTTATTAGTTCTATTCTGATATATATTCATAATACTTCCTCTAAATTAATAAATAATTAACTTAGTTCCTCTGTGACTTTGATGCCTGTATTAAATTAGTATTTTTTAAGTTAACTTCATATATCATAGTTGCTTTTGCAATTTCTTTTAGGATGTAGAAGAAGAACGCAATTTATTTGTGGACATTTCTAATACTTGCTTTCTGTGGTATTTCAGAGTTATGTAAGTAATGCAATATTTAATACAAAGGTTATTAATACTTCTTCAGAGTATTTAGCTTTAAATCTTAATTAACAAAATTAACAAATGGGTTATCTACATTACAGTTTCTATATAAGCTTTCTTTCACCAATCAAGATAGTATTCTCAAATAGCCCTAGCAAGTTTGGCTCTGTGGATAGAGCGTTGGCCTGTGAACTGAAGGGTCCCGGGATCGATTCTGGTCAAAGGCACAGGCCCTGGTTGTGGACTCCATCCCCAGAAGGGTGTGCAGGAGAAAGCCAATCAATGATTTTCTCTCATCATTGATGTTTCTATCTCTCTCTTCCTCTCCCTTCTTCTCTGAAATCAATAAAAATATATTTTTTAAAAAGATTCTCAAATATGCTGCCAAACATATGGAAAAACAAACAATAAAAATAACAATCACATACACTGCTTCTTTTTTTTTTTACTTTATTTTATTTTTTTATTGTTTCAAGTATTACATATAGTGGTACATATATCTCCTTTTTCTCCCCCTATTGACCTTCCCCTAGGTTCCCCTAACCCCTGTCGCATACCCTCATCCCACCCCCCACCCCCCAGTGTCTTGTGTCCATTGTTTGTGCTTATATTCATGCATACAAGCCCTTTGGTTGATCTCTTTCCCCCCCTACCCAACACTCCCCATCCTTCCTGGTGTAATTTGATAGTCTCTTTGGTGCTTTATTGCTTCTGTTTCTTATCTTTTTATTCATCAGGTTATGTTCTTTATTTTCCATAAATGAGTGAGATCATGTGGTATTTTTCTTTCATTGCTTGGCTTATTTCACTTAGCATAATGCTCTCCAGGTCCATCCATGCTGTTACAAATAGTAAAAATTCCTTTTTTTTATAGCAGCGTAGTATTCCATTGTGTAGATGTACCATAGTTTTCTAATCCATTCATCTGCTGATGGGCACCTAGGCTGTTTCCAAATATTAGCTATGGTGAATTGTGCTGCTATGAACATAGGGGGGTGCACATGTCCTTTCTGATGGGTGTTTCTAGTTTCTTGGGATATAGTCATAGATGTGTGATTACTGGGTCAAATGGGAGTTATATTTTTAGTTTTTTGAGGAAATGCCATACTGTTCTCCACAGTGGCTGCACCAGTCTGCATTCCTACCAGCAGTGCACAAGGGTTCCTTTTTCTCTGCATCCTCACCAGCACTAGTCATTTGTTGATTTGTCAATGATTGCCATTCTGACAAGTAGAGATGGTACCGCATTGTTGTTTTGATTTGCATCTCTCAGATAATTAGTGACTTTGACCATGTTTTCATGTGTCTCTTGGCCTTCCTTCTGTCTTCTTTTGAAAAAATTCTATTTAGGTTCATTGCCCATTTTTTTATTGGATCATTTATCTTCCTTTTATTCAGTTGAATAAGTTGCCTGTAGATGTTGGAGATTAAACCTTTATCAGTGATAACATTTGCAAATAGGTTATCCCATACATTAGGCTTTCTTATTGTTTTGTTGATGGTTTCTTTTCTGTGAAAAAGCTTTTTATTTTTATGTAGTCCCATTTGTTTATTTTCTCTTTAGCTTCCATTGCCCTAGGAGCAGTACCAGTGAAATAGTTCCTTCGGTATATCTGAGATTTCTCTGCCTGTGGATTCCTCTAGTATTTTTATGGTTTCCTATTTTATGCTTTAGTCCTTTATCCATTTTGAGTTTATTTTTGTGTATGGTATAAGTTGGTGATCTAGTTTCATTTTTTTTTGCATGTATCTGTCCAATTTTCCCAACACCATTTATTGAAGAGGCTGTCTGTCTTGACTCCATTGTATGTTCATGCCTACTTTGTCAAATATTAATTGAGCATAGTGGTTTGGGTCGATATCTGGGTTCTCTATTCTATTCCATTGGTCTATATGTCTGTTCTTGTGCCAGTACCAGGCTGTTTTGAGATCAGTGGCCTTGTAATACAGTTTGAAATCTGGTATTGAGACCCCACCTACTTTGTTCTTCTTTCTCAGGATTTCTGTGGCTATTCGGGGTCTTTTTTGTTCCAGATGAATTTTTGGAGAGTTCTTTCTAGGTCTGTGAAATACGCCCACTAGTATTTTAATAGGGAGTGCATTGAATCTATAGATTGCTTTGGGTAGTATGGACATTTTAATGATGTTGATTCTACCAATCCATGAACATGGCATGTTTTTTCATTTGTTTATGTCTTCATCTATCGCTTTTTTCAGTGTCCTGTAGTTTTCCATATATAGATCTTTTACCTCCTTAGTTAAGTTTATCCTTAGGTATCTTAATTTTTTTGGTGTGATGGTACATGGGATTGCTTTTTGGATCTCTCTTTCTGTAAGTTCATTATTGTTGTATAGAAATGGCATAGATTTCTGGACATTAATTTTGTATCCTGCTACATTGTCGAATTCATTTATTAAGTGTAATAGTTTTCTGATGGAATCTTTCAGGTTTTTTATGTATAATATCATGTCATCTGCAAATAAGGATTTACTTCTTCTTTTCCAACTTGGATGTCTTTTATTTCTTCTCCTTGTCTAATTGCAGTGGTTAGTATTTCCAGTACTATGTCGAACAGGAGTAGTGAGAGTGGGCCTCCCTGTCTTGTTCTTGTTCGTAGGGGAAATGGTTTTAGTTTTTGCTCATTGAGTATGATGTTGGCTGTGGGTTTATCATATATGGCTTTTATGGTGTTGAGGTATGATCCTTCTATTCCCACCTTGCTGAGGATTTTTATCAAGAAAGGATGTTGGATTTTATCAAATGCTTTTTCTGCATCAATTGATAGGACTATGTGATTTTTATCTCTCAATTTGTTTATGTGATGTATCACGTTTATTGATTTGTGGATATTGTACCATCCTTGCATCCCTGGGATTAATCATACTTGGTCATGGTGTATGATCTTTCTGATGTACTGCTGGATCTGATTTGCTAGAATTTTGTTGAGGATTTTGGCATCTATGTCCATGAGAGATATTGGCCTGTAATTCTCTTTCATTGTGTCGTCTTTATCTGGTTTTGGTATTAGGGTGATGCTGGCTTCATAGAAGGAGCTTGGAAGTGTTCCTTCCTCTTGAATTTTTTGGAATATTCTGAGGAGGATAGGTTTTTTTTTTGTTTTTTGTTTTCAAATTAAATCTTTATTATTCAGATTATTACATTTGTTTTCTCTTTTTTCCCCTCCATAGCTCCCCTCCATCCGGCTCCCACCCTTCCCTCTACCCTTACTCCCTCCCGTTGACCTCATCCATAGGTGTATGATTTTTGTCCAATCTCTCTCTGTACACACCTTACCCCTTTCCCCCTGAGAATTATCAGTCCACTCCCTTTCTGTGCTCCTGATTCTATTATATTCACCAGTTTATTCTGTTCATCAAATTTTTAATTCACTTAATTTTTAGATTCACTTGTTGATAGATATGTATTTGTTGTTCATAATTTTTTGGCTTTTACCTTTTTCTTCTTCCTCTTCTAAAAGAGTACCTTTCAGCATTTCATAAAATACTGGTTTGGAGTTGATGAACTCCTTTAGCTTTTTCTTATCTGTGAAGCTCTTTATCTGCCCTTCAATTCTGAATGATAGCTTTGCTGGATAGAGTATTCTTGGTTGTAGGTTCTTGCTATTCATCACGTTGAATATTTCTTGCCATTCTTGTCTGGCCTGCATTGTTTCTGTTGAGAAATCAGCTGACAGTCGTATGGGTGCTCCCTTGTAGGTAATGAACTGTTTTTCTCTTGCTGCTTTTAATATTCTCTCTTTGTCTTTTGCTCTTGGTATTTTAATTATGATGTGTCTTGGTGTGGTCCTCTTTGGATTCCTTTTATATGGGGTTCTGTGTGCTTCCTGGACTTGTAAGTATTTTTCTTTTACCAGATGTGGGAAGTTTTCAGTCATTATTTCTTTAAATAGGATTTCAGTATCTTGCTCTCTCTCTTCCTCTGGCACCCCCACAATTCTGATGTTGGTACGCTTAAAGCTGTCCCAGAGGCTCCTTACATTATCTTCACATTTTTGGATTCTTTTCTCTTCTTGCTTTTCCAGTTGAATGATTTTTGCTTCTTTATATTTAAAATTTTTGACTTGATTCTTGCCTTCCTCTCGTCTGCTGTTAAGACTCTGTATAATATTTTTTTATTTCAGTCAGTGTCTCTAGTTGGTCCTTTTTCATCTCCTCTTGGCTCTCGCTAACTTTATCCAACTTTTCTAGCATATTCTTGAAAAACCTTGTAAGCGTGGTTTTGAACTCTATATCCAGTCGTTTGTTTTCCTCCATTTCTTTTGTTTGTGATCCCTTCCCTTGTCTCGGCATTTTCACTATGCCAGGAGAACTTCAGTGTTGGATTCAGCCTTATGATACCAGACTTGCAAAACCGAAGAAGCCTCTGTTGAGCTTGGGAGGGGTGGAGTCTCGGGGCTTAAGGGACCGCCTTGCCTTCCAGTCGGCCCCGCCCTCCACGGCCCCTGAGTCTCACGTGACTGGGTAATCGCTGGAGCGGTCGTTGTGCACGCACGCCCGCAGTCCCTCTAGACTGCTGCCTTTCCAGCTCCCCTGCACTCCAGGACCACACAAGTCTAGATCCCCAGGGTTTCACCCGAAACATGGGCTTAATGGAGTCAGAAGTGGCACAGTTGAGAGGGTCTGTCTCCCGCCCAGTCGCGAAAGCCAGCGGCACAATCAGCAATCTGTCCTCTGCACAGTGCCATGCGTGCCACCAGACCTCTGATCTTTTGCAATTCCCCTAAAATTCCGTGCACCTTTCCCTTTTCACAGTCCAAACTCCTCCCGTATGAGTTTCGGCTGGATCTGGGGTTTAGTGTCGTAAGATAAGGGGTTCAATGCCTTTGAGAGTCTCGTTTCCCTCCTGCCAGAGAAAACCAGCCAGGTATTCCGGCACCTGCTCTCTCCACGCTCACGTCTCCGTACCTCAGCTTTTTGCAGCTCCTCTGGGTCTCCGTGAGCCCCTCTCCTTCCCTCTAGCTGTAGAACTTCCACTCAGCCAGCTTTCCTGTGGTTCTGGATGATGTCCGTTCTGTCTTTTAGTTGTAGTTTTGAAATTGTTGTGTGAGGCAGCAGTGTAGGTGTTTACCTATGCCGCCATCTTGGATTCTCCCTGATTCTTTATATTTCAAATTTTTGACTTGATTCTTGCCTTCTTCTAGTCTGTTGTTAGGTCTCTGAGTAATATTTTTTATTTCAGTCATTGTATGTTTAAATTCTAGTTGGTCCTTTATCATCTCTAGTTGGATCTTTTTCATCTCCTCTTGGGACTCGCTAACTTTATCCAACTTTTCTAGGATATTCTTGAAAAACCTTATAAGCACGGTTTTGAACTCTATATCCAGTCGTTTGTTTTCCTCCATTTCTTTTGTTTGTGATCCCTTCCCTTGTCTTAGCATTTTCACTATGCCGGGAGAACTTCTCTGTTGGATTCAGCTTTATGATACCAGACTTGCAAATCCGCAAACACCTCTCTGTTGAGCTTGGGATGGGTGGAGTCTCAGGGCTTGAGAGACCGCCTTGATTTCCACTCGGCCTAGCCCTCCATGGCCCTTGAGTCTCACGTGACTGGGTGATCGCTGGAGCAGTCCCTGTGTGCACACTCCCACACTCTCACAGTGCCTCAAGACTGTTGCCCCTCTGGCTCCCCTGCGCTCTGGGACCATATGAGTCTGGGTCCCCAGGGTTTTGCCCAAAACAGGGGCTTAGTGGAGTCAGAAGTGGCACAATTAGGAGGGTCTGTCTCTCGCCCACTCGCAAAAGCCAGTGGCACAATCAGCAGTCTGTCCCCTGTGTGCAGGGCCGTGCGCGCCAGCAGACTTCTGCCCTCCTGCAACTCCCCCAAATTTCTGTGCACTTCTCCCTTTTCACAGTCCAAACTCCCCCCGTATGAGTTTCGGCTGGATCTGGGGTTTAGTGTCGCAGGTTAAGGGGTTCAATGCTGTTGAGAGACTCAGTCTCCCTCCCGCTAGAGAAAGCCAGCCAGGTTCTCCGGCACCCACTTTCTGCACGCGCGCATCTTTGTACCTCAGCTTTTTGCAGCTCCTCTGGGTCACTGTGAGCCCCTCTCTTTCCTTCTAGTTGTAGAATTTCCACTCAGCCAGCTTTCTTGTGGTTCTGGATGATGTCCGTTCTGTCTTTTAGTTGTAGTTTTGAAATTGTTGTGCAAGGCAGCAGTGTAGGTGTTTACCTGTGCCACCATCTTGGATTCTCCCGGAGGATAGGTTTTAATTCTTCCTTGAATATTTAGTAAAACTCCTGTGTAGCCGTCTGACCCTGGGCTTTTGTTTGCTGGAAGCTTTTCCTATCTTCTCTTCTAGCTCACTAATGTGGTCCTCTGCTTCTTCTAGTCTAGTCTTGATGTTTTCTATTGAGTTCTTTATAGCAGTGATGTCATATTTCATTTCTTCTTAATTCTACTTCATTTCCTCTTGGTTCTTACACATATTGTCGAATTTGTCTTCCAGTCTTTTCATCCACCTTATGACCATTTCTCTTAATTTTTTCTCTGACTGTTTGCTTGCCTCCATTTTATTTACTTCCTTTTCTGGTGATGCCTGCTTTTCTTTTATATATGGGCTCTTTCTTTGTCTCCCTATGTTCTCTATTCATGTCCTTATGTAATTCTCCTGCGTTGATTTAAAGGTATAAAATACAACAAAGCACAATGCACAAGGTACTGAACACAGTTGTATTCATGATATTAATAACCCCAAATAAAGGTGACCACCAGAGAAAGACAAATTAGAGGATATTAAGAAAGAAGAAAAGAAAAAAATAGGAGTGCAAAAGTGAAATTAGGAAAAGACAAAAAAGAAGAGAGAGAATAAGAAAGAAGAGGGGAAAAAACTATTTATATGGGGAGAAAACTTCAATATCACAGCCACTAATCCCAAAAAATTCCACAACAAACACCTGGAGATGAATGCAAACTACAAACAACCACTAATATCAAGTGAAGCGAGGGGAAATAGAAGCAAAAAAAAAACAAAACAAAACAGAAAGAAAAAGTGAAACTATCATAAACAAACCAACAATCAATATAATTAACAATCAATCAAACAACAACAAAAGGACAGAGAGAAAAATATTTACATAGTGAAGAAAGAGAAGAGAGAGGTGTCTGTGGGCTTGGATCAAGGGATTGGAAATTAGATATATAAGTAGGGTGAAATTTTTAACGGGGGACAAAAAGAAGGAATAAGGAAAATCTAAAACAAGAATAGGGTAAGAGAAACAGGACAATAAAAGGGGAAAAGTGAGGAAGAGAGTGATGGTATAAAGGTAAAGTTGAAATAGACTAAAATGATGCTAAAGGAAAGATGAAAATAGAATGTAGAACACTAATCCCAAAGTAAAATAAAGACAAAATAAAATGACACTTTTTAAAAAAGGTAAAATAGTAGTAGGAATAATACTGATTGAAAGTAAAAATGTAATAATTAAAAAGGTAAAATCAAGTGAGGAAAAAATAAAAAAAAATTAGTTTCTTAAGTAAAAGATGAAAAAGTAAAAATAAAATATGCAGTAGTGAAGGTCATTCACTTCCTCTACTGTTCTGTTTGGCATGCCTGTTTCCTAGTCAGGACAGTATTGAAGTTCCCTGCCTTCTACTGCTCCTCAGTGTTGTAAGCCAGTCCTGATTTTAAGCAGGCAGTTTGTGTTTACACAAGAGTCAATTTGTGAGTCAACCCCTGGGTGGCAGTGTTTCTGAATTGACCTCTGGGTCTATAGGTCCTCTCTAGCTAGTGTTTAGAATTTGTTTTCCCTGTGGCACTTAATACTGGTTTGGGGGAGTTGGTTGCCCCAGAGCTGGTTCTCTGATGGTTATTCCCTTCTCTCATCCCCAGGTTCCAGAAAAACAACTTTCCCTTGCAGTCTCTTAGGGTGCCCCCAATTGGGTGATTCTATGTATTGGGCTGAGCAATCAGAAGTAAGGATTTAAAGAGGAGGGGGAAAAAAAAGGCCAGAAATAAGTGTGCGAACTCCGGGGCTGCTCACAAGTCTTTTTTCTCTTGGATCTAAGCAGCCTGCTCACTTTTAAATTTTTTAGGCTGTCCTTTGTGCCCAGATCAAATGAGTTACTTTTTAGAGTTGCCTTCTGTTAGCAGTTCTGTGGACCTCCTTCCACGTTCACGGATCACGCCAGCCCCAACGGCTGCGGATTTTTCTTGACGCAGACTTCCCTAGGTCGCCATCTCCTGCCATGCATGCATTTCTCTCTCCTGCCAGGACCACAGACCTCACTACTCCAGGCGAAATCTGACCTTTCCGTTTTGGAGTGTAGAGCTCCTCTGAATCCGCGTGCTTGCGCCGATTGGGGACTGGTGTTCTCGGGTTCGCAGCTGTTTGGTGGGTGCTGTAGTTTTAGATTCCCTGGGCTTTTCAGGCTCCCATTAACATCCACTTTTCCTTCAAGAGGGCATGGTCTCCGCATCTGAGCCTGTCACTCCAGGAGGGAACCCAGCAGCAGTGCGGGCTGCCAGTTAGGGGAGCCCCATCTATCTGACAGTCCCCCACAGTCTCCTGGGGTATAGCTGTTCCTCAACTCACCAACAAGCACTCCCCAGGCAACCACACACCCTCTCTTTGTTTTCTCACTCACACTCTTATCTTGCAGTCTGCCTTCCCGTCGGCAGCCATCTTCCCTCCCACTGCTTCTATTTTATTTAAATTATATCCTTCAGTTTGTCACAATAACCACACAAATGTAAGTATTATTATCTTTAGTTTATAAATGTGGAAATGTAAGCTTGGATAGATTAAGGAATTGGGGCAGAAATACAAAGGCACTAAAAGATAGCATTGGAGTTTGACTCTGTTTTTTCAGACTGCAAGGCTTTTATTTCTGTTATATACATTACTAGAGGCCTGGTGCACAAAATTCATGCAAGAGTAGGCTTTCCTTTCCCCGTCTGCCAGCACCAGCTTCCCTCTGGCACCCGGGACCCGGGCTTCTTCCAGAAGGAAGTCCGGTCTGATTAGCATATTACACTATTATTGTTATTATACACCAGTAGCTCTGCGCACGAATCCATGTGCCAGTGGTTCTCTGCAGGGCCTGGCTACTCCATGCCTGCTGCCCAGAGGCTCTCCACTGCCCAGAGGCCCTCGGCAGCTGGAATGGTATGCTGCCTGCACTCAGTGGCTGCCCCCGGGACTGGGGGACTCCGGCGAGGCTGAGAGTACTGGGTGCCACCATCTTTGTGACTGAGTGATGGTCAATTTGCATATTGCCCCTTTATTAGATAGGATATTACAAAAGGAATCTGTCTTGGATAGCTCTTCAAACCATTGTAACATGAGAGTGAATTAATAGAATTAAGAAGGGAAACCTAGTACAAGAAAAAATAATTAGCCCTGGATGATGTTGCTAAATGGTTAGAGCCTTGGCCAGTCACAGAAGGATCTTGGGTTTCATTCCCAGTTAAGGATACATGTTTTGGTTGCAGGTTCAATGCCAGCCCAGTTGGGGTGCATGTGGGAGGAAACCAATCAATGTGTTTATCTCACATTGATCTCTCCCTCCTTTTACTCTCCCCCCACTTCTACTCTCTCTAAAAATCAATAGGAAAAAAAATATTCTCAGATAAGGATTAACAAAAATTAAAAATCATAACTAACTGTATTATAAAATCATTCAATAAGTAAAAAACATCAATGAATTCATCTATGACTTGCTTCTTTCTCTAAACATGTTTTTGAGACTCCCATGTTCAAACAAGAATTGTTAGTTCTTGCATTATGAATGCTCGAAGGTATTCCATTGTATGAATATTTTGCTCATTCTGCTCCCAAAGCATGTATTTGCAACCATAGGGCCTTGCTACTCAGAGTGTGGTCTAAGAGCCAGCAGCATCTGGGGACTTGTTAGAAAGTTAGAAATGTGGAATCTCAGGCATCATTCCAGACCTACTGGATCATGGCCTGAATTTTAACAAGATCTTGTCCTGCATTTTAATAAGATCCTGGAGTCATTTGTACATTCATTATTATTTGTGAAGTGCCAATCTAACACACATAAATGAGCATTTCTCTGAGATATACACCTAAAAGTAGAATTGCCTAAAATTAGGGTATGTACTTGTTCAACTTTACTAAATAATGCATAAGTGATTTTTGAAAAGCTTGCCCAATTTTACATCTATATCAGAAATGGACAAAAGTTCCAATTGTGCTACATCTTAATGAGCACTTAATATTATCTGATTATTTACTTTTTCCAACCTAGTGGTATGAAATAATGTCACTGTGCTTTTTAGTTATACTTTCCTGATTACTGTTGAGCATGTTTTCATGTATTCATGAGTAATTTTTTTTCTCTCTCTCTATTAAATGAGCATTTTTACCATTTTTTGAGTTGTTTTTATGTTTCATAAAATAGTTTTATTATATATTAATTACTAGAACATTATCACATATTTTTAAAGCATTTTATCCCACTTTATGCAGCTTTTCACTTTTTAAAAAATATATATTTTTATTGATTTTTTACAGAGAGAAAAGGAGAGGGATAGAGAATTAGAAACATCGATGAGAGAGAGAAACATCGATCAGCCGCCTCCTGCATGCCCCTACTGTGGATATGCCCGCAACCAAGATACATGTCCTTGACCAGAATCGAACCTGGGACCTTTCAGTCCGGAGGCCGATGCTCTATTCACTGAGCCAAACCGGTTTCGGTGAGCTTTTCACTCTTTTATGATCTCTAATTTTTTTAACATATTTTATTGATTTTTTTACAGAGAGGAAGGGAGAGAGATAGAGGGTTAGAAACATCGATGAGAGAGAGAAACATCGATCAGCCACCTCTTGCATGCCCCCACTGGGGATGTGCCTGCAACCAAGGTACATGCCCTTGACTGGAATCGAACCCAGGGCCTTTCAGTCCTCAGGCTGACGCTCAATCTACTGAGCCAAACCGGTTTTGGCTTATGATCTCTATTGATAGCAGAGTCCCTATGATGGTAGATTAATTTATAAACTCTTTCCTTTATGGGTTTAACCCTTTTTTAATCTAAGAAATCTCTTCTTACCTACAAGTTTATAAAAATATTTTCCTATATTTTTTTTCTAAAAGCTCAATACAACCCTGGCTGATGTGACTCAATTTGTTGGGCATTATCCCATGCACCAAAAGGTCACAGGTTCAATCCTGGTCAGGGCACATACCAGGTTTCAAGTTCAATCCCTGATTGGGGGTGCATGCAGGAGGCAAACAAGCAATGTTTCTCTCTCACATCAATGTTTCTCTCCCTCTCCCTTCCTTTCTCTCTAAAATAAATAAAAACATATTTTTAAGTAAAAGTTCAATGCAGTTTTGCCTTCCAGAATTAAGTCCTTAATATACCTGGAAGTAGTTTTTGCACATGCTTCAAGATAAGGATCTAATTTTATTTTTCTGGGTGAATAATTAATTGTTCATACCCATTTATTGAATAATATATTTACCTATAATGCCTGCTCTGTCATACATCAGTTTTCCATTCTACATGGATGTCTTTCCAGTCCAGCTATTTGTGATAAGTGGTAGTTCAAGTATCCATCCCACTCCAACCCAGCTCTTATGCTTCTTCAGAAGTCTCTTAGCTATGTCTTGGGCCTCTTTCTCCTCCCTATGAATTTTTGGAACTGCTTTGTCAAATTCCACAAAAGCCCTGGTAGGGATTTTGATAATTTCTCTAAATATTTTAATTAAACTGTAAAGTCTTTCCACTCAAGAATCCATATATTTGCTAATTAGTCCTAATGGTGTCTCAGTCACAACCAGTCAACAGGCTGGTGGGCGGGGACAGGGGCAGGGACTTCTGCCCCAGCAGAGGTGCACGCAGGCCTGCCCAGCACTAATGTTATGCTGCCTCGGAGGTAGAAGCCACTCCCAACAGATACATGCACAGGCAGGAGCTGGTGGGCAGAGGCACAGACAGGGAAGCACAGCTTGAGCAGGCCCAGAGTGGACACATACAGGGTGGCACAGCTTGAGCAGGCCCAGAGCAGACACAGCATGTTGATGAAAACACCTTGGTGACTGCAGCAGCTGGCAGTAGCAATAGCGGCAGCATGTTGTGGGTAGTGCTTTCCCCTGACCAGTCCACAGAGGGAGGCCAGACTTCGACTTAGGTCCACTCTCCTGGGAGCAAGCCTAAACATCAGTAGAAATCCCCTTGAGGACTCCTGGAATGTGAGAGGGGGCAGGCTGGGCTGAGGGACCCCCTCCCCCAGTGCATGAATTTCATGCACCGGGCCTCTAGTCTATACTAATAAAAGGGTAATACAGTGGTACCTCGAGATATGAGTGCCCTAACATACGAGATTTTTGAGATACGAGCCATCGAGCGAGCGATTTTTCCTTTGAAATACGAGCAACATTTGAGATAGGAGTAATCGCGCGGATCCGCCGGCTGCACAGGACCCACCAGTTTACTGTGACTCAAGCGTCTCATAGTTTCCCATGCCTCAAGGTTACAGAACGAATTAAAGTCATATCTCGAGGTACCACAGTATACTAATTAGACTGAGCGTGAGCGTCCTTCCCGACTAAGCTGCAGTGGCTGAAAGGGCTGAAGGCAGGCAGCTATGGCGGCAGCTGTGAGTGCCGAGGGCAGGTTGCTGTCACGAGACAGGCTGTCGCGGAGGCCGGTAGTGGCATCAGCAACGGGGTGAAGTAGGTGCGCCTTCCCCTGATCGCTGGTCACCTCCCAGAGGCAGGCCAGAATGCAGCTTAGGCCTGCTCCCCTAAGCCATTAGTAGGACATCCCCTGAGTGCTCCCAGACTGTGAGAGGGGGAAGGTCAGGCTGAGGAAATACCCGCCCCCTCCCCTCCAGGTACCAGGTGCCTGCAGTCAGCCAAAGGGAGAGAAGCCTGGGTCCCAGGTGCAGGGGCCGAGGCAGAGGCGGTTAGGGGTAATCAGGCAGGCAGGGAAGCAGTTAGGGATGATCAGATTGGCAGGAGAACAGTTAGGGGTGATCAGTCCAGCAGGGGAGCAATTAGGAGGGATCAGGGGTTCCAAGTGCCTGTGGCCGACCCAGGCAAAGCCGCCTAGGGTCTGGGTGCCTGCAGCCAGCCCAGGTAAAGCTGGCCTGGGTCCTGGGTGCCTGTAGCTAGCCAGAGGGAGAGAAACCCGGGTCCCGGGTGCCTGTGGTCAGCCAGAGGGAGGGAAGCCTGAGTCCTGGGTGCCTGCGACTGGCTAGAAGAGGGAAGCCTGGGTTCTGGGTGTGGGGCCAAGGCAGAGGCAGTTAGGGGCAATCAGGCAGGCAGGCAGGTAAGCAGTTAGGAGCCAGCAGTCTCAGATTGCAAGAGGGATGTCTAACTGCTGCTACCCTGTGGGATGAGGCCTAAACTGGCAGTCAGACATCTGCCAAGGGGTCCCAGATTAAAGAGGGTGCAGGATGGGCTGAGGGACCCCACTCCTATGCATGATTTCGTGCACCAGACCTCTAGCCTATCTATATAAAAGGCTAATATGCTAAGTGTCCTTCCCAGTATACTAATTAGACTGAGCGTGAGCGTCCTTCCCGACTAAGCTGCAGTGGCTGAAAGGGCTGAAGGCAGGCAGCCTTCCAACTGGTTGCTATGATGAGCACTGACCACCAGAGGGCAGATGCTCAATGTAGGAGCTGCCATTCCACAGAGGAATGGCACTGCAGACATGGCGCCCACAGAGCAACACTCGGTTTCCCCCAAGTGGGACACAGGCCCACCACTGGCCTGGAGCCACAGCCCACCAAGTCACAGCCCAAGCTGCCAAGACTCCATTTCCCAAAATGCAGCCCACAGCCCAGCCCAACCCAGAAACGGTTGCTGTGGGTGCCTGCTAATGATGTCACATAGCAACGCCTGGTATATATAGTATTGATTTCAGAGAGGAAAATAGAGATAGTAACATCAATGATGAGAGAGAATCATTGATCTGCCGCCTCCTGCACACCTCCTACTGGGCACCAAGCACACAATCCAGGCATGTGCCCTTGACAGAAATCGAACCTGGGACCCTTCAGTCCACAGGCTGACGCTCTATCCATGGAGCCAGACCGGCAAGGGTTGGACATTTTTATTAGACTTATTTCTAGGTACTTTATATTTTTATTGCTATTATAGTCAAATTTTTTAAATTGCATTTTCTAACCAGAATTTCTTGTTATATATAATGCAGTTTACTTTTGAATACTGGGTTTTATATCCAGCAACCTTACAACATTCTTATATTAATTCTAATAATTTACTTATATAATCTCTTGGAATTTTTATAAAACATATAGCCTGAAAATATTTTTTCTCAATAAGTATGTCTCTTATTCCTTTTATTCTATACTGCATGGCTGACACACCGTGTTTTTAGAAGGACTATATAGCAGGCCTCCTTGTCTTATTTTTTATCTTAAAGGGAGGTTGTCATCATTTTATTATTTTGCATAATATTTGTTACAGGTTACAAGTTAACTTTTACCCAGTTAAGGAAATTTCCTTTTATAGTGGTGAATTTTTCTTACAAATTGGTGTTAAAATTTATTTAAAGTTTTTTGTTTCCACTCAAAAGTTAATATGGCTTTTCTCCTTTATTATGTTAATTGGGGGAATAATATTCATTAATATTTGTATTTTAAATTGACCCTGTATTTCTAGAATAATCCAACTTGGTATTGATGAATTCTCTTTCATACATATTGACAGATTTTGTTTACTAATATTTTTTAAATATATTTAAAGACAGAAGATTTAATGTAGAAAACATCAAAATGATAAAAGAAGATTCTATACGCCCATGTTTGCTAATATTTTGTTTAGTAGTGTGTGTGTGTGTGTGTGTGTGTGTGAATATTCAGGAGTGGGGTTGACCTGTGAATTTTCTCTCCTCATAGCATCCTTTTCTACTTTTGGTAGCAAGACTATGCTGGATTCATCACTTAAGTTATTAGTCATTTTTTTTCTTTCCTCTGAGAGATTTTGTATAAGATTGGAAATATTCTTTGAGTATTTGATGGAAACTTGCATAGAAATCCACTTGAAACTGGATTCTTTTTGTGAGGAAAGGATGTGGAAGATTTCCTAATTTAATGGCTATTGTGCTAGTTTGGAATTTTTCTTCTTGTAAGATCCATTTTTACCAGTAGTATTTTCTGGAAATTTATCTATGTCTTCAGTTAGCAATTTTAGTATAAATTTCAATGTCATAAAGTTGTCTCTAATGTCCTCTTGTTTTTGTTTAACCTCAGATCGGTGCAGTGATTCCTTTCTTACCTTTGTAACATTTTTATTTGTGTCTCCCTTCTATTTCCTTATTCTTCTTCCTCGGGATAGTACTATCTTATTAGCCTTTTCAGAGAACCATTGTTTGGCTCTGTTGAGCTTTTCTGCTGCTGCAAATGTGAACTGATGATGTCAGATTTTAAAAGATTAGTCATCATCTTGGCTATGTGAATGTGCACTGTTGTTAAGGAAGCATGCAGATTCAGGCCCCTCAGCCTTTGTGAGAACACATGAGAGTCATAATTATATTTAATTTTAGATATATGTAGCTTTTTGGGGGGGAAGAGAGAGAGAGAAAGAGAGAGAGAGAGAGAAAGAGAGAGAGAGAGAGACTTTGATTTGTTGTTCCACTTATTTATGCATTTATTGGTTGATTTTTTTTTTACTTTATTTATATTGTTGACACTATTAAAGATGTCCCCATTTTGCCCCTCTTTACCCAGCTCCCTCTGGCCATCAGCTCACTTGTCTGTGTCTATGGGTTGTTTCCCGGATGTGCCCTGACCAGAAATCAAACCCATTACTTGGCATATCGGGATGACACTCTAATCAACTGAGCTACTCAGCCACAGCCTTATGTGGCTTTTATTACATTTCGCTGTAATAATTTATCTCTATTGGAATATAAAGGGAATATTCCAAGATTTAGAGTCATGTATATTGAAAGTAAAGTATTCAAACTAATATTTAGCATACTGTTTACTAACATATGATTCTTCTTTTTCCCAACAGTCAATTTCATCACAATTTAACCCAGGTAAAACTTTTTTAAATTTTATACATCCTTCATATATCACTACTATATTATGTCTCTCTTACCTTCCGTAATTACCAGGAGAGGAATTTTCCAAACTAATTTTTCAACGAACTGTGTGTAGAGCATGGTACTAAGGTATGGTCTGAGGATCCTTAGGGCCCAGGCCTTTTCAGATCTACCCTTCCCCAACCTCGTATCTGCATGAGGACAGATTCTCCCAACATGCTTTCACCAAAACAACACATACAGCAGCTTGATGCAGGAACATAGAGGAAAACCGAGCTATTCTATGAAGCAAGATATTAAAAAGATTTTATAACGTAAAACAACCATTCTTCTTACTATTTTTTTTTATTTGGAAAATAGCTTTTTTTTCATAAAAGCATGTTGGTTATGTTAGCATGTAAATATGTTTGTCTTAGTTTTAAAACAAATTAATAAATATTTTAATTTGTTATATCATACTTATAGAGAAGCATAACCCACATAAGATAAAAGCTTTATGGGATGCTCAGTAATTTTTAAGACAATAAATGTTTTGAGTTCAAAGGTCTTTAACATATGGATGAGAGGATCATTATGTGTGATAGATATGTTCAAAGTGTTTAAATTGAAATAAGGTGATAATATGTGGAAATTAAAACACTATAGATATTTTAATTTTCTAAAAGCAGTGACTTACTAGAAAAAGATGCAGTAAAAATAATAATAATAAATAAGCTTCCTATATCACATCCAGATGGTTGAATGGGTCTGGCTGTACTCCTATCCCAAATCCAGTTGACATCATGCAATGTTTTATTACGGTTATAAACTCTTGCATGAAAAAGCAAGAAATGAGTATTATTTGTGAATAAAGAATTTAAATATAGAGAATAGAGAAACTTCTAGAAGTAGAACACATATTACACACCAAAATAATGCAGAATAACCTCCATCTCACTCAACACACACACAAATGCCTTTAGGAAATATTAAATCTGGCCCAGCCAGTGTAGCTCAGTGGCTAACCATTAAACCCATGAACCAAGAGATCATGATTCGATTCCTATTAAGGAGGCATACGGAAGGCAGCCAATCAATGATTCTCACTCATCATTGATGTTTCTCTCCCTCGTCCTACCTCTTTCTGAAATAATAAAAACATTTTAAAAAGAGAATATATGTTTATAAAATGTCTTTTACATTAACACATTAAGCACCATGTCAGTAACCGGTGACTGATACGATACTTTCCGCCTGGAAGATAAAACAGGTGGGCGGTTAATGTGCTAATATAGGTATATGTGTCTGCATAGAATTTAAAAACAAGTAAAGGAGTTCTCTGTTGTTCAGAAATAATTAAAGAACTAAAAGCCAAAGATATAAGATTGAATTCTTAGTTAAGGGTATTAGACACAATATAATCCCTAGTAGACTGGCTGATGTTCTAAGGTGTGTCTGCAGCTGGAAAGTGAAGCTTCCTACCTGTGGGAGAGGGAGGAGCTGAAACCATTTTCCCCACGTGGTGCTAGAATTTATAAACAAGAAGGAAAAGAATCAAACCTACAGCTAATGAGATGGCCATGGTGCACCATGTGGCAAAAGCAAGCTACAAATAATCTGTGTAGTGTGGTTTCATCTTCGTAAATGTGGGGGGCGGGGGTCGAAGGGGTGGTGTGTCTATCTGTGAGTGCAGAGATAGATAGATAAGCATTCCTATGAAGTTTTAAAATTTCCTCAGGTGTTTAGAGGAATATTATTAATTCTTCATATGTCTTTGAGTTGTTTCATTTATTTAAAAACAACACATAATGCTTTGATTTTTTTAAATATGAGATAATCCAAGTTTTAAAAATATATCAACGTTTTGATGGTTATGTTTTGCTATAACTAAAAAATGAAATTTGTCCAAAATTAAAGAAATGCAAACATTTTGTTTTGTAGATTTTCATGATATGGATATACGATCCAGAAAATGCTGACACAAATGAGTTGCAATGGAAAGCAGTTGTGCCATCACGAGTAGGTGGAAACATTATCATAGATAAAATAATATGCTACATTTCTTTTTTTAAGGGCTGTGGATAATTTATTTTAAGTGGCCCAGAACTAATTAAATACATTTTAATTATCCATTAAATTGAGTTTGTGCTCTATCTTTACAATTATAAATTTTCCTTTAGAATTCTTTTCGGAGCATTTTTTTTTTTTTGCATTTTCTATGCACCTCATTATTCATGAAGAAGCTGATCTTTAAAGTGCTTTATTGGTATTCATTGAGCATCTGTCTTGAAGTGATCTTTCAAAAACCTGTTCAGTCTCTTATTGCGTTAGAGGTGGGTTGAGGTTCAAAATGCGTTAAAAATTGGGGATTATTTACAGTTCAGTCAGAGATGTTTGTGGAAGAAAATGAAGAATGAAGAGTCACAGATAGTTAAGACTTGGGTGTCTCTTAGCATATTACACATTGGCTTTTGAAAACCCAAACAGACAATTTACATTTTGCCAAAGTTATTTTGTGGATGATTTATCAAAATTGTAGCATTAAAACAATTCCTCAAACTACTCATGTGAAAACATCCTGATTTGATCATAGCAGGCATCTTGGAGGCAGATACCTGACTTGAAACCTAAAATGTGAGTAGAGAAGAAAGGATATGAGCAGTTGCATAAGCAAAGACACAAAAGCACACATTTATGTTACAACTAGAAAAATACTTTAAAAAATAATAATGCAAAAGTTGACACTAGCATAGTGCAATTTATTCTGTTACACATTAGCAATAATAAAGTTAATCATCATAGTTCTTTTAGAAATCATTTTGGTAATATCTATCAATAATTTTTTAAGTATTCACAATTTTTGACCTAGTAATCACACTTCCAAGAATCTAATCAAAAGAGAAATAGTCCTGCCTGGCTAGCGTGGTTCAGTTGTTGAGCCTTGACCTATGTACCATCACAGTTTGATTCCCAGTCAAAGCATATGCCTGGGTTTCAGGCTTGATCCCCAATAGGAAGCATGCAGGAGGCAGCCAATCTATGATTCTCTCACATCATTGATTTTTTTTCTCTCTCTTTCTCTCCATTCCTCTCTGAAATATATATATAAAATGAGAAATAGTCCTAACTGTGGAAAAGACTGTATATCATAGCAATAATATTAGCAATAGTGAAAAAATAAAACCACCTAAATGTCCAATAGGGGATTGTTAAGTCAATGATGATAATTCACTCAGTGGAATATCATGCCACATTTATATAGACTTCTGTTTATATAACATGAATATATAACAGTAGCCTAAATTTGATAAATCCTAAGAAAATACACTAAATGTGTTTTTATATTTTTGATAATTTCTATGTGGTAACTTTTCTATTATTTATAAAATCACCTTTAGTGACCATGAACCACCCTTTTTAAAAAATATATTTTTTATTTTATTTGTTTTTTACAGAGAGGAGGGGAGAGGGATAGAGAGTTAGAAACATTGATGAGCGAGAAACATCGATCAGCTGACTCCTACACACTCTCTACTGGAGATGTGCCTGCAACCAAGGTACATGCCCTTGACTGTAATCGAACCAGGGACCCTTAAGTCTGCAGGCCGACACTCTTATCCACTGAGCCAGTGAAAAATGAAAAATGTTTTTAGGTTTGTGGACATGATTGTCCTAACTTTTTCTTGGTCTGTCCTTTTTTCTATCATCTTGTATATGTTGTTTATTATATTTTATTTCCATCTTATCCAAGCAACATTAAGATTGTTTCATTTACTCTTTGCCTTTACAGTTATATGAAAGATAGTTATGCTTAAAATTCTGAATAGTGAATACGATTTTCAGAAACAAAAGGAAAATATATATTACTAGAGGCCTGGTGCATGAAATTGGTGCACGTGTCCTTCAGCCCAGTCTGCTTCCTCTCCAATCTGGGACCCCTTGAGGGATCACTCTCACAATCCAGGACTGCTGGCTCCCAACTGTTCACCTGCCTGCCTTACTAATTGCCCCTAACTGCTTCTGCCTGCCAGCCTGATCACCCCCTAACCACTCCCCTGCCAGCCTGATTGATGTCTAACTGCTCCCCTGCCAGCCTGTTTGCCCCTAACTGCCCTACCCTATGGGCCTCATCACCCCCAATTGCCCTTCCCTGCAGGCCCGGTCACCCCCAACTTCGCTCCTCTGCCCGCCTGGTTGCCCTCAACTGCCCTCCCTTAAAGGCTGGTCCTTGCCAAATGCCCTCCCCTGCTGGCCATCTTGTGGTGACCCATCTTGTGTCCACATGGGGGCAGTCATCTTATGTGTTGGAGTGATGGTCAATCTGCATATTACTCTTTTATTAGATAGGATAGAGGCCTGGTGCACGGGTGGGGACCAGTTGGTTTGCCCTGAAGGGTGCCCTGAATCAGGATAGGTGTTCCCTTGGGGTGTGGAGTGGCCTGGGTGAGGGGCCTGTGGTGGTTTTCAGGCTGGCCACGCCCCCCAGCAACCCAAGCCTAGGCCCTGGTATCTGAGATTTATTTATCTTCTTCAATTGAAACTTTGTAGCCTGGAGCAGAGCCAAGCCTTCTGCTCCCACAGCCATTGAAACTTTGTTGCCTTAAACTCTGCTGGCCAGGGTTTGTGGAAAGCTTGGCTTCTTTCATCGCCAGGGGCAACCCAGGCCTCTCTGTTCTGCTTTCTCTGTGGCCATAGCCATCTTGGTTGGGTTAATTTGCATACTCACTCTGATCGGCTGGTGAGCGTGGCTGGTGGGCATGGCTTGTGAGTATAACATAGGCATGGTTAATTTGCATATTACTCTTTTATTAGATAGGATTCTTTATATACCAAGCAAACCTATATTTCTCTATCAAAATCATTAAATGTGTATTCTTCAGGAAGGCCTTCCCTGATCACCATACATACTCTTCAAAAATAAGTTGACTCCTCATGACAACACCCTTACTGATGCTCATCATGGCAACCTCAAAGGCTCCTTTGTAGGTGGTTGACATCTATACTAATAATAGAGCAATATGCAAATTGTCTGGGACACTGTCATGTAATGACCAATCAAGATTGGGGCAGGGCCACAGCAGAGAGCTCTCAGCATGCCTGCACTGGGTGTCTGAATGGCATGGAGAGGAAGGGAGAGCAGATAGGCAGTTAGGGGGATCAGGCCAGGAAAGGAAAGGAGATAGGCAGTTAGGGCAGTCAGGCAAGGAATGGAGAGCAGATAAGCAGTTATGGGGATCAGACCTGTAGGAGGTGGCAGTTAGGCAGTTAGGGGGATCAGGCCAGGAGGGAAGAGAAGTTAGGCAATTAAGGGGATCAGGCCAGGAGGGGAGAAGAGATAGGCAGTTAGGGGGAATCAGGCCAGGAGGGGAATGTAGTTAGGCACGTAGGGGGATCAGTCCAGAAGGGAAGAGCTGATATGCAGTTAGGGGAATCAGACCAGGAGAGGAGAGCAGTGAGGTAGTTAGGGGGATCAGGTCAGGAGGGGGAAGAAGTTAGGCAGTTAGGGGGATCAGACCAGGAGAGGGGAGCAGTTAGGGGGACCAGGCTGGCAAAGGAGCAGTTAGGGGCATCAGGCAGGCAGGCAGGTGAGCGATTAGGAGCCAGTGGTTCTGGATTGTGAGAGGGATCCTGGATTGGAGAGCGTGCAGACTGGGCTGAAGACCCCTCCCCCGTGCATGAATTTCATGCACCGGGACTCTAGTATTTCTAGAAAATTAAACAGGAGCATTATTGGAGGATTAGGGCAGAAGGGAGGTATGGAATTCTAGACTGACCCTCATTATCTGATTTTTTAATTCTAGGGATTCCCCATAATAAAACTATTGCCTCTATTCTAAAAATACCTTATTAGGGATAATGCTAGTAAATTCAGCTTCTCCTTAAATCTCTTGAGAAAAAGATGGAGCATGTCATATTTGTCTATTACTAAGAGACTTTTTCTTAAACTCTCCAGATATCATTTAAAATCTGTCTTGAAAGTGTGTGTTGCTTTGAAGGCAACTCATGTAGAAATAATTTTAACAGATTCATTTTAGAAGCTCCATTATGTATTCTATTGATAGTAAAAGTAAGGATATTTATTTAGGGGGTCTTTATAGTCTCAGTTCATCCAGTATTCTGATTGTGCATAATATATTTAACATATTGGAAATTGTATTATGATTTCACTATAATTCATAAAATTCTAATGGTGTGGGGGTCAAATGGTAGAAAAAAAAGAAACCTGCACAATGAAAATGAGGTAAATTTATAAAGTGTCTTAACTAAAATAACTGATTCAATATAATTTTCTAGTATTGTAATTTTCTATGATGTAATTTCCAAGTAAATTTGTCTATGAAAAGAGTAAATATATATATATTTTTTTCTTTTTCTTTTTCTTTTTTTTTTTTTACAGAATTCCTTTGTACTTACAAAGCAGCTGGCCACTTTGGGACAGAAGCCAGCCATATATACATTTCTGAAGAAAAGAGTTTTTCTTTCAAATGAAAAACTGGAGAATGGGTATTTAATTTTTAAAATTTCAAATATAAAATTCATCTATATAATTCAGTAAAATAAGTATCAGAGACTTAAAGCAAGAGATTTTAAAACCCTAGCAAAATTTCATGGAATATCTTATGTGTAACTTCCAAGTAGATTATTTTATGATATAAAAAAAAAGTGATAATGAGAACTAGTTACCAATTCAGAAATTATAGGTCTTACAATTTATATTAAAAGCTAAACCTTTAGGATGGTGGGTACATCCTGGCAATATCTTAAAACTAGAGGCCTGATGCATGAAATTCATGCGTTCAGTGGAAGGGGTGTCCTCCCAACCCAGCCTGCACCCTCTCACAATCCAGGGGCCCTGGGGGGATGTCTGACTGCTAGCTGTCAGTCGGACATCCTCAGTGCTGCCGCAGAGACAGGAGAGGCTTCTATCACCACTGCTGCACTTACCAGCTGTGAGGCTAGCTTCTGACCACTAGGAGGCAGCTCCTGCATTGAGCTTATGCCCCCTGGTGGTCAGTATGTGTCATAGCGACCAGTCGTTCCACCATTTGTTCAATTTGTATATTAGCCTTTTATTATGTAGGATGTTTTCTACTGATGTCACAGTTGTGCCACCACATACACATAACTGCACATCACAAATTCCACTTGAGAAGTAAAACCTGTTACTGTTAAGTTGGCAAGTTATCATGGGGTTTAGACAGCATTTCTTAATCTGTTGAACCACCTATGCACAGGTCAAGAAGCTTATAACTGAAAGATACAATATGTACTTCTAATATGATGTTGAATAGGGGTAGTAAGAGGAGACATTTTGCTTCGTTCCTGTTATTAGGAGGAAAGGCTATAGTTTCTCATCATTATGTTCTTGGTACGTTTTTTGTAGATGCTTCTTTCAAGTTGAGGAAGTTCCCCTCTGTTGCTAGTTTGCTGAGAGTTTTTATCATGAATGAGTGATGGATTTTGTCAAGTGCTTTTTATCCCATTTATTGATATGATTATATACTTTTTTCTTCCTTAACTTGTTGATGTTATAGACCACATTAGCTGATTTTTAAATGCTGAACCATATGTGCATAATTGGAAAAAGTCCCTTTTGGTCATAATACATAATTATTTTTACACATTGTTGATTCAAATTGTCTGTAGCTTTATCTGTGATGTCTTTACCTGATTGTGGTATTAGGGTAATATTGGCCTCATGAAATGAGTTGGGAAATATTCTCTCTGATTCTATTTTCTGGAAGAGATTGCAGAGAATTGGCATAATTTGTCCCTTAAATGTTAGAATTCACCAGTGAACTGATCTGGGCCTGGTGCTTTTTGTTTTGGAAGGTTAATTATTTATCAGTTTTCTTTAATAGATATATCCCTATTCACATTATCTATTCCTTCCTATGTGATTTTTGGTAGGTAGGATGTCTTTCTATTGGTCCATTTCATTTAAGTTACCAAATTTATGGGCATAGAACTCTTCAGGATACTATTTTTTATCCTTTAATGCCAATGCAATCAATAATGATGACCTCACTTTCATCTATGATATTAGTATATTATGTCCTTTCTCTTTTTTTCTTAGCTCAACTAGAAAGTTTATCAATTTTATTGAACTTTAGGAAGAACCAGCTTTTCTTACTGATTTTCTCCATTGTTTTTTGTGCCAGGGTTCTTGTCCCAGCCTTACAAAGGGTTCAGCATTCTGGAGAAAGGGGCTGATGCATAGATTCAGAAGGAGTTCAAAGACAAAAGATAGTTTTGAAAGGCATTGGGGGTCAGAGAAGCTTCAGCTGAAGGAGCTAGAAGACTACCTCCTTATCTAGGACCCTTGCTTTTTTTAAAAAATATATTTTATTGATTTTTTACAGAGAGGAAGGGTGAGGGATAGAGAGTTAGAAACATCAGTGAAAGAGAAACATCGATTAGCTGCCTCCTGCTCGCCCCACACTGGAGATGTGTTCACAACCAGGGTACATGCCCTTGACCAGAATTGAACCTGGGACCTTTCAGTCTGCAGGCCGACGCTCTATCCTCTGAGCCAAACCGGTCTCGGCTAGGACCCTTGCTTTTATTAACACAATTTGTCCTAAGGCAAGGTGGAGACACACACTTTAAAGGGTAAGGTTTCAAAGGGCAGGGTTCAGAAGCATTGTCAGTTTGGGGAATAGCCAACAGCTGTTCAGGTGTTTGGCCAACAGGAGGCAATAAAATACCCTGAGCTGTCTGGGAGCAGACGATTACCCTACTCAGGTTTGGGGGAGATGCTTTTTAGCCATCCCAGATGATTCAGCCCTGCTGACACGCTGGAATTGGCTTCCAGCATTTTTGTTTTCAATTTATTGATTTGTGCTCTAATTTTTATTGTTTTTCTTCTTCTTCCTTTAGGTTTATAATGCTTTTCTTTCTCTAGTTCCCTAAGTGGAAATTTAGATTATTTATTTTAGATCTTTTTTCTTTTTTAATACATGCATTTGATGCTATAAATTTCCCTCTAAGCACTGCTTTCTCTTAATTCCCCAAATTTTAGTAAGTTGTATTTTCATTTAGTTTGAACTACTTAAAATTTCACTTGAGATTTCTTTCTTAATTATGTGTTATTTTAAAGTGTACTGTTTAGTCTCCAAATGCTTGGGGATTGTTTTAACTCTCTTTCTGTTATGGACTTCTACTTTAATTGTATTGTGTTTTGAGAGCTGACTTCATATAATTTCTATTTTTTAAATATGTTTTTATTGACTTTTAAAGAGAGAGGAAGGGAGAGGGAGACAGAAATATCAATGAGTTAGAGAAACATCAACTGGCTGCCTCCAGCATGCCCCATACTGGGGAATAAGCCAGCAACCTGGCATATGCCCTGACTAGGAATTGAACCAATAACCTCTTGGTGCATGGGATCATGATCAGTCCACTGAGCCAAACCAGCGGGTGGACTTCTATTTTGTAAAATTTCTTAAGGTGTGTTTTATGACCCAAGGATATGGTCTACCTTGGTGAACGTCTATGTGAGCTTGAGAAGAATGTATATTCTGCTGTTGTTGGATGAAGTAGTCTTTAAACCAATTAGATCAGTTGGTTGATGGTGTTGTTTCTTCAACTATGTCTTTGCTGATTTTCTGCCTTCTAGATCTGTCCATTACTGAGAGAGAATTTGAAGTTTCTATGCTAGTGGATTTTTCTATTTTTCCTTGCATTCTCTATGATATAGTAAGACATACATCTGGCAAAACTAGTTTTTAAAAGCACAGGAATGTGGACAAAAATGTAAACACAAATAGGCCTGTACAGGTAGAGAAGGGGGAGGGAGAGACATTAACTTTCCACAGTATTGGTATATTCTGAATCTGGATCTGGGTGACTACTACACAGGTAGGTGTTCACCTTATTATGAGATTATGATAGCCAGTGGACAATGTAACAAAATGGTATGGTGATTTTTTTTTTTTTTGTAATTGTACTTGAAACAGATGTTAGAGTCAGAATCAGAGTTGCACCAATTTTCATGGTGGCATGGTTTAGGGCATAGAGGCTGGATGTCAACCCTACAATTACTCCAACACAGGGTCCTCTTGACCCGTCAAGACCTCATTCTGAGTGGGTAGAATGCCATCACCACCAACCCACGAGTGTGTTCATTGGGGAAATAGGAAACTAAAGAAGATTTACTGACCATTCTGCAGCCTGCGGTGTCTGGATGGGCCTGCTGAGAAATGCTCCTCAGAACTTTCCCTGGCTTCTATGTCCGAGTGCTTGTTTTCACACATTCCTCATGTGTCCACTTCAAAAGATAAGACCCAGAACTATCAAATTTTAGAATACCAAGAAAAAAAAGGGAAGGCCCTAAAAACATATGGAAAGACAAGCCACTTAAGTAACAAGGATCAATGTGCCATTTTCATTAGTAACCCTAAATACAAACAGGCTGGAAGTCTCTGCCCAGACAAATTATCAAACTAATAAGTTAAAGGTATTTTTGGATTTCGGGATCTCAAAAAATTTATTTTTAGATGCACTTGGACAAAGAGTACTTACTGAAGAATATGTGTTAGCAAAACATGATAAAAGTATTGGATCCAGTAAATGGTGCATCAACCCAGAGAGAAATGAAGGGAAATCCCAGCAAACACCTCTGCATTCACTACCTGGAAACCGTGAGGAAGGGCCGTGTCAGCTACCTATTGGAAAAGTTAGCACACTAAACAAATTTTCAAAATAAAATATTAATTCCAGGGAAAATATTGTAAATATACATTTATCAAAAAGAACAATCTTAGTATAATAACTGGCTCAGTAGTAAACAATATATACATATTAATAACAATATAAACACCATAGATTTAGCTAAACATTGTGACATTGGAAAGAAAAGATGATGCATCAGTAGGTATATGCTATGAGAGATACAGTTTCATCTGTCAGATAAGAAGCCAATATGTAAAAACCATATTAAGAAACAGTATAAGAATATTTATTTGAGAATATGAAGGAGCATTAAGAGTCAAGATTGTTCTCCTCTACCCAGCCAGTGTTGCTCAGTGGTTGAGTGTCAGCCTATGAACCAGGAGGTCATGGTTCAATTCCTAGTCAAGGCACATGCCCAGGTTGCGGGCTCAAAGGCCGCCAATTGATGATTCTCTCTCTCATCATGGATGTTTCTAGCTCTACCTCTTCCTCTTTGAAATCAATAAAAACTTTTTTTTTAAAAAAAGATTGTTCTCTTTGGGAACAAGAGTGAAGAATAAGGAAAAATGGGTAGCATTTTAATACTATTTGATTTATTTTATCCAGGTTTATGTTGATAAACATTTTTTTAAAGTTTTAAAGATGATAAATGCCAACACTTTGCAAGATGGATGGGAGAAGAGAGACCATTTAATTCTTATCTTTTCTGTTCTCTTCTTAGGGCCTGGCATATCTCAGTACCAATGGCATCAAGTGATATAGCAAAAGATATCAGAGGAAATCGGGTGACTTTTCAAGATTGCTTTGTTGCAGATATCTTTTTCCTGGTGAGTGCGCCGTGGTTGACAATGCCTGAGGTTCCTGGCTTTTTACCCATCTCTGCACCACGTGGTAGTCAATTAATGATAGTCTGGGATGCCTGTTTTCCATCATGGATTGTCCTGGTAGCCAACATGGAGACCTTTCAAAGCAATAATTCATTTCATACCTGGAACAGTATCAGAGTGCCTCCAAGCATCCTGACTGATGAAGAAAGAAGCAATGTGTCTGATGTATGCCTCTCCCAAGATGGAATATTTTTTTTAATAAATGGTGTCCTCTATATAAAAAATTTGACCACATTTGCAAAACTGGGAAGCAAGGAAAATCTTCCTGAAGGTGGAATTATTGGCATTACGTCAAGAAAATGGTGCTGGATAAGCTATTTAGCGAAGGTTAGTAAAATATTACACATATGTATTTATAGTTAGACATTTGAATATTCACCATACCTTTTAGTTCAGTGAAATATTATATTCTGCAGGGTTTTTTTTTGCAGAATTATTTTACATGGCTGAAAATAGCTCTGTCTTCCCCACTTAACTTCTCAGAGCCCTTTACAGAGCCCTTTATTCTCCGGCAACAGAGAATAAAATGAACCTTGTGTATTATTGCAGAGTGTTAGTCATATTATGAGAGTTTTGTTTTGCCTTGTCATGGACAAAAGATCAAAAAGTTATTTTTCGCAGAGGCTGGTTTGGCTCGGTGGATGGAGCATCAGCCTGCGGGACTGGGGTTCCCGGGTTTGATTCCACATCCCCGATGGGAGGCATGCAGTAGGCGGCTGATCGATGTTTCTCTCTCATCGATGTTTCTGACTCTCTGTCCCTCTCCCTTCCTCTCTGTAAAGAATCAATAAAATATATATTTTCTAAAACATTATTTTCCGCAAACAAAAACTCCCATGTGCTCTCGAAAACGAATTAACTCTTTAATTTCCGACAACAGAGTGAATAAGATATCCTTAAGCTAGAGCATTAAAAAACACCTGAAATGCTGCATAAAAATTTTTAAACTTCTTTAGGCACATAACTGGGTTTCTGTGGAAGTAAGGAAAATTCCAAGAGGAAAGTGGAGTCCTGGAGCACTAATTCAGAGACATAAGCAAGTGCCAAAATCTCGGCTTCCGAGGTCGGCGCTGGTCCCAAGCATTTAGACATCTGGAACTTAAAAACAAAGCCTGGGACCCGAGCAAGAGAGCGCATCTGCTAATTTTTTTTTTTTTTCATAAAACAGGAACCTTCCAAAATTTCCCAACGTAATTAAATGTATCTCCACTTTAACTCTTGTCTTTGGAATTCATGACCTAAAAGCAACCCACATGGACTTTGGGGCCCAAATTCACAGTGGGCCAAGAAACATCAAGCCTAGTATCAGGCAGAAGCAAACACAGATCCCATCTTGAGGAGCAAACCATAAAGTTAGGCTTTTAAAACTTTCCACAGATAATATTCTGGCAAAATTGAGCTCATATTCAAAAATGGCAAAATACATGAAGAAGTAAGATGTCACAGGAGTCGGCAGAAACAATAAAGAGCAGAATCATTCCTACAAGGACATCAGATGCTGGGACTGACAGATATGACCTATTTTTACTGGACTTAAATAAGGTGAAAAGAAAATAGAAAACTTTTTTTTAATGAGGCTTTTTTTTCTTAATATATTTTATTGATTTTTTTAGAGAAAGGAAGGGAGAGGGATAGAGAGTTAGAAACATTGATGACAGAGAGACATCAATCATCCGCCTCCTACATGCCCCCTAATGGGAATGTGCCTGCAACCAGGATACATGCCCTTGACTGGAATCAAACCTGGGACCTTTCAGTCCACAGACTGATGCTCTATCCACTGAGCCAAACCGGTTTTAGCAGAAAACATTTTTTTTTAAGTCTATCAAATAGCAAGGCAATTAGTAATATTAAAAGCAAGGAATTCATTATTATAAAATTGAGGATAGTGGTTATCCTGAAAGGAAAGATGTAGTGATTGGGAAACAATATGAGTGGCATTTGGGAGTTCTGACAAAATTCTATTTGTTAGACTCTGCTTTGTGATGAATCTTTTAGCTACATATATCTCCATTTGGTCCATTTTCTATATGTGAATTCTATTTCAAAATATATTAATATATAAGAATAAATGTTGAAATATGACATTTAATGAAATAAACTTAGATAAAACTAATAATTGAAATATAAATTTTGATGGGAAGTTTAAATAGAAGATTGGATACAACAAAAATAATCTAATTGTAAATTAGGTAAGAAATTAAACAAAATGAAAAGATGAGAGGAAAAGGGATAGGAAACAGAGTAGAAGAGAGAGATGAATGGAAAAAAGAAAATTCAATATACATCTAACCAGAATTCCAAAATAAAAGATTAAATGGGAAAGAGCTGAGAATTTTTCAGAGTTAAATAAAGATATCAATACTCAGTCCTGAAATACTAATAAATTCTGATTTATATAGGAAAAAAGCGAGCCCACTGAGACACAAAATAATGATATTGCATAGTATTAGAAACTAATAAGAGATATAAAAAATATTCAAACAGAAAATACAAATTATAAACAAAGACAAAACAACAATTGGAAGAGATTAATGGAAGTCAGAAGATTGTGAAATATTTAAATAACTGAAATACAGTACATATTGGCCCTCAGGGTGGGGCAAAAGTAGGTGTACCAATGTTTGGAAAAGATACCATAATTAATGAATAATACAAGAATACACTCTGTTTTGCATACTCACAACTATAAACCTAATTTTGCCCAACCCTGTATTTATCCTGTTGAGATTCAGCTGAGCTTCTTGGATTTAGGGGATTATGTATTTTATTAATTTGGGGATATTGTCAGAGCAGGATCTAATTCTCATGGGAGAGCTTACTCCTAAATCCTGCTCATAGCACGAATTGTGAAGCACTCACTGCTCTATTCTGCCAACTGGTCCAAGTGTGGGAGCACAGGTCCTAACCCTGCCCTGCTCTGCTATCTATTGGGTCTAAGCCCCTCTGCTCCTGATTGGACCTTCTTGGGCGCTGGGTAGTAGATGGAGAAGCCCTGCGGAGTGGTAGGTGTATAAGAATGATTATTACAGAAGCCAGGCACCATAAAACCATTAGACAAAACTGTTCTTCAGGACAGTCTCATCCAGGCGGCCACACAACTGCTGATTAACAAACATCTTTCTCACAGAGTAGCAATAGCCTCCGTACCCACAGCTACTATCTGAGCCGCTGCCCGCTGCCTCTAAACCCATTGCCTCACAGAGCGGCGCCTGACCTCTTCCTTGAGCAGCCCCAGTAGCCTCTGCAGTCTGTTCCACACACTAGCTGGTCAGTAACCTATTATATCACTGAAGACAAAAGAGGCCACTTGCCAATAGTGACATCACTCATTTGGATTATAGGAGGGCACAGTGCACAGTCCTTGGACCTCCTGATTAAGATCCCCATGCGCAGAGTGGCCTTAGCCATCCAGCATACTGTAGATAGGGCCTTTCACACACTAATTGGCCTTGACTATCAAGCAACTCTGGCACGGTTCCCACAGATGTCCTTGGACATCATCTCTGCCAATATTTCTTGTGTGCCATTCTCTTTTCCTCTCCTTCAAGGATTCCAAAAACACATAGATGAGACCATTTAATGTTGTCCCAGAGATCTCAGACCACCTGTTCGTTTTTTTTTTCACTCTGCTTCTATCTTTGTACTTCAGTTTGTATGCATGCTGTTTACTTTCTTCAAGTTCACTGCTTCTTTTTTTATAGATTTTTTTTTTTTATTTCAGAGAGGAAGGGAGAGGGAGAAAGAGTTAGGAACATCAATGATGAAGAGAATCTTTGATTGGCTGCCTTCTGCATGCTTCCCACTGAGAATCAAGCCCACAACCCAGGCATGTGCCCTTCTCCAGAATCAAATCTGGGACCCTTCGGTCCATAGACCAATGCTCTATCCACTAAATCAGATTGGCTAGGGCAAGTTCACTGCTTCTTTTCCTCTGCTTTCCCCAAATAACTCTTAAATTTATCTAATAATGTCTTCATTCCTGATATCATATTTTTTTATTTATAGCCTTTCCATTTCTTCTTTTCTATCATTTACATGTCTCAGCTGATTCCCCATCTCTGCACTCGAGTTGCTTCTTTCTCACTAGATAGTTCAGCATTTTGTTTTTATATATTTTATTGATTTTTTTACAGAGAGGAAAGGAGAGAGATAGAGAGTTAAAAACATTGATGAGAGAAAAACTGATTAGCTGCCTCCTGCATGCCCCCCACTGGAGAAGTGCCCTGAACCAAGGTACATGCCCTTGAATCGAACCCAGGACCCCTCATTCCGTAGGCTGACACTATCCACTGAGCCAAACCAGTCTCACCAATAGTTCAGCATTTTTATCATGGTTATTTGCTTGTTAGCCATGCTTGGTATCTTAACGCTGACAAGACTCCAGAGATCTCTTCATACTTTACAACTGAGCCACCACATTCCAAACCATGAGCGGGCTATCTCTGCTTTATAGCCTAGCTGTCAGCTTTTTTTTTTTTTTTTTTTTTAATCACCAAAGGTTTCTCTTTCCTCTCTCATCTGCCCCTGGACTTGTGTGCCTTGGCAGACCTATCTTTCTCTCCTGCTTCCCTATTCCCAGTCTTGGCAGGGAGCCTGCTTTATAGTTTGGGTAAAGGCCAAGCATGTCTCAGGAAGTGAACAGAAAGTTTCTTTCCACTTTCTTATCCCACTCCCAGCCTATGTACCTGAGAATCCAGAATGCAGATGATTTCTCTCAACTTTGCTGCCTTGCTGCCTGCCCCCTGCCTGTCTTCAGAGGGTTATATGTTACTAGAGTCCCTTGGCCTGGCCTGTGGGGATCGGGCCAAAATCAGCTCTCCGACATCCCCCAAGGGGTCTCAAATTGAGAGAGGGTGGTTCTTGGGTGACGCACCCTGGAATCAAGCTCCCTCCTCTCTGGTTCCAGGTGTGTCTCCCGAGAATCACAGCTGCCAAGTCACTGCAGCTTGGTAACTCCTGCAGTGAGCATCTGCCCCCTGGTGGTCATTGTGCATCATAGCTACCAGACCATTAACTAGTTGCCAGTCAGCAGTCACTTAGGCTTTTATATATTTAGACCAGAGGTCCAGTGCATGGAATTTGTGCACAGAGGGCGTCCCCTCAGCCTAACCTGCACCCTCTCCAATCCGGGATCCCTTGGGGGATGTCCAACTGCCAGTTTAAGCCCGATCCCGGGGATCAGGCCTAAACCAGCAGTTGGACATCCCTCTCACAATCCAGGGCCACTGACTCCTAATCACTCACCTGCCTGCCTGCCTGATCGCCCCTCACTGCCTCTGTGTGCTGGCCTGATCGCCACTCACTTCCCCCCCTGCTGGCCTGGTTGCCCCTAACTGTCCCCTGATCATGGCCAGGTAGCTCCCAACTGCCCCTCCCTGCCACCTGGTCCCCCTAACTGCCACCCCAGCAGCCTAGTCACCCCTTACTGCCCCTCCCTGTTGGCCTAGTCCACCCCCAACTGACCCCCTCTGCTGGCCTGGTCACCCCACACTGCCTGCTGTTCAGTCATTTGGTTTGTCTCTCACTAACCCCCCTGCCAGCCTGGTCATAGGCAGCCATCTTGGGAGAGTGTGAAGGTCAATTTGCATATTACTGCTTTATTATATAGGATAGTTACAAGAGACCCTGAATGCTTCAAAGGGATCCCCCAGCTCTCCTTTTTTGCCCTACGTCCTTTGATTTGTTACACCCCAGCATTAAGTGAAGATCTATAGGAGAGTTTGTGGGTGAGTGAAAACTCATTCCCTGGCTGGGCTTCCTGGGATTCCCATCTGTCATATTTATAGCATATTCCTCTTCCCATCCTTCTGCCAAGAGTGGGAATAGCTGTGAGTCTTTTCTGTGAAGGGCTCATCATTTTGTTTCCAATATATTTTCTCATTGAAGGTGTTTCACACTCTTTTCTAGCAACATGAGCTCTAGTCTTTAAGTTGAATCTTTATTTGATAAAAATACTTTTTTACTCCAAATAGTCTTATTTTGTCTTTCTTTGGTTACCAGTTTGATATCTGTCTACAGCCTATTTGAGTGTAGACAAGATGTGCCCAAAACACTCCTTCTAGTGGTCATGAGCATAGGAGTTACATTCTATCTAATAAAAGAGTAATATGCAAATTGACCATCACTCCAACACACAAGACAGCTACCCCCATGTGGTCAAAGATGGCTGCCTCCATGTGGACACAAGATGGCCACCACAAGATGCCCAGCAGGGGAGGGCAGTTGGGTGGTACCAGGCCTGCAAGGGAGGGCAGTTGGGGTGACCAGGCCAGCAGAGGAGAGAAGTTGAGGAAGACTGGGCCTGCAGGGAAGGGCAGTTGGGGGAGGGGAGGACCCAGGCCTGCAAGGGAGAGCAGTTAGGGGGAACCAGGCCTGCAGGGGAGGAAAATTAGAGGCATTCAGGCTGGCAGGGGAGCAGTTAGGCATCAATCAGTCTGGCAGGAGAGTGGTTAGGGGATGATCAGGCTGGCAGGCAGAAGCAGTTAGGTGCAATCAAGAAGGCAGGCAGGCGAGCAGTTGGGAGCCAGCAGTCCTGGATTGTGAGAGGGATGTTAACTGCCCGTTTAAGCCTGATTCTACCAGGATTGGGCCTAAATGGACAGTCGGACATCCCTCGAGGGGCCCCAAATTGGAGAGGGTGCAGGCTGGGCTGAGGAACACACCCCCCCATGCATGAATTTCATGCACCAAGCCTCTAGTTTTATGTAAAAATCTCTAAGAATTAGAAACAGCTGGAGAAGGGCCCACTGAATGAAATTAGGACCACTGAATTTCAGATGTAACTCTGAATAGCCTTTTTCTCTAACAGACTGGATCCACCAAAGGGAAGTATTGATTTGTTTAAAGTTTTAATTTCTATATTTCCTTTATCTGATACCCAAAGAAGCTAGAATTCAAAAAAACAATGTAATGTTTGAGGTGTCATTATAGATTGATCTTAGTAAACAGCAAGGTCAAAGGAGCACTCCTGACCAGAGTAAATATATACATAGGAAAAGAGAAGATCGATAGTCTTTGAGGAATTAAAAGGGAATTAATTATTTCTACTGATAAAAAGTAAAATTACTGGAATAATTTCTTTTTATTGTAATATGCCTTATTTCTCTGCCATATATTTCTGTGCCTGAAGTATTTTTCAGAAATGTACTAAAAAATAAACCATTCTAGTTAGTGTTTTATTTTTTTAAATTTTGTTTTATTATTTTAAACTATTACAAATAATAGTACATATGTCTCCTTTTTTTCTCCATTGACCTTCCCCTGCCCTCCCCTAACCCCTGTGTCATGAGTCCATTAGTTATGCTTATATGCATTTATACAAGTCCTTCAGTTGATCTCTTACCTCCCCGACCCTCACGATCCTTCCCAGCCTTCCCGCTGTAATTTGGCAGTCTGTTCGATGTTTCTCTGCCTCTGTATCTATCTTTTTGTTCATCAGGTTATAATGTTCTTTATTAGCCATAAATGATTGAGATCATGTGGTATTTTTCTTTCACTGAATGGCTTATTTCACTTAGCATAATGCTCTCCAGTTCCATCCATGCTGTTGCAAATATTAAGAATTAATTCTTTTTTATAGCAGTGTAGTATTCCATTGTGTAGATGCGCTATAGTTTTCTAATCCACCCATCTGCTGATGGGCATTTAGGCTGTTTCCAAATCTCAGCTATTGTAAATTGTACTGCTGATTGGTGTTTCTGTTTTCTTGGGCTGTATCCCTAGAAGTGGTATTACTGGGTCAAATGGCAGATCCATTTTTAAATTTTTGAAGAAACGCCATACTGTTCTCCACAATGGCTGCACCAGTCTGCATTCCCACCAGCAGTGCATGAGGGTTTCCTTTTCTCCCAATCCTCGCCAACATTTGTCATTTGTTGACTTGTTGATGATTGCCATTCTGACAGATGTGAGATGGTACCTCACTGTTGTTTTGATTTGCATCTCTCAGATGATTAGTGACTTTGAGTATCCTATCTAATAAAGGGTAATATGCAAATTAACCATCACTCCATCACAAAGATGCTGGCACCCATAGCCACAAGAAGGCAACGCCCAGTCCTCTCAGCCCCGCCAGAGCCCCCCAGTCCTGGGGGGTGAGGGCGGCCACTGAGAATGGGCCACGTGAGTGGCCTGGTGGAATGCTTGCTTTGTTGCCACGGCAATGAGGAAAGCATCCCACCGCGGCCACAAAAGGCCTCTGGGCAGCGGGCACAGAGCTACTGGCATACAGATTCATGCATAGGGCTACCAGTGTTTACATATGTCTCTTGGCTTTCTGAAAGTCCTCTTTCAAAAAGTGTCTATTTAGGTCCTTTGCCCATTTTTTTTATTGGATTGTTTATCTTCTTTTGTTAAGTTGTATGTGTTCCCTGAAAATGTTGGAGATTAAACCCTTATGGGACATAACATTGGCAAATATGTTCTCCCATGCAGTGGGCTTGCTTGTTGTTTTGCTGTGCAGAAGCTTTTTATTTTGATGTAGTCCCATTTGTTTATTTTCTCCTTAGTCTCCATTTCCCTAGGAGCTGTATTGGTAAAAGATATTGCTACAACATATGTCTGACATTTTGCTGCCTATGGAGTCTTGTCAGATTTTTATGTGTTTTGTTTTTTTGTCTTACATTTAAGTCCTTTATCCATTTTGAGTTTATTTTTGTGTAGGGTGTAAGTTGGTGATCTAGTTTCATTTTTTTGCATGTATCTGACCAAATTTCCCAGCACCATTTATTAAAGAGACTGATTCCATCATATGTTCTTGCCTTCTTTGTCAAATATTAATTGAGTATAATGGCATGGGTCAATTTATGGGTTCTCTATTCTGTTCCATCCTATATAATAAAGATGTAATATACAAATAGTCGTTACGCCATGAAGCGTAATGACTGACCACTTAATGACCAGATCATGCAGGAGGGTGGGACATGGAGCTACAAGCAATGGTGGAGAGCTTCAGGAGGGGGCAGGGCAGCAAGCTATGGGGGCGGGGAAACTACAAGAGGGCGGGCAGCAGGCCGAGAGCTACTGGAGGGCAGCAGCAAGCTACTGGCACATGGATTCGTGTGCGGGGCTACTAGTTGGTCTATATGTCTGTTCTTGTGCCAGTACCAGGCAGTTTTGAGAACCATGGCTTGGTAATATAGCTTGATATCTGGTATTGTGATCCCTCCAACTTTGCTCTTCTTTCTCAAGACAGCTGTGGCTCTTTGGGGTATTTTTTTTTGGAGAGCTTGTTCTAGATCTTTGAACAGTGTTTTACTTTTAAATATAGCAAGTTAGAAGACAGGAATTGTTAGGACTATATCTAAAATTGAAGATATCCTAATTATTTTCTATTTTCCATTTTTCCAGGATAATAAAAGAAGCAACATAGCAATCTGGACAAGAGATGCAATTTATCTTGGATATGATTCTCTTGAATTTGTCAAAATAATAAATACTAAAAAACTGGCAGAAATTCTAGATTTACCCTCGACTGCTACTCTGAGTATACACAATATTGAGTATACAGCACACCCTTTGGAATTTGGCTTGTTGTTAAATTTCTGTCTTATATGTACTGTCATGAAACAAATTTACCTAGTGATATATAATGAAGATTTGGAACAGTGGACGCACAAAGACTTTTCATTAAATGTCACGATTGATAGTTTTATAGCTCTGCATTTTATATATTCATCAATGCCAGAAGTAATACTATGGGACAAACACAGGGTCTACTATTCTTATCACAATTTCACTACTACTGGAGTTATACAGACACCTACAGAATTTGGGAATTTATCAAAATTATCACATGACAGTATTATTCATAATGTTTACTTAGGTGAGGCATCCTCATTGTACAAAAAAAATATTCTTGATTTTATAATAGATGACTTTCTTATGAAGATGTAGCAAATTTAAATGTACATTAAATATTGATAGGTAAAGGTGGCCTTCTTACCACCTAAAAGTGGGTATCAAATTCTACTAACATTAACTATGATCTTTACGTAGCGAAATGGCAAACTCAAGTTCTTTTTTCTCAGAGGTTCATTTTGGTCCATCAGCGGATGTGAAACGAGCAACTCACATGGGCGTTTTCAGTGTGGGAGGTGACGTGGTTTTATTCTTTTCCCAGGGCTCCCGTAACAAACTACACAATCTGGGGTGGTTGAATACAACAGAAATGTATTGTCTCCTCGTTCTGGAGGCTGCTTTCAAGGTGTCAGCAATGGCACACTCCCTCTGAAACCTGAAGAGGAATCTTTCCTTCCTCTCACTAACTTCCAGTGTCTTCTAGCAAACCTTGCACCCCTTGGCTCGCAGCCACATCATTCCAATTTCTACCTTTGTCATCAGCATGATCCCTGTGTCTTCACGTGCCATCTTGTTTTAAGGACAATAGGACTCCACTACTCCGGGATGCCCTTGTCTTAACCAAGCACAGTTGTAATGACCCTCTCTCCAAAAACAAAGGCATATTCTTAAGTAGAGAGAGTTAAAACTTCAATGTCTTTTAGGGGCTCCAAGAGGGCATGTCCCCAGCCTGAGCTTGGCCAGCTAAGAAGTAGCAGAAGCAGCACCTGAACTTGAGCATATCATGGGGGCCGTGTGGGGACCCCCGGGCTAGAAGTGGCCCATAAAAAATGTTGTGTCTGAAAAGAAAGTTATGAAATACACGAACTGTTCATTTTACAGAGAGAGCTATGGAACCAAAGAGGTGAAGAGACTTACTGTCTATGAACCTCTAAGACTTAAACATAATATTTTATTAAGGGGAGGAAAACTTTTTGTTATTTACAGAGTGAACATGAAGAAGTGCCCACCCCACCCCATTCTTCATCCCAATTATATCCTGCTAGGACTGACATACCAAAATGCCGCAGAGTAGGTGGCTTCAACAATAGAAATCTATTTTCTCCTGGTTCTGGGGGCTAGAAGTTCAAGATCAAGGTGTCATCAAGTTGGTTTCTGATGAGGACTCTCTTCCTGGATTGAAGACAGCAGCCAACTTCCCACTATGTCCTCATATGGCCTTTCTTGTGTGTGCCTGCAGGGAAAGGGAGCGGGGAGAGGGAGACGGACTCTGGCGCCTTTCCTTTCCTTAGGAGGACACCAGTCATCTGGGAACAGGACCCCACCCGTACCATCTCATTTAATCTAAATAACCTCCTTCAAGAGTTACTTCCAAATACAGTCACAATGGGAGTTAAGGCTTCGACATTGGCATTTGAGAGGGGGACATACTTTAGTCTACAATGCTTCCTAACAATGCCATTCTTGTCATGCTCATTCTCACTATTTAATACACATTAGTAAGCTCTATTTTTCCCTATAATCGATGTGATATATAAGTGATACAGTGAATGCAGGAAAAACCTGTACTGCGAAGTGGAAGAGAAGTTATGGTGTAAGGTTGCAGGTTTGTGCCTGCACACCCTAATTTTCTCGAGGTACATAAATAGCCATTATAAAAAAAGATTACTTTGGTGAAAAGTCCACTTAAATAAGAGGATGTGGGTTTATGGTTACTTAGAATAACGAAAGTCTCTTTTTTTCCAGATTACTTTGGAAATGTCTTGATAAAAATGGAAAACAATATGTTGTTTTATTTCAAGATTGGTATTAAAGATGCAGTGAAGCTACATATATGGACAAACGCATCAATGAAATCAACAATGTTTTTGAATTTATTCGGTCAAATAAGTTTTGTACATGTTTTGGAAAATGGCACACTAAATGTACAGGAATATCCCATAGGAATAGAAGTACGAAGTGTCACTTTCAAATCAAAAGAAAAATGCCCGTTTGTGGCATTTCATAATAATATTGATCGTGTTTTTTACATCTTGGACAAAGGAGAGAACCTGTCAGTTTGGGCTCAAATAGTCTACCCAGAAAATAAGGGTTTGTATATTGTTGTGGAACCTTATGGCCCAAAACTATTAGAAAGTAAATACTCTATTCAGTATGAAATTGCTTCAGGATTCTGCACGAGAACCCTGGTAAGTTATTATTTTAAAATATCATTTCATTTTCATAAATGTAAAAGCCTCGTGTTAATATTCTTTAAAACAGATTTGTTTCCATACATGTTTTTCATAAACAATATGATAAACCATCAATTCCTGAGCCACAGTTTTCACTTGCAATATCTAAGGCCTCTTTGCGACTTACACCATGCTCCTGAAGAAATATCTGTCCGTTGTATTGCGTTCTTCCTTTTATCTTTTCTTTTATTCTTAGTGCCTAATTTTTCCATCAAATCAGCAGTTAGGGCTGTGAGTACCTGGGCATTTCCTCTGGGCTCGCTCACGAAGCGGGGGGCATCAGGTGGCCTGTCGGGACGAGGATGGCATCCGATGGCCTCGTTCACAGGACCAGTGGCTGGCCCACGCACTGGCTTGGTGGTGTGAGGGGCTGCAGCTGGGCGCTTGCCTCTGCCCCATGTGGCTGCCATCTGCCCAGGCGTCCGGTTTCTCTGCGGGCAGGGTTCCCCACAGGGCGAGAGGAAGAGACTGGGCCTCCTGAGGCCGAGGTTTGGCCTCATCAAAGCAAAGACCAGCCCTGGTTGAGAGGAGGGGGAAATAGACTCTGCCTCTTCATAGAACCAAAGACGTGTGTGGACAGGGACATGCATGCTGGAGGGAGAGGAATGCCTGCAGCCGTCTGTGCAAACATCCGCTCACAGCTGGTTAAATAACCTGCCCAGAGGTCCGTTTCCCTTCAGCCACAAGGAATCTTCTCCATTTTGACACACCATACCGATTTCGTATCTATCCAGGCACTTGAAGAAATTTCCAAGCTGGATGTTTAAAAGGATACGAGGCCATGTAAATACAAGGACAGCCAAAATCGAGAACCTGCATAGGATATTTAGCATGAGCAGGTTATTCTGAAAGTCCTCCTCACTGCAGCTTGAAGTAACTAGCCATCCACTTACTGCCTCCTGGCTTACACTCAGAGACAACGTTGCCTTTGCTTTAGGTGTCAAATCCGAAAAACCATTGTCAAGACCAACATGAAGGAGGTTACACCTGTATTGTCTTTTAGGAGTTTTTCAGGGTTTCAGGTATACCATTCAAGTAACGAATCTCATTTTGAGTTGATGTAGTATTTCTTCATACATATTTATCTTGAGAGATAAAACAACATGCGTGTGTGTGTGTGTGTGTGTGTGTGTGTGTGTGTGTGTTTAGAAGGAGATCAGTTTGGTGCTGGCTAATATATTGTGATCAAAACAGAGACTCTGTGCCTCTGAACAATCTTAAGAAAAAATCTCATTTCTGAGACAAGGTTTACTTACTCATAAGCTGGATGTTAAGTGGTATAACACAAAATCTACAATCTTGTGATAAAGTTGAAGGTTGTGAAAGGTATTACATTAAAAATAAATCTAGTTCCATGTTCAAGAAAATGAACTACTGTTAATGTGTGTGTGTGTTTATATATAAATATAAAAATGTAAGGAGAAAAGGTTTCAGGATCTAGGGACGTAATTACCATACTTTAAAAATGTGAGGCTTATAATTTTCTGCCTTTAATATCATCTATGTTCTGTAAATGACTGTACCTTAGAATATAGCAACCTTCTGAAACACTGAAAATTAAGATGAAACATACCTCAGATGGAATCAAATAGCAAGAACATATGCAAATAACAAATGGAGATTTTTGTAAATGACTCAAAAACTACAGAGGAAAGATTCAGGCAGATAATTCCTCATAGTCTCAAAAATTGCAAGCAAGATGTATCTGTAATCACTTAAAACCATTAGAGAACAGATAAAATGGTCCAGAAACAAGGTTATTAGAAAACAGAAAAGTGAAAAGTCTTTTATGCTCAGGATATAAATGAAGAATAAAAATATTGTCATGACAAAAAACAAATGAAGAGGAAGAGAGAAGCAATAGAAATAAAAAGACAATGATAATATAGTTAAAAGGAAAATGTAACAAAGGGAATCTAATATGTACATAGTTGGAGTTTCTGAGATAGTAAAGAAAAATTTAAAAATGCTAAATATATTATTTTTTTTTACCTAAAAAAAGATTTAAATCCATCTTGAAAGTATCCATTTTCCCCATTCCCAATTTTCCTGCTTTACAAAAACTCTTTTACTTTCTTTTTCAGGACATAATGTTTTATCAGAAAATAAATTATCAGGCAGTAAATGATTACTTCAAGCTACAGTGAGTATGGCTTTTAGAAGAACCTGCTCGGGCTAAATATGCTATTCAGGTTATTGATTTGTGGCTATCCTTTTATTTGATGGCCCCATATCCTTTTACATATCCAGATTGGAAATTCCTTGAAGTGTCTGGAAAGAGGTGACATCAGTATTGTCTGTAAAAATGTAGAAGATTCCTTGTGGCTAAAGGGAAACTGACCTATCGGAAGTTCTCACTCACCCAGTAGAAGATGCAAAAAAAAAGGGTGCTATTTCTTGATTCAATACTTTTTGAGCATGTTTACCTTTCCTTCCCATCCCAAAGTCTTTACCTACTATCCTAAAGCAAAAAATAGAATGCTAATGTTCCCGAAAGTCTCCAAGTAGGAGTAGAATCAGATAAAAACCCATCTTTGACTCCTAGAATAAATAGCACTAAACACTTAATTTCTGGAGGCAGACAACCAATTTGGAATTGTGTCTTAAGGCATTTCTATGTTTATCATTGTCCTGATTAATATACTTTCCCGAAGTGCACTCTATGCCAGGCATGTTCTAGGTGTTCAAACTACCTGATGAACAAGAAGAGCTCTACTGTCATGGGCAGACCCCTAGTGCAGCAGTTCTCAACCTGTGGGTCGAGACCCCTTTGGGGGTCCAATGACCCTTTCACAGGGGTCGCCTAACACCATCGGAAAATGCAGATATTTACATCACGATGCATGACAGTAGCAAAATGTCATGGTTGGGGGTCACCACCACATGAGGAACTGTATGCAAAGGTCGCGGCCTTAGGAAGGTTGAGAACCACTGCCCTAGTGGGAGAAGTGCTCAAAGAAGTACAAAGATAATGCCAAATAGCTGTGAGTCCTAGTAGAAAATAAAACAAAGAAGTGGTGGAGTGTGGCCAGGAAGGATAGGGAGGAAAATGCTACTCTAGACATGATAGTCTTCCCTTTCCCCTCCCCCACCACCATTTCTCATTCTAATGTCCTGGGGTAGACGGTTTGGCATTGGGTGAGGTGGATATTTACTGAGAATTCTGTTGCTGTAGAATACATAAACTATCCAGGATACTGAGACTTGAGGGAAAAAAAAAAAAAACACCAAAAGCTTTGAAATCAGCCATGATGGGGGGAAAAATGTATCCATAAGAAAAACTGGGAAATTGAAGACAAAATATTTACTTTAGTGTCCTTTACAGATCTATACTATTATACTGAATTGATCAAATCAGAGATGCCCTCAAATCGAAAGAAAAACCATAATTGACATCGTTATATTTAATTACAAGATGCTTCCTGATTTCCAAAGGGTTAAGAGAGGAAAAAAATGAACCTTAGAATTGGTGAAATATGGTGCACTGATTTAAAAATACGAAAATGAGCTATTTGAATCCTCATTTACTTATTACATTTTATATCTATTATATAACTAAAAAAATATTGAAATATAATAAATATTGGGAGAAAAACAACATTTGTTTGTAGTTAGTTTGTATTTGTTTTTCCCCAGTTTTTTTTCCAAAAGTAATAACCTTAGCAGAGGTGGGGGGAGGTGGGGGAGGGAAAAGCCTTCTACATTTCTCAGGTGATTTTGAGTCCTGTTTTGCCCGAGCACAAATGGCTCTGAGCATTTCATAAGGTGGAGAGAGAGGCATTATGTCTGGTCTCCCTTTCCACTCCAATCAGGTCATATTGTGCAGCACCTTGTGGTTGCAGACTAATTTCATAACTCAGTCTCCATTGTTCCAGAGGTGTCTTCAATAGGAGGGAGCACCTGTAGAGGCTCCAGAAGGAGCCAACCTTTACCAGGGTCCGGAAGCAGCAGACCTCCGCCCCCCAGGCAGAGGGTGTTAGTGAATGGGGACAGGGGGGAGGGTTTGAAATGCTGACAGATGCTCATTTCTGTTCCCATTGTGTCAACCCTATGCGGACCATAGGAATACCATGAAGTGGGCGTGACTGTCAGGTCTGGTGGCGGTGCCCTCATCACAAGCAGGACACTGTCACCCCCCGCCCCCAGACCCCCAGCATTTCTCAGGAGGGGCCAGTCACAGCAGGTATATGGGGCTCTTTATCTGTTCTACAGAGAGGCAGACTCATGTCTACCTCCCTGTGCGTCTATCTATACTCACCTATATGTGTTGTTTCTCCTAGATACCAGAACACGGGCCTTATGATTATGCAGGTTAGGCCTAGTGAGTTTGCAAAAACATGCCCAATACCCCCAAAGGTAAGTGACACAGGTGAAAGGTTTAAAATGACTTATTTTGCCCTAACCGGTTTGGCTCAGTGGATAGAGCGTCGGCCTACGGACTCAAGAGTCCCTGGTTCGATTCCGGTCAAGGGCATGTACCTTGGTTGCAGGCACATCCTCAGTGGGGAGTGTGCAGGAGGCAGATGATTGATGTTTCTTTCTCATCGATGTTTCTAACTCACTATCCCTCTCCCTTCCTCTCTGTAAAAAATCCATAAAATATATATTTTTAATAATAAAAGACATTTCAATAATACATAGATACAAATTTCCAGTTATAAAAGTAGCCACAGGGTGTACAGGGCAGCAATTTACTTCAATAATACATGAATATAAATGTCTAGGTATAGTCATGGGGTGTAAAGTACAGCATAGGGGATATAGTCAGTAATATTGTAATAACTATGAATGGTGTTAGATGGTGTTAGACTTATTGGAGACAACACTTCATATGGTATATAAATGTCTAATCACTATCTTGTACCCTAAAACTAATATAGTACAGTGGTACCTCAAGATACGAGTTTAATTCGTTCCGTAACCTTGAGGCGTGGGAAACTATGAGATGCTCGAGTCGTGGTAAACTGGTGGGTCGTGTGCAGCCGGTCGATCCGCGCAATTACTCCTATCTCAAACGTTGCTCGTATTTCAAAGCAAAAATTGCTCGCTCGACGGCTTGTATCTCAAAAATCTCGTATGTTAGGGCACTCGTATCTCGAGGTACCACTGTATTGTATATCAATTGTAATTGAAAAATACATTTTAAAAAATAATGCAGAGCCTGGCCAATGTGGTTCAATGATTGAGCTTCTACCTATGAACCAGGAGGTCACAGTTCGATTCCCGGTCAGGGCACATGGCCAGATTTCGGGCTTGATCCCTTGTAGGGGGGCATGCAAGAGGCAGCTGATCCATGATTCTCTCACATCATTTATGTTTCTCTCTCTCTTCCTCTCTGAAATCAATAAAAATATATGTATTTTTAAAAAGTGATCAAAGAAGTAGGCAAATACACTTAAAAGGTTATTATTTCTAATTTGAAATGGAATTGCTTTTAGTTATGGAAATGTGTGGGTCAGAACCACTGAACTTAACCAACTAAATTGCTTCGTTTTAGGTGTTCCAAGTAGCTGTTGGCTGTGATACCAATAAATATATTGTGGTTAAAGGGCAAGTATATTTACATTTGACCTGTCTTACTCTTTACGTTTTAAAAACAAGTGGTAAAACTAATTGGCAATTATTAGTGATAATTTAGGCTAATAACTGACATGTCCATAGTGTAATACAAATCTGAATTGACAAGTGTCCAAACCAAATTTGTTTGAACTTTTTGCCAAATCAAATATTACATTTTTGAGCCCTAGCCGGTTCGGCTCAGTGGATAGAGCATCAGCCTGTCGACTGGAGGGTCCCAGTCAATTACAGACAAGGCCACTTGCCTTGGTTACAGGTTCCATCTCTGACCCTGATCAGGCTCATGTGGGAGGCAACCATTCGATGTGTCTCGGCCACATTGATGTTTCTCTCGCTCTGTCTCTCCCTCTCCCTTCCATTCTCTCTCTCTCTCTCTTTCTCTCTCTCTCTCTCTCTCTCTCTCTCTCTCTCTCTCTCTCTCATTACTAAAAGAGAAAAAGGTGTAACCTCTTTATCACCAGCATTTTTCTCCACTTTCCCCTTGATAAGCCAGTTACCATCATTCACCTTTACCTCTCGGCTCTTCAGGCTACGGCTCGTTCCTGAAAACCAGAGGGAGAAACACTTGCCTCTGTCTTTACCCCAAAAATAATTCATTTCCACAGAGAATTGCTTACATCCACATCACTTTTAATGGGTAACAGTTTTAGAGCAAATCTGGCGGAAGCCAGTGTTCCCTCCAGAGCTGTGACTTTCATCGATCTCACTGTGGTTCGAAGTGATACACACTGGATTTTGTGTTATCCAATTGTCACAACTCTCTTTCTTCTACCTGAGAAAAATCAAGTCAACATACAGAAACCTGTCTAGCTGAGGTTAAATGTATAACAGAGACAGCAATGTATTGTGATTCCTTCCCCGTGGTTAGGAGGCGGGGGGTGAGAGTGGGGGAACACTGATTCTTATCTGAGTCTATTTATGAAGTGATTTACTGTCATCCGAACCAAAGGTCTACTCATCTGTCATTCTAACAATGTTTTTGAGGACTGAATTGTAACCATCAGTGGGTACATGTATATTTAACACATTGTGGACTAGTAGTTCTGTTGCTAGCTTTACCCAGTGGCCAGATAAGTTTCTACTGAACGAGGACAAAAAAAAAAAAACGTTTTACATAAATGTTAAAGGCACACTTTAAAATTAAATACCCATTGCATTTTGAAGTTATTTATTACATGCTCTTACAAGCTAATATCCTTCTTTTAACATATTTTATTGACTTTTTACAGAGAAGAAGGGAGAGGGACAGAGAGTCAGAAAAATCCATAGGAGAGAAACATGGATCAGCTGCCTCCTGCACGCCCCCTACTGGGGATGTGCCCGAAACCAAGGTACATGCCCTTGACCAAATCGAACCTGGGAGCCTTCAGTCGACAGGCCAACGCTCTAACCACTGAGCAAATCGGCTAGGGCACAAGCTAATATCTTTTTAAAGAATTCCCGTGATTGGCCACAAGCTTTAGAACAGAAAACACGCGAATTCTCATGACCCGTCTGAAATGTGTTAAGTGTTACCATCTCTTTCAGCAAAGAATCTGCATTTTCAGGAAACACCAGGCTAATTGATTTATACAGCCTATAACATCCTGTCTCTGAGATGGTCTACATCCTTGCTCATTAGCGTATGGTCTACGGACCAGGCATCACCTGGCAACTTATTAGAAATGCAGATGTCAGGTTTCATCTCACATCTGGCTGAGTCGGAACCTCTCTTTTTAAAAAATTTCTCGAAAAGTGGTAGAGGCATGAAAATTCGAGAATAGCTGCTCTAAGCAACAAGTTACCAAAATGAATCCCAGTCCCACTGAACATGGGTTTCCTGCTTCAGTAAGGGGCCAACCAGCTTGAATCCATCTACTAGTGGGAGGGTCTAGACAGTGATCGTTAAGCTAGTTACTCATCAGAATCACCGAGAGCATGTGTACAAAACACAGACTTCAAGAGGAAGGTGCAGGCTTCTTAGTCAGCAGCGGCCCATTGTCCTGGAACCTAAAAATGACCTAATACTTAGATTCAGGTTGTGGTTGTGGCGGCCTACCGCTTTACAGTTGCCAAGGAGACCTGTGGGGCCCATTGAACCGAGGCTTGTCAATGAAGGAGGGCATTTCTTGGGGTCTAATTGGCATTTGAGATGGGAGATAGTCTAGACTTCCAATATCTATCTAAACACAGTGGTTTATTCTTTTTTTTTGAAATATATTTTATTGATTTTTTACAGAGAGGAAGGGAAAGGGACAGAGAGTTAGAAACATCAATGAGAGAGACATCAATCAGCTACCTCCTGCACACCCCCCACTGGGGATGTGTTCACAACCAAGATACATGCCCTTTACCGGAATCGAACCTGGGACCCCTCAGTCTGCAGTCCGATGCTCTATCCACTGAGCCAAACTGGTTTTGGCCACAGTGGTTTATTCTTATGAGTTACACAGGAAACAGCCAACAAAAATGGTCAAATGAATACTTTAACTTCCAGAAAATGCTATCATTTCATTTACCATGGTAGCCTGATGTCCGCATGAACCCTAATTAGAAATATGTGAATCCTCAAAGTTAAAATGAGTGCTTTAAAAAACGTCTGAGGGCTGAACCATGATGGCGCCATAGGTAAACACCTACACTGCTGCCTCGCACAACAATTTCAAAACTACAACTAAAAGACAGAACGGACATCATCCAGAACCACAGGAAAGCTGGCTGAGTGGAAATTCTACAACTAGAGGGAAAGAGAGGGGCTCACAGAGACCCAGAGGAGCTGCAAAAAGCTGAGGTACGGAGACGCGCGCGCTGAGAGAGCGGGTGCCGGAGTACCGGGCTGGCTTTCTCTGGCGGGAGGGAAATGGAGACTCCCAAGGGCATTGAACCCCTTATCTTACGACACTAAGCCCCAGATCCAGCTGAAACTCATACAGGGGGAGTTTGGACTGTGAAAAGGGAGAAGTGCACAGAAATTTGGGGGAGTCGCAGGAGGGCAGAAGTCGGGTGGCACGCACGGCCCTGCGCACAGGGGACAGACTGCTGAGTGTGCCGCTGGCTTTCACAAGAGGGTGGGAGACAAAGCATCCCAACTGCGTCACTTATAACTCCACCAAACTCCATATTCGGGCGAAGTCCTGGGGACCCAGTCTCGTGTGGTCCTGGTGCGCAGGGGAGCCGGAGGGAGCAGCCTAGAGGCACTGCGAGAGCGCTTGCGCACGTGCCTCATGCACACAGGGACCACTCCAGCCATTACCCAGTCACATGAGACCCAGGGGCCATGGAGGGCGGGGCTGACTGGAAGGCAAGATGGCCCCTTAAGCCCTGAGACTCTACCCATCCCAAGCTCAACAGAGAGGCTTTTGTGGTTTTGCAAGTCTGATATCATAAGGCTGAATCCAACACAGAAGTTCTCCTGGCATAGTGAAAATGCCAAGACAAGGGAAGGGATCACAAACAAAAGAAATGAAGGAAAACAAACGACTGGATATAGAGTTCAAAACCACGCTTATAAGGTTTTTCAAGAATATCCTAGAAAAGATGGATAAAGTTAGCGAGAGCCAAGAGGAGATGAAAAAGAACCAACCAGAAATGGAAAAGGTCCAACTAGAAATTAAACATACACTGACTGAAATAAAAAATATTATACTGAGACCTAACAGCAGACTAGAGGAAAGCAAGAATCAAGTAAAAAATTTTAAATATAAAGAATCAGGAAACACTCAACTGGAAAAGCAAGAAGAAAAAAGAATCCAAAAATGTGAAGATAATGTAAGGAGCCTCTGGGACAGTTTCAAGCGTACCAACATCAGAAGTACCCCATATGTGGGGGTGCCAGAGGAAGAGAGAGAGCAAGATACTGAAAACCTACTTAAAAAAATAATGACTGAAAACTTCCTACATCTGGTAAAAGAAATAGACTTACAAGTCCAGGAAGCACACAGAACCCCATATAAAAGGAATCCAAAAAGGACTACACCAAGACACATCATAATTAAAATACCAAGAGCAAAAGACAAAGAGAGAATATTAAAAGCAGCAAGAGAAAAACAGTTCATTACCTACAAGGGAGCACCCATACGACTGTCAGCTGATTTCTCAACAGAAACAATGCAGGCCAGACAAGAATGGCAAGAAATATTCAACGTGATCAATAGCAAGAACCTACAACCAAGAATACTCTATCCAGCAAAGCTATCATTCAGAATTGAAGGGCAGATAAAGAGCTTCACAGATAAGAAAAAACTAAAGGAGTTCATCAACTCTAAACCAGTATTATATGAAATGCTGAAAGGTACTCTTTTAGAAGAGGAAGAAGAAAAAGGTAAAAGATAAAAAATTATGAACAACAAATATGTATCTATCAACAAGTGAATCTAAAAATTAAGTGAATTAAAAATCTGATGAACAGAATAAACCGGTGAATATAATAGAATCAGGAGCACAGAAAGAGAGTGCACTGATAATTCTCAGGGGGAATGGGTGAGGGGTGTACAGGGAGAGACTGGACAAAAATCATACACCTATGGATGAGGTCAGCAGGAGGGAGGAAAGGGCAGAGGGAAGGTTGGGAGTCAGGTGGAGGGGAGCTCTGGATGGGAAAAAGAGAAACAAATGTAATAATCTGAATAATAAATATTTAATTTTAAAAAAGTCTGAGGACCTGGCAGGTGTGGCTCAGTGGTTTAGCATTGACCTATGAACCAGGAAGTTAAGGTTCAATTCCTGCTCAGGGCACCTGCCCAGGTTGTGGGCTGAACCCCCAGTAGGGGACCGATAGGAGGCAGCAGATCAATGATTCTCTCTCATCATTGATGTTTCTATCTCTCTCTCCCTATCCCTTCCTCTCTGAAATCAATAAAAACATATTTTCCCTAGCTGGTTTGGCTCATTGGATAGAGCATTGGCCTGGAGGCTGAAGGGTTCAGGGTTTGATTCCGGTCAAGAGCACATATCTGAGTTGCGGGCTTGATCTCCAGTGTGGGACATGAAGGAGGTAGCCAATCAATGATTCTCTCTCATCATTTTTGTTTCTGATTCTCTATTCCTCTCCTTTTCTTTCTGAAATCAATAAAAATGTATTAAAAAATAAAAATATATTTAAAAATTTTTAAATGTATGAGAAATAAAACCATCCATAGAAATTTGTCTTCATTTTTATAGATTTTCTATCAGTTTTTCACAGTTATCAAATAGAAGAAATAAATCAATAGATTTCAAATTCTGGTGTCTTCGGGAACATTTGTGTAACTGATTTTTAAAAATAGAAATGCTGCCGAGACCGGTTTCGCTCAATGGATAGAGCATCGGCTTGCGGACTGAAAGGTCCCAGGTTCGATTCCGGTCAGGGGCATGTACCTTGCTTGCGGGCACATCTCCACTGTGGGGCGTGCAGGAAGTGGCTGATCGATGTCTCTCTCTCATCGATGTTTCTGACTTTCTATCTCTCTCCCTTCCTCTCTCTGTAAAAAATCAATAAAATATATTTTTAAAAATAAATAAATAAATAAATAAAAATAGAAATGCTAGGGAAACACACCAACCCCAGAGATTATAATTCAATAAGTGACAACTTTGTAATACTCTCAAGTTTTAGAATTACTGAATTAAATGATTAAATGTTTGTGCAAGTATATAAAAAGAAATGGTATTACAATTTCATTATGTTTCTTTTCGTAGATTTGAACACAAAGATTGTCTTTTGCATAATTTCTTTTACATTCTTGAAAGGTAAGCACTGAGTTTTTATTAATTTAGTATCAATAATTTAGTCAGTATTTATTCCTAGTAACATCAATCTTTTATATACATGCATTTATTGCTATAAATTTATTTCTAGGTACTGTATCTTTAACTGCATCTCACATTGATATTTAACACATTTTGAGAGGTTGCATTTTTATTTTTATTTAATTTGAAGTATTTTTAAATTTCTCTTAAGATTTATTTTTTCACTCATGTGTTACTTAGAATTGTATTGTTTATTCTCCACTTATTTTGATAGTATTTTAGAATTATGGTATCTACTTGACTTTTGTGATAACTCTCCCTAAACCAAGTAATGGTTTAATGTTTAAGTTTGAAAAGAGAAAAGATAAGTAATAAAAATATATTTTTATAGGTCATATCTGAGGCATCGACCACCTCAAAACTTGGTAAGAAAACTATACTTTTATTAATCAGCCTAATATAGAAAATAACCAAAGCATTTTTCCTTTTCTAGAGAGTAAAATATAGTTCGAAAAAATATGGCTGCCCATTGAAAGTTGATTTCAGACATAAGTTTCACCCTGAGCTTCAACTGTAAGTATATTCTACTAAAATTTGAACTTACTTTCAAAGTTTCAAAATAAAGGATGAAAAGAGGACTAATTAATGATGCATTTAATAATAAGTATTTTTGAGCATCCAATAGATGTGACACTAGGTTTTCAGTACTAGTTAACTAAAGTAAGATAACCCATGGTTCCTGCATGTTAAGGGAGATTACAATTTAGCACCTGAGACATAAATGGGTAAGAAAACTGAGACTCTTCTCAGAGGTGTAGGCAGTCTCTTTTTTAAGAAATATATCTTTTTATTGATTTCAGAGAGGAAGGGAGAGGGAGAGAGAGAAACATCCGTAATGAGAGAGAATCGTTGATCAGCTGCCTCCTGCACACCCACTACTGGGGATCAAGCCCACAATCTGGGCATGTGCCCTGACAGGGAATTAAACCATGGCCTTCTGGTTCATAGATTGATGCTTAACCACTGAGCCATGCTGGCCGGGCTGTAGGCAGTGTCTTCACCCTCACTTTCCCTCTCTAAATTGTGTCCCAAGCTCCACTGAAGATAGTTTGATAGAAACTACCTTCCTGGGGTGACATCTGACTTTTCTTTCTATGGGCTAATAATAACAAGAGCTGGAGATATGTATATATGTAACACAATAAAAATAATAATAATAATAATAATAATAATAATAATAATAACAATAACAAAAGCTTGCAAGGAAAGAAACTTTTACCAATAAGGGAATAGTGAGATTTCAAAAACATCTCTAACTTAATTCTTATAAACAATATTAAAAATATTAAGTGAAAATGCTCTGAGGAAGGCATTTTATATTCATTTGCTTGCTTCTCTGACTTTATTTTTTATTTATTTTTACAGAAGTCACATAGCTTGTTGCAAAAATTTAAAATATATAAAAAAGATAATTGACCATGTGTCTAATTGTCTTGCTGTTATAAATAAAATTATAGTGAATATCCACTTATGGACACGTTTGCACTCTAGTCCAGATATGCCATTAGGATACATTACTGCTAGTAAAATCCTAGGTGTAAAACATCAAAATTGTAGGCATGGCATTCAGCTTTGGAGGCCCTCTTAGGCTGACAACAGCTTCTGGGACCCCACAGGGTAGGTGGGTGTGGAATCATGAGTCGGGAGCTCCAATTCAGTTTTGCCATCAAATCTTTCCCTGTGAGGATCCAAAGGCCCCTGCCAGCATATCCCCTCACCCCCACCCCACCACACACACACACACACACACACACACACACACACACACACTCCTCAGCAGGCAGTGGTAAGACTCCACGCTGCTTCCTCACCTCCTACA
>JAAGEH010002526.1:1870743-1902759 GCA_011751065.1 Lasiurus cinereus | reverse complement strand
ATTTAATAAATCTTTATTGTTCAGATTATTACAATTGTTCCTCTTTTTACCCCATAGCTCCGCTCCACTCAGCTCCCACCCATCCCTCTGCCCTTACCTTCCCCCCGCCACTGTCCTCATCCACAGGTGTACGATTTTTGTCCAGTCTCTTCCCGCACCCCCACACACACACCCCTTTCCCCCTGAGAATTGTCAGTCCACTCCCTTTCTGTGCCCCTGATTCTATTATATTCACCAGTTTATTCTGTTCATCAGATTTTTTATTCAATTGATTTTTAGATTCACTTGTTGATAGATATGTATTTGTTGTTCCTAATTTTTATTTTTACCTTTTTTTCTTCTTCCTCTTCTTAAAGAATGACTTTCAGCATTTCATATAATACTGGTTTGGTGTTGATGAACTCCTTTAGTTTTTCTTATCTGTGAAGCTCTTTATCTGCCCCTCAATTCTGAATGATAGCTTTGCTGGGTAATCTTAGTTGTAGATTCTTCCTGTTCTTCACTTTGAATATTTCTTGCCACTCCTGTCTGGCCTGCATAGTTTCTGTTGAGAAATCAGCTGACAATCATATAGGTGCTCCCTTGTAGGTAATGAACTGTTTTCTCTTGCTGCTTTTAATATTCTCTCTTTGTCTTTTGCTCTTGGTATTTTAATTATGATGTGTCTTGGTGTGGTCCTCTTTGGATTCCTTTTATTTGGGGTTCTGTGAGCTTCCTGGACTTGTAAGTCTATTTCTTTCACCAGGTGGGGGAAGTTTTCAGTCATTATTTCTTCAAATAGATTTTCAGTATCTTGCTTCTCTCTTCTTCTGGCACCCCCACAATTCTGATGTTGGTATGCTTGAAGTTGCCCCAGAAGCTCCTTACACTATCTTCACACTTTTGGCTTCTTTTTTCTTCTTGCTTTTCCAGTTGAGTGTTTTCTGCTTCTTTGTATTTCAAATCTTTGACTTGATTCTTGTGTTCCTCTAGTCTGCTGTTAGGTCTCTGTATAATATTTTTATTTCAGTCACTGTATGCTAGTTGGTTCTTTTTCATCTCCTCTTAGGTCTCGCTAAATTTATCCATCTTTCTAGAAAATTCTTGAAAAACCTTATATAACCATGGTTTTGAACTCTATATCTAGTCGTTTTTTTTCCTCCATTTCTTTTGTTTGTGATCTGTTCCTTTGTGTCTGCATTTTCACTGCTTCCCTGAGTTGGTAGAGCAGCTTTGTGTGGTAGGTGTCCTATATGGCCCAGTAGCTCCGCCTCTCCAGTTACCTGAGGTGGACTCTCTTGGTGGACTGTGTGTACAGCCTTTTTGTAGTTAAGTCTTGATGGTTGTTGGTATCAGTGGGGGTGATTGACCAGTTGGTTGTGAGGATCAGCTGTGTATGCCGGGAGAACTTCTGTGCTGGAGTCAGCCTTATGATACAAGACATGCAAAATTGTAAAAACTTCTGTGTTCAGCTTGGATGGGGCAGAGTCTCAGGGCTGAGCAGACCGCCTTGGCTTCCCATCAGCCCTGCCCTACGTGGCCCCTGCCTCTCAGTGACACTCATTAATTGCTGAAGCCTGCTCTTGTGCGCCTCCGGACCTCTACCTTTCCAGCTCCCCTGAGTTTTCTTGAGCTCTGGGGAACCCGTATGAGTCTGGGTCCCCAGGATCTTGCCCCAAACTGAGATTCGGTACAGTCGGAACTGGATTTCAACACAGTTGGGAGGTTCTGTCTTCTTCCCACTAGAGAAAGCCAGTGGCACAATCAGCAGTCAGTTTTCTCTGTGCGCACTTGCACATGCTCCTCTAGAACTCTGCTTTTTGCGGCTCCCCTGAGTTTCCGTGCACTCCTCCCTTTTCATGACAGTCCAGACTTTCCCTGTATGAGTCTCACCCAGAAATGGGGTTCAGTGCAGTCAGGAGTTTCAGTCTCCCTCCTGCTAGAAGAAACCAGCCAGACACTCCATCGCCCATCCTCTCCATGTGCATGTCTCTGTACCTTAGCTTTTTGTAGTTCCTCTGAGTCTCTGTGAGCCCCTCTATTTCCTTCTAGTTGTAGAATTTCCACTTAGCCAGCTTTCCTGTGGTTCTGGATGATGTCTGTTCTGTCTTTTGGCTGTAGTTTTGAAATAGTTGTGCAAGGCAGCAGTTTAGGTGTTCATCTATGCCGCCATCTTGGTTTCTCCTTTCCTCTCCATTCTTCCCATAGAGCACTCTGATCCAACACGTGCTCCAGCTAGTCCTCTCTGGGAAAAGTGCAGAAGATGAATTTCAAGGAAACAAATCTGAGGAAGCTCAGGGAGTAAAACTGTATAGCCAAATTATTAAAATAGCAACAAGAAGAGGAATCATTTATGAGAAAATTGGCGATTATAATTGGCAATGTATCATTCCATGCACTGAAGGGTTCCTGGTTCGATTCCTGGTCAGGGCACATGCCCAGGTTGTGGGCTCAATCCCCAGTAGGGGGCATGCAGGAGGCATCTGATTAATGTTCCCCTCTCACATCAATGTCTCTCTCTCTCTCTTCCTCTCTCTTTTCCTCTCTCTCTAAAAGTCAATAAAAAATCTTAAAGAATAGATAGATAGATGAGAGGTAGGTAGATAGATAGATAGATCTTAGGCAGGGCTTGATAAGTGATAGATATGAATGGTAAGGATAAGAAAGTGAGGAAGATGAGTGAGTCAAAGGTGACATCAATCAGAAGAGATCTTCCACAATCTTCCATCACCATATCCATTCATCTTCACGCCAGCGTATCCATGAACGCTGTCTTCCTATCACCATAGATTAACTATATACATATATATCACCATAGATTAACTATATACATATCTCTCCATTTGTGAACTCTATATATTCCCACCCCTTTCCTAATTAAGAGCATTGCTCCAGAAATTGTCCCCTCTTTCAATAACAAGAATGACACATTTGATCATTCACTTCTACTTGCAGTATTTTCTTCAGTTGGCTTCAGGAGATTGCATTCTCCTGCTTTTCCTGCTTCCTCACTGGTAGCTACTCCTTAATTTCATAGTTTCTCCCTCCCCTCCCCCCATGACCTCTTAATATTGAAATGCCCGAAGGCTCAGGGATTTCTTTTTTGTTAATCCTCACCTAAGGATATTTTTTCCATTGATTTTTAGAGAGTGGAAAGGAGAGGGAAAGACAGAGAGAAATATTGATGTGAGAGAAACACATCAATTGGTTGCCTCCTGCACCAACCCCAACCAGGGCCCGGGCCAGGGATGAGCCTGCAACTGAGGTACGTGCCCTTGGCCAGAATCAAACCTGGGACCGTTTGGTCCACAGGCCGATGCTCTACCCATTGAGCCAAACCGGCTAGGCACAAGGCTTTCTTTTCTTTTCTCTGTCTCAACTTGTTCTTCGTGTAGTATCATCCAGTCTCATGGACCTAAATGTCTCAATATACTGATGAACCCCCAAAACTCTATCTCCAGTCTGACTATTTCCCTTGCATTAGTCAAACATGCATTAGTCAAATATGGCCAGATTATGCTGCAGTAACAAAGAAATTCTAGCATCTGAGTGTTTCCCTCTTTTCATGTTATAGTCTGACATGTATCATAGCTACATATCTGGTTATGGCTTCCTATGTGACCACTATGAAAAAAGAAGACTGGAGGATTGCATTAGATGTCTTAAAGGGCTGGCCTACCCATGGTTTACACCACATCCACACACATCCTGTTACATGGAACCTAATGCCATCGCCCCAGTCTAACTCCAAGGAGGGCTAGAAAATGTAGACAGCCTCAGGATATTTGTTTGGTGAGCACTAACAGTTTCTGCAAGTTCCTGAACTCCAGGCCCATACATTCATTTAGGTGTTGAACAGATATAATATCATTTTTCCACTTAGATAGTGAATAGAGCTCTCAAACTTACTCTGTCCAAAATTGAACTCCTGTTCTTTCCCTCAAAACCTACTCTATCAATAATAGCCTTCCCCATTTCGACTGAGAGCAACTCCATTCTTCTGGTATCATTTCTCCTCTAATCTATCCATAACTTCAATGCAATTCCAATAAAAATCCCATCAGGGTTGTCAGCAGAATGTGACCAGCAGATCCTAAAAGTGATATGGAAAACAATGGGCCAAAAACCATCAGACAAATATCTTCCAGAACTCAATTGCAAGAAATAGCAAAGTAATTTTTATTTGACATACACTCTGTCCAATAACAATTACCTGTGGTCTTAACAAAAATGGAAATAATAGTTGTGTAGATGCCCTGGGGAGCAAAACCACATGACTCTTGAAAAAAGGGAAGATTTCTAAGTGAGAATGTTCTCTTTGGGGGAGGGTACAAGGGAGCAGGGCTTTAACAGAAAGTGATGGTCCCACTGGGTTTAAGAGACAGACATTGAAGTCTGGGACTGCAAAACAGCTGTAAATTTCGATACTATTAAAAACCTATGAAAGGACAGTCCCATAGAGGGGAGCAACAGAAATATGGAAAACTCTTTCCTCAAATGCTTGGCTAACTCTTAAACTGTGTTTGTACAAGGAGAGGAAGAGAGATTTCAAACAGCTAGCTGATGCTCAGAAGAGAAAGTTTGGTGTGTAAGTCCCACCACCTGCGTATAGGGTATTGGAGAACACACCTGATGGATGCCATTGAAACCGAAAGGGTGACCTCTGATAAGTAAGCCAAAGACAAAATGCTATGCCCTAGGATTTAAGGGCAAAACTAAACATTTTTAAAGCCCTACAAATCATAAAATGAAGCCTTAATAGGATCAGGGAGATCCAATCATTATTTATCTTCCAGAACAAGGGGGAAATAAATCCTTTTAGCGGAAAATAACAAAACCTAGAGTCTCAATAATGTATAATTTTAAATTTTTGGTACAAAATAAAATATTACTAGACATCCAAAGAAGCAGGAAAATGACCCACAATCAATAAAAAGGCGCCGAAAGTAACAGACTACAGATGACCCAGACTCTGGCTGGCAATAGCATAAAAGGACTTTAATATAGCAAATATAAGTATATTTGAAAATTCTCAGGGAAAATGTAAAAAATGGGTAAACTGGTGGGGAATCTCAGCAGGGAAATGCTAAACCTTTTAAAAATGGAATGCTATAGTGTAAAAAGACAGCATCTGAAATTTAAAAATAAAATTAATAGGATGATTCAATGGCAATTGGGTAAAGCAGATAAAAGGATTAGTGAAATTGTCCAAATGGAACCAGAGTGGAAGCACTTTTTTCTAGAGGTAACTTACTTGTATCTCTGCTACCGGGAATCACTTAAATCTTCTTGCCTCCAGTTCTCTTAGGATAATCAACCAAGTATTACAGGCCAACTATAGAGGGACAGAACAGTAGGCTCAGTATCCAGTTCAACTGAATTATAGCAATACATACTTGATAACAGAGTCTTCAATTAGGTATTTCCGAGGGGCAAAGTTGGGTGCTGATTAATTAAACTTTGAGACGGGCAGTCCCTGGGAAATTAGCCTGTCGTCTAGGACCCCAGATTACCTTACCTTTTTAGAGAATGGCTCAAGTACAAGGCTGGGCAGAATTTTACAGATAAAAGGACAACAGATTCACCATCAAATACTAGTAAAAATGAAGCAAGACCTGGGAGTATGGCAATGCAAGTCATCCCAGCTGCCTTTTGCTTTCTCAACGTCCATGACAATCCCTCCCAAACTAAAATGTGATGCCATAGAATTCCCCCTGCCCTATTCTGAGGCAGGGAGTTCAAGAACAGGCATTATGAGTATTTTAGGGGTACTCAGGATTTGTTTTAATCAATACTAGAGCAGTGGTTCTGAACCCTCCTAATGCGGCGACCCTTTAATGCAGCTCTCATGTTGTGGTGACCCCCAACCATAAAATTATTTTCGTTGCTACTTCATAAATGTCATTTTGCTACTGTTAATGAATTGTAATGTATATATCTGTGTTTTCCGATGGTCTTAGGCTCTGCGGTTCTCGAAATATCGGAAAACACAGATATTTACATTGGGATTTATTAACAGTAGCAAAATGACAGTTATGAAGTAGCAATGAAAATAATTTTATGGTTGGGGGTCACCACAACATGAGGAGCTGTATTAAAGGGTCACGGCATTAGGAAGGTTGAGAACCACTGCACTAGAGGCCCAGTGCACAAAATTCTTACATGGACAGGGTCCCTGGGCCTGGTCAGCAATCAGGGCTGATCAGGGCCTTTGGCTAGCAGCCAGAACCTTCCTGGATTCTGTGCCGCCCTCTGGTGATCAATGCACATCATAATGAGCAATCAAACTCCCGGTCTCCCGGTTGAACCCCCAGTGTCCCATTGAACTCCCCAGGGACAATTTGCATATTAGGCTTTTATATATATATAGCTGGGAAGACCCATAGACAGAAATGACTGTCTTGAAAGAAGACACTTATTCTACATACTGATATCAAGAAACAGGAGGCACAGCAGGTCATATGGGGCCACATGGGAAGCACCACGGTAGTCAGGAGCAAAGGGAATGAAGAGAAGCTGGGCGAGAGCCTTTCCAGCATTTTCTGTGGGAAGGACTGGGCAAGGAGGTAAAGCAGGCTTAGGATTGTCTGTTTTGAAACATGTGAGCAGGCTCTGGGCCTAAGAGCTGCCCGTAGTTGTCTGACACCTGGCCCTGGGTGATTAGGGCAGTTGGATAGTGGCTCAGCATATGAGCACACAGGGGCTCTGGATTGGTTGATTTGCATAGGAAAGGCATGCTCAAAGGCCAACTATTTGCTATCTCTACAAATTAATTAACCCGGGGAGGGTCAGTCCCTTCAGGGTCACAAGGCCCAGGATTGAAATCATGTGTCTGCAGGTTCAGCTGAGAGGTCTCTCCTTCCCAAAAGTGGAAGTTGCAGAGGGCAGTCGCAATTGTAAGGCAGTTAGTTGCCAACCAGTGCCATTTCTAAATTTCCCATATTTTAGTAATACGTACTAATCTTCTCTTAGTGAACATTAATGAAAATGCTTATCCAGGCAAGTATTTTTGTCCCATAATCTCAATGAAATAAATAAAATATTAAGATCATTTAAAAAATATTTATTTATTAAACTGATTGGGATGATACCGATCAACATGAACATACAGATTTCAGACATGGGTTTCTGTGTTGCGTGATCTGTATTTTTGCATCAGGTGCACACCACCCAATGTCAGATCTCCAATAACCAAATACTAGGACTTTCAAACCCAGAAAGAAGGGGTCATGTAATTTATCTTATTGCCACTAGATGGCACTGTAGCTTATTGTTTTTTGTAAGTGTTAAAAGATGCCAGCTCAGAGTTAAAGCTCCTTTTCATTGAAATAAAACATATGGCTTTGCAACTAGTCTCAGTCATTCAAAAAATCTGATCGCTTATAGAAGATGCAATCAAGCATGCTGCACCTTCTGACGTTCTAGACTTAGTGCTTTCCTGAAGCCTGACCCAAATCTGAAACTGTGTACAAAATTGTGTATATTCCCACGTGTTAGTTCTCTGACTTTCCTCCCACTACGAGAATGAGTCCGCTACCGTTACTCACACCTGAGCTCCTCTCTTTACGATCTCTAAGAAAAATTCAGATGAAAATGAAATAGCTTCTCAGGTACCACTTTCTGACACTTACACTTTTTCTGCCCAGTTTGTGTGAATGGGACAATACTGAAATAACAAACCTCTTTTAAAACTCTCTGAGTTTGGGGCAAACACCTCACTGGGGCGTATGTCTCAGGCGCCTGTCAGGGAGTGGACAGCCTGTCCATGCTGGACCACAATTTGTAGCTGGCCTGGGAAGCCAGATAAAATAACTGCAATGTCAGGCAGAGACCTGGGCGGTGAATAAGGAGGTGCCAGCAAGGATCTGTTGTTTTTTATGAAGAGACACAGAGATGGGACCCAGGAAATACATCAGACACTGAGGCATCCCTGCCCGAGCCCAAGGTCCTCAGTGAATAAATGCCCATCCCAGGATCGTGGGGGACAATTCCATTGAGCAAAACAAGCAAGAACTGACAGAGAAGGAAAACCCAGAACCATTGTAAACCAGTCACAAGCTCTGGTTAGCAAAAGGGTGCCTTTATCAGCATCTGAAGGTTAACTTTGGTTTCAAGTCCATACACACACACACACACACACACACTAGTGGGCCTGCACAGGATGTGCCCGAGTAGCTCGCTCCCGCTTGCCTCAGCTGGCCCCCCACCCCCCGCCCTTACAGCTCGCTGCCCTGCCCTCCTGTGGCTCTCAGCCCTCCTGCTGACCAGTCGTTATGTGTCAGGGCGCAAAGACCACTTGCATGTCACCCCTTTATTATATAGGATATATGTATATATATATACTGTATATATTTTTTAATTGATTTCAGAGAGGAAGAGGAAGATACATCAGTGATGAGAGAGAGTCATTGACTGGCTGCCTCCTGCACACCTCCTACTGGGGATCAAGCCTGCAACCCGGGCATGTGCCCTGACCCAGAATCAAACCTTGACCTCCTGATTCATAGGTCAACGCGAAACCACTGAGCCACACCAACCAGGGTCAAATCCTTATTTCTTCATGATAGCGGGAAAAAATAATCTTACTAATTTGAAATAACACGCCTCTTTTAAAACTCTCTGAGTTTAGGGCAAACACCTCACTGGGGCGTATGTCTCAGGCGCCTGTCAGGGAGTGGACAGCCTGTCCATGCTGGACCACGTGCTGGCGCCTGCTGCTGGCGGGAGGCTGCCCGTGTCCCTGAGCATGTGCAGTGCGTGACCATCACTCCAGGAGCTTCTGAGGACTCCTGTTTCTCAGCCCTCCTCAGTTCTCCTGAGGGCAGCTACCCCTCTGACCCAGTGTCCCCTCCAGCCGCCTCCTCCAGGGAGACCAGCAGCATCTCCACCCTCATCGTGGCCATTCTGTGGGTTAGCTCCCCGTACGTACTAGGCCACACTGGATATCCGTTGATTAAAGGACACCCGGGGATCTTGCTCTGCCCTCCTCCCTCCCTCCATCGCTCACTTCCATCTTTCTCCCTGCTGCCAGCCTGCTCACCCTCACCTTACTAATACAGGGTTCCTGTAAGCAAAGGAAGTTACAGCTCCAACTGTTTAAAAAACAAACAAACAAACAAACAAAAAACCTGCTCCATTGCTATCTGGTGTATTCTGAGCTGAAGGAAACCCACACAGAGGTACAGTGATGGTTTCACAGATCGCAGCGTGGAGGCTTCGAGAGACGAAGGAACTTCCCCAGGTGACAAAGCTGTCCAGTGATCAGGACAGGATTTAAACCGAGGCCCATCCACCCCGAAAACCGGAGTTCCTGATCCCTCTATTCCACTGGAAAATGAAACCGGCCGCTGAAAATTAATTTGTGAAAAAGAAGCCATCGTCTGACGGCTTTAAAGGGGTCAGAAGAAATAAAAATCACGTTTCTAGTAGGATGACGCAATTGTGTGTTGTGTTTGCTGTTTTCCAGATACAATGAAAATGGCTACATCAAAGATGTGGAAGTAAACTTCATAGTGTGGGAAATCCACGGCAGGGAAGACTACACCTTTAACACGACTATGAAGAAGGTACGCCCCCCCCTAGAACGAAATAGAATTTAGCAGGCAATCACACATGTCTTTCTACTTTAAACCTACATATAAATTATCTAAGGAAAATAAAACCAGCCTGCTGAGGGTAGGGAAAAAAAAGAAGCCTATCACCTCTGTGGCCTCTGACTGTTAATTTACGAAAAAGAAGTCATTGTCACATAAAACAGACTTACAGGGGTGAGAAAAAATAAAATAATATTTATAGTAGCATGATGCAATTATAGATCAATACTTTCTTTTCTCTCCGCACTGTATTTAATGTTGGGGAATTTACGAGTCTGCCTCTGGCTTCCAGACATTGATCACGTTTGTGCTAAATCAGACACTCTCCCCGCTTCCCCTCACTTGAGTTCTGTGCATCATGGGACTCGCTGACCTTGACTTCAGGGTCCGCACTCTCTCCCGGTTTTCCTGCGCCTTCCCCGCCTGGTGGAGGGCGGCCTGCACAGTGAATCTCCCTTATTCTGCCTTTCACTCTGCAGGCCACGGCACAAAGGCCTTGCCATCCCCCACCCCCACGTCCCTCCCAGCCACCCCTGCGTGGGGCTTTCTGCCCTTGAGAGGGCTTCATGATGGAGCTTCTCTAGAAGTTATAGCATTGATGCCTGAGTGTCCCCAGAGAGCGCATGCTCAAACAAAGCCAAAGTGGCCTACTCCTTCCAAAGTAACTCTCTCTCCCATCAGAGACCTTACTTCTCCAAGCAGGACCACCCACCGGATGGCAGCTGAGAAACCTCCTCCCACCTGCTGCCCCTCCCCGCCCCCAGAGTACTACTGCCAGAACTAATTGCCCTTTAATTAGTACCAAACAGGATGCACCGCACCACACATTCCTCCTGCGCTCGTTGAACACTCAATATGCGAGTCCTTCTGTTCTTCTCTCCCAGCCCAGTCCCATCCTGAAACCATTCTATCCTTGGCCCAGACTCCCATTGCTCTCCAGCTTCTCACACTTTCCCAGTGTGCCTTTCGGAAGGCCTTCAATTTGCGTGTCTCACAGGATATCATGTTCCCTGTTTTCCTACCAAATCCTAGTTTCCTCTCACGGCTGAGCTGTGGGATGGATGTCCTCCCTAATCCACACTATTATTCCCAGATTGTCTCCTCACCCTCAGTAAAACGTCATTTGTCACCCGTTGTCATCTACCCCATCCCTTCCTGTGACCATCAGATACTCAGACTCAGTGGTTTCTCCTCCTGCCCGAGGAGAGTCACAGTGGACTCCTGAGTTCCCCCAACCATCAGGGGGGTCACTGCGGGGAGGGGGGGGAAAGAAGCTTTCTGAGCAGGGACTGCCTTTTCCAGAGCTGGGGCCCTGGGACTGGGTCTCCCCACTGGACTAGGAGCAGAAGTGATACGTGTCATTTCAGGGTCAAGTGCTTAAGGAGGCACCACATGAAGCTCCATGCTTCCTGTCTTCCTTCACATGTCAGTATATTGCAGCAACAATGAAAGATGGAGTATCTGAGAGCTGGGGGAAAGGATCTAGTGAGGGTGACTTCCAGAGGCCACCAGACAGAAAAACCCTGAGTTTCTGATTCACTTCTTTGTGATCCAAAAGGACCATCTAACCAGGGATGTCTGTGTGGTCAAGAATTAAACTTTTAATGTGTAAACACAAGAACTGGGGGTTATTTTTGCAGCAGAGAAGAAATGATCTCAACCAATATCACTCCCCTTACTGAAATTATGTTTAAACTCACACATTGCAGTCTCTGATCTCCATCCCCCCCTCCTCTCATTGTTACTCCCACTCCTTCTCTGACTCTTGCTTTTTCTCACACCATCTAGGCTGAACCGTATGCTTTTTCCCTCTCTACCCCTTCCATTTTTCTTCTTTTCTTTTTCTATCTAACTTAAGCAAGGGGTGCATATGTAGGCTGGAAGAAGTTAGACAAAAATTCTGAATTTGTATAAGACTCAATATAAACTCACGAGGTATTAGATATTGACCTGAATATAAATATATGCATATCATATTTATATGGAGAGAAATAGATAAATTTTTCCTACTCTGTCCTCCAAGAGCCCTGGAAACATAACTAATCAGTAGCAGTAAGTATCCTCAGAATCCAGATTGTTGTCTTAAAGTAGTATTTCCTACTAAAAGTTCTTGAAGATTCTTAGGTGAATGACTGATTTCAAATTTGTACAAGACGAATTTGCAGTAGTTCAGCATACCCAATAGCAAGGAAGTATCCAAGCCTGCTAGGTCTGTCAATAGTAACCAGAAGTCAACATGAAGAGGTTCCTACAGACAAGTTGAGCTTCATTGGGACTGTTACTGCAATGGGTCAAACCCATTAAATATGTTACATCTATGAGCTCATGATGGTTTTTTTAAGTTCACCTTTGGAGGTAGATAGCAAACCAATTCCTTATTTTGAAAACTGACAAATACAGAGAAAGAAACAAATATTCATCCTGCCTTCCTCAAATAAACGGTACCAGTGGTTCATCAAAGAGTAGATGAAGGGAAGCATCTCTTATAAGATGATTACAGTTCACGTGTGGAAAAAAGGCAGAATTAGAATATCACCACTTTACAACCCAAATAATAGAGGTTGTTATAAATAAATTTATCTCAACCAATTTGCCAATGGCCAAATGGATAAAATGAACAAATGCCAAAGCTTCTTGTATTCCAAGAAAAAAAGTAGAAGTCTCTAATCCAGCTTACTTTGTGAATCCGAGAGAACCTTAAAACAAAACAGGGTTATGAGACAATCTCACTCATGACCATTGATACAAAACACCAAAACAAACTAGTAACAAAACTCATCAATATAATAAAAATATTATGTCCTGCCCTTGCTGGTGTGGCTCAATTGGTTGGGCATCATCCCATGTACCACAAGGTTGCCAGTACAATTCCCAGTCAGGGCACATGCCTAGGTTTCAGACTTGATCCCCAGTAGGGGGTGTGCAGGAAGCAGCTGATTGATGTTTCACACACTCACTCTCTCAAAATAAACAGATCAAGTTTTGTTCATTTCATATAGAAGAGTTGAAACCCAAGTAATCCACTATATTACCAGAATTAAGAAAAGGTATAAGATTATTATAATAGTTGATAAAATGTTATTTGATTTAAAAGGTATCATCCATATATAACATTATTTATTAATTAATTTATTTATTTATTTATTTTATTGTTTTTCAGAGAGGAAAGGAGAAGGATAGAGAGATAGAAACATCAATGATGAGAGAGAATCTATCAGCTGCCTCCTGCACGACCCACAGTGGGACTGAGCTGGCAGCCTGGTCATGTGCCCTGACCGGGAATCAAACCTAGGATCCTTCAGTTCACAGGCCAATACTCTACACACTGAGGCAGACTGGCTAGGGCTAACATTATTTTTTTTAATAAATCTTAGAAAATTATAAATAGATGGTAACTTCCTTAATCTAATAAAATATAGATATTAAAAACCCTATAGAAAACATCATACCTAAGATGAAAATTTGAAAATCTGAAATCAGAAATAAAATTACCACTACTTCAGTATAATATTGTTCCTAATCTTTGTAAAGGGTCAAACTATAAATAATAAAACTATATAAAAAGTAAAAGGATTGGAAAGTAAAAACTGAAACTGTCATGTTCTCAGGTAGCATAACTGTTCATGTGAAACAGTTCAAATTAAATGAATTTAAGAAGTTCTCTCCATAAAAGGTCAATACACAGAAGTCTATTATTACTCTATATATCAGCAAACATTTAAATAATTAAGCATTGTTTTAAATATACTTTTCAATGGCATTAAAATATATGAAGTACTTATGAATAAGTTGATATACTACTATATATATCTTGACAGAGTGGTTGTTTAAATGAGGCCCAGACATGGAAGTCAATGATCTTGCTGAACAAGCACCTCCCATTAGAAGAAGTTTGGGGACCTGAGGTAAGAAAAATTTTACCTTGCAAACTGCTTTATTTATTTATTTTTATATCATTCCATTGCTTTCAGAGAGAAGAAGGGAGAGGGAAAGAGAGATAGAAACATCCATGATGAGAGAGAATCATTGATAGGCTGCCTCCTGCATGCCCCACACTGGAATTGAGCCCGCCAGGCATATGCCCTGCCCAGTAATTGAACCTTGACCTCCTGGTTCATAGGTCGACTCTCAAACACTGAGACACACTGGCCAGGCAGAAGAACATTTCTAATGCTAATTACCAACCCTAGACCGTTTTTAATTTTTTGCAATTGAATTTTCTTAAATTTAAATTAATGTATGTTATTTGAAGAATCAAATCGTATCTCATGAATAAAAGGTGACAGAGAAGATATCTCAGCCTATAAAATGTTCACCCTAAAATCAGAATGTCACTTTGCTTCTGCATCAGACTCTATATATGTCAAAACAAAGATAAATACAAATAATGTGTATTGTCCTCTGTATTCCAAACATTCCACTCTCCATCCACTACTCCCTAACTTTCCAGCAACATAACTCTAGAACAAGCATGTCAAACTCAGGGTCCACGGGCCACATGCAACGCAAAATGAATATTTCTGCAGCCTAGTCAATATAATGGTATTTAAGAAACATTTTAATAAAAATTTCATAACTTAATTTTTACAATATTCTGTTATACATCATCTACATTAATAAAAGGAAAATATGCAAATTGACTATAACTTTGTGGTACCCACCAGCCAATCAGGAGTGAGTATGCAAATTAACCCACCAAAGATGGCAGAAGTCTCCCACCCCCCCAGCCACTCTGGGCCTCTGAGCAGCACGCATACAGGCACAGAGCAGCCAGTGGGGCTGGATGGCTGCTATGAGGGAGAGGGGAGGGGAGGGGGGAGTGGCGGGAGCTATAGGAGCAGTGATCTAGCTGGAGCGAAGACTGAAGGGGGTGGCCAGAGCAAAGGCCTGGGTCCCAAATGCCGGAGAAAAACCGGTACCAGTCAGGGGAAGGAAGATCTATTGCACGAATCGTGCAATGGGCCTCTAGTTATTAATAACAAACTACAATGTTTGCTAATGACTGTTTGCTATAGTCATGTTGCATTCACTTCCCTTACGTGCCTTACGCGCAGGCACACCATTCCTCTCCACTAATACCAGCAGTGAATATTTTAGCAGCCGATGGCCATATCATTAGTCTTGTACTGACTTGCTTGGTGTGAGCAACAGGAAATATTTCACTTTTGGAGAACAAGAAAAATAGGTTTATTTGCATTACACTTACTAATTTGTACAGTTATTTGGCGTCTTGTAAGTTAATGTTAAAGAAAAATTATTAATTTTTATTAAAATGTTCTATTATTTTATGTTAACAATGACTCATTTATTTCAGCCCTTTGTATGCAGCATGTCTCTATTGAAATAAACCTACATTCCTATGAAAATGGAAGCTTTTGTTTTTTGCAGCCCACAGAAACTTAAGCCTTGTTTATTTGGGCCGTGTGAACCTTTGAGTTTGATATGCTTGCTCTAGAAGCTTGACCCTAACAACACTTTGAACAATCCTTTACCCCAGCCTAACCTTCAATCTAGTGTTCTTACCATCCTCACCTCATTCTCAGGTTATCTTTCCCTCTTTATCCAGCTTAAATTCCGTGGTCAATAAGTATATCATGCTATTAACATGTACCCTCAATTCCTTTGCCCCCTCTTCTTCATATTTGTGTGACTAAATCACAACCCTGGTTAAATTCAACTCTTCACTTTAGCAGCTGACTGTGGTCAGAGAAAAACGTGCTCATGCTGACTTGTTTCATTTTCATTTCATGATTGAAAAGGACCCAGCATACTGCCCAAAAATATAGCTGTGTTTCTCTAGTTTGTTCGTTCTCCCCATTTCATAAATAGCTAGTGTATACTCTCTCCTCTCCCTAAAATCTCCAACACTCTTCACCCACACTCATTCTTACCTAATGAACTTGCTTCCTACTACACCAAAATAATTATGGTACTTATTAAGTCTGGTGTTAGGTCCTGCATTTAAAGAAGCACATATTTTTATTTATTTTTTTATTCTGTAAAATATATTTTATTGATTTTTTTATGGAGAGGAAGGGAGAAGGATAGAGAGTTAGAAACATCGATGAGAGAGAAACATCAATCAGCTGCCTCTTGCACAACCCCTACTGGGGATGTGTCCAAAACCAAGTAACACTCTATCCACTGAACTAAACCGGTTCGGGCAAAGCACATATTTTTCAATTTTAATATAGTACCTTATTGTTTTTAATATTTTGTCAGCTATAATTCTTTATAACTAGTTTCCCTTGTAGACACAATTTTATATTGTGTCTTTAAAAACATTATTCTGCCCTAGCCGGTTTGGCTCAGTGGATAGAGCATCAGCCTGCGAACTGAAAGGTCCCAGGTTTGATTCCGGTCAAGGCCACATGCCCAAAATGTGGGCCCGATCCCCATGGGGGAATCCCAGGAAGCAGCTGATCCATGATTCTCTCTCATCATGGATGTTTCTGTCTCTCTTTCCCTCTTCCTTCCTCTCCGAAATCAATAAACATATATTTTAAATAAATAAAAATAAAAACATTATTCTAAGAAGGTATCCTTGGTAATCCATAGGTTTTATCAAACTGAAAAAAGGACCCACATAAAAACTTATACACACACACACACATACACACACAGTAAGTTTAGGAAACTCTGATATAGAGACAAAAAGAGGAGAGCTAAAGGCTGGCTCACTCACCTGTTCAGAGACTGGGAAATGAGGAGGGCAAAGGAGATGAAAGAGGAATAATCCAAGAAGCGGGAGGAAAGCCAGGTACCTGTGGTATTCCAGACAGACATCCTGGGAAGCAGGTTTCGCAGGAGGAAGAGATCAACTGTGTCAAAGCCACACTAAGACAGGTCAACTATGCTGAGCATTGAAAACGGGTCCTTCACTTCAGCAGCATGGAGATGACTAGTAACCTTGAAGGATCCATTTAGGTGGCAGTGTGAGAGGCCAAAGCTTATCAAAGTGAGTTTAATTAACAGAAAAAAATGAATTCAAAGCAGCAAGAATGGCCATCTCTGCTGAAGAGTTTTGCAGTAACGGGGAGAATGGCATAGTGTAGTAGCTAGAGAGCAAGAGGTGAAGAGAAGGTCTTATTTTTTTTACTGAGACCAATAACCACATGTTAAAAAAAATTCATGGTGCTTCCATTACCATCTCAAACTTAACGTGTCCCGAACTGAGCTTCTACTATCCACCCCACAAACACACCCCATCGTCCTTCCCCTGCTCGGTGAGTGGGAATTCCCTCCTTCCATTGGATCAGGAAAGAAGACTCTGAACGCCATCGCGCGTCCACATTTGCTCTTTTGGGAAATCTGTTGGCTCTTCCTTCACAGTCTATTCAGAATTTGGTCATTCCTCACTCCTCTCCCCTTCCCACAACTCCCCCCCACCCCCATTGCCACCACCCTGCTCCTCCATCACCAGCTATCTGGATTAGAACAGCAACATCCCTACTAGTAGGTCTCGCTGCTTCAGCCTTGCCCACCATGAATCTAGTCACAACACAGCAGCTAGAGTTCCTTCCGAAACATGAATGAGAACATGTCACTCTTCTGCTCAAAACCATTCAATGGTTCCATCTCAGTTACAGCAAAGCCTTTATTATTTGCTATGCCCCGCCCCTATGACTAGGCAGCTTCTTCCTCCAGGTCTTTACTTAAACATAAACTAGTAAAAAAAAAATCAACTAGTCAAGCCCAGCCAGTGTGTTTCAGTGGTTGAGCATTGATCTGTGAGCCAGGAGGTCACAGTTTGATTCTGTCAGGGAACAGGCCCAAGTTGTGGGCTCCATCCCCAGTGTGGGGTGTGCAGGAGGCAGCCGATCAATGGTTCTCTCTCATCATTGATGTTTTGGTTTTGTTGTTGTTGTTTTAATATATGTTTATTGATTTCAGAGAGGAAGGGAGAGGTAAAGATTGAGAGACAGAAACATCAATGATGAGAGAGAATCATGGGAGATAGAGCCCACAACCCCGGCATGTGTCTTTGACCGAAATAGAACCTGGGACCTTTCAGTCCTCAGGTCGACGCTCTATCCACTGAACCAAACCAGTTTGGGCTCATTATTGATGTTTTCATCTTTCTCTCCCTCTCCTTTCTTCTCTGAAATCAATAAAAATACATTTTAAAAGAAATCAACTAGTCAATGAAGACTTCCTTGGCCACTCTCTAAAAAAGTTAACCATCACTCCATGACAGTCCATATCTCCCTTCCCAGTTTTCCTTAATGTCACTAGCATTTGTCACTCACTGACACATTGGGTATGTAGTCTGCCTGTTTATCCAATTTCTTTTCTGGCTCCCCAACTGGAATGTAAGCTGTATAAGCGAACAAAATTGTGTGTGTTTTGTTCATGCTATATCTCCACCATCTACCCATTATAAATATCTGTGGAGCTAATTAATGGAGTATAGTCATCTACCTTTTTATAGCGTATTAATTCCACTGTTAAGAAAGCATAAGGAATTAAACTAGTCATGGAGTCAGTTAAAAAGAAAACTTGCCCTATGACTTTTGTTGAGGGGTCTGGGGTTGAGGATCTATTTGCCAAAATCTCACAAAGGGCACCCAAATGTTCTAAGATTTTGCCAAAATAACACATTCCTTGAAGCAATGGGCCACCTATTAACAGTCCTGGAGCATGCCCAGTCAGTATGCTCCAGTGCAGTGGTTCTCAGATGTGAATACATATCAGAATCACCTAAGGCCAGTGGTCAGCAAACTCATTAGTCAACAGAGCCAAATATCAACAGTACAACGATTGAAATTTCTTTTGAGAGCCACACACAAGGGGCAAAAGAGCCGCATGTGGCTCGCGAACCGCAGTTTGCCGACCGCTGACCTAGGGTACTTGCTAAAACAGGTCTCTAGATCCTACCTCCAACATTGCTGGTTCAACAGATCTGTGGAGGGGCCCCAAAGTCTGCAGTTCTAACAAGTTCAGCTACTGCTGATCTGGGGACCACGTTTTAGAACCAGTGAAATAGTGGCTTACATTCAAGGAAGGTTTGGAGTGCCCACACCAGGCCCTGAATACCCATTCCGACTGCATGGACACAAAACGCTCCACCAGAAAGGGGCATTCAGTCCGGAGTCTGAATATAATGGAACGCAGGTACCTGCAAAGCTACCCTTCCTGAAGGGTGTACTAACTAAACGTGGCCACCAGCGGCGCTCTTTCCCTGAAACATGTATTTGGAATGAAATAGCATTCTAGCTCTGGAACCCCGCTGATTGCTACTTAGTGCTGCCTCCACAGGGATGATAGAGATGTAAATTCTCAGCAGAAAAACTGAAGGACTCCAAAGAAAAAGTGACATTTTCACAGGTTCTTCGCAAGTTAATGTTAGAGCTTGAGAAGGGAGAACGTGCGTACTGAATTGTTGGCCACACACACACAACTCAAGAAAGAATTCAAGTTTCTAGACATGGCTGACATACTATTCTGAGAAGTCCTTGGCTAGAAAGGAGGTGTAATTCATGAGACAAGGGAAGATTTGTTTTCTCAGAGGCTAGATGGCTCGATCAAGTTAGTTTTTGTCTTTGTTTCCTATTCAGAACTATAGGCCCTGTTTTTCTTATGCTATTGGAAAACCAGGAGACTTGAGTCAACCCTACGAGATTATCAACAAGTCTAACGGGAACCATTTAGTTTGGCCTATGCCCCGTTCTGGAATGTTTGTGTTTCGAGTGAAGATCCTGGATCCAAACTATAGGTGAATATAAATGTTTTATCACAATCATTTTAGCATTAATTCCTCAAAATTAAATTTTTATCTTTAAATTTAAATTTAATTTAGTGGGGTGACATCCTATCTAATAAAGAGGAAATATGCTATTGACTTCATGCCCTCACAAAGATGGCGGTACCCACAGCCAATAAGAAGGGAATATGCTAATTGACTGCCAGACCCTCAAAAATGGCGACACCCATAGCCACAAGATGGCAGTGCCCACTCCCCTCAGCCCTGCCTGGACAGCAGGCATGCAGCATGGCTGGGCCTGCCCCAAGCACGTCCGGCCGCTCCACATGTCTGCCTCTGGAGTCCCCCAGTCCCCTCAGCCCCCCAGTCGCCCAGGACTGGCCCAAGGCCCAGGCAAACCTCGAATGGCAGCTACCTAGCTGCCCAAAGCCACCTGAGGCTCAGGTAACCAGGGGCAGCTGAGGCTTGTGCTGCAGGCAGTGGCAGCAGCAGAGGTGTTGCCTTCCCCTGGTCACCAGGTCGCCTCCCGCTCCTGAGGACTCCCAGACTGTGAAAGGGGGCAGGCCGGGCTGAGGGACCACCCTCCAGTGCATGAATTTTCATGCACTGGGCCTCTAGTGGGTTAATAATAAAATTACATAAGTTTCAGGTGTAAACTCCTAATACATCATCTATATATTGTACTAGTAGCCCTGACTAGTAGCTCGCTGCCACCCTCCAGTAGCTCTATGCCTGCTTCCCTGCCCTCCTGTAGCTTCCACCACCCCTCACCCCTCATAGCTTGCTGCTCTGCCCCTTCCTGTAGCTCTGCCACCCACTTGTAGCCAGTAGCTTGCTGCCTCCTGTAGCTCTCTCCGCCTTCCCCAAAGCCTGCTACCCTGCCTTCTCCTGTAACTCTCCGTCACCTACTTGTAGCTCACTGCCCTACCCTCCTGCTGATCCATAATCCAGTAGTTACGTGGCCGATCATTACGCTTCATGGCGTAACGACCATATGCATATTACATCTTTATTATATAGAATTGTGTGTTCACCATCCCAAATCAAGTCTTCTTGCACCACCATTTCCCCCCCTACCTTCTTCTACCTTCCCTACCCCTTCTCCTCTGGTAATCACCATTCCGTTGTCTGTGTTCATTTACTTTGATTTGGTATCACCTCGATACTCAATTTTTGTTATGATTTACATATTTGCTTTCTAATTTTTGTAGCAAACACAAAAATTATATGGGGGTGGGAGGTAAGATTTCACGTTAAACATTAATTAATCTAGGTTCACAATTACTGTGTTCCTTGGTTATGATAGATGCAAATGTAACATAAGCACGATCTCAGCCTTCAAGGTACTTATCATTAAACTGGTTGGAGAAGAAGGAGTGGGAAAGACACACACAGACCAAGGGAGGTGAAATCAGAGCAATACTGAGATATTTTCAAATATAATAATTTGTATTATTAACGAGCAGAATAATCATTCAAAGAGGGGAAATATCAATGCTATTTTGAGAATCGGAAGAAAACTTCATGGAGAATAAAGAACATGGGTGGAATTTACATTGCCAGAGGACTAGAATACACCCTTCAGAAACCACGCTAATAATGAAATGTCTATGGCTTGTGGATCATGAAGGAAGGTGGAAAACACCTTGAGTGAGGAAGGTAGAAAACACAGGAGGCAGTCTAAGGTAAGGCATAATGTTGAAGTCAATTTCAAACCATGTCCTAGAGAGTCTCCTTAGCATCTTTTCAAGAGCAGTGTTGTAATAAAAGTAAGTTCCTAAAAGAAATTAGCCTGAGAAGAGCACAAAGAATGGTATAAATACCACACACACTCTTTTATCCAGGGGAGGGGAAGAACAATTCCCCAGAGAATTTGTTTAAAGGAATGATGACAAGATAGAATAAAATTTCTATTTCACTCTGCAAAGTCCAATAAATAAGGAACACAAAGACATGTCAATATCACTAAGTCAAGAGGGAAGGAAATTCCTGTAGGAAGAATGAAAAATACAGGTCCAATATGGTGGTGCCCAGTGGCAGGTTAACCATGAGGAGTTCGCCCAGTTCCAGGAATGACTAAGGTGAAGAGGGCGACTGATGACAGGACAGGACATGAATTAAACATGATGGTTATAAAAGCTCTCTCTGCAGGAAAAAAATGATGCCAGCCCAATCTGGAAACAACTTTATGAGTTTGATGAGGCTCATGTCTATAGGGACAGACTCATAAAAGATTGGACAGCTCAGACTTCATCAACATTAAAACATCTCTGAGAAGAGAGAGAAAAGAATCTGGACAATTTCATGTGATTAAAGCAACTTAGAAAAGAACAGACAAAGTTGAAACGGATACACTGTCAGAACTGAATGCTGAAGAAGCGGTCAATGACAGGAGCTGGGAGGTGTGTGATAATGCTGCCAAATCCATTCAAGCCTCCAAAGAATGAATAAAAAGATTTTTTAAAATAAAAAGGACAAGGTCATCTCATCAAAGCAAAGCATGATATATATCAACAAGACGGGCTTCCTAGGATGATTTCTGAGCCAACAGTTCAAGACCTTCAGTTGATTTCAGCCCCATTTAGCCAAGACCTCTGCTAATTATGAAGAAACCAATGGCTGTTTTACACTGATTCCATTAAAAAATATTTTGTAGCCATTAAAATAATTTTCTGACTTAGCAAAAGAATAAAAAATGCCATAGAGTCTGGGCTCACCATTAACCGAAGAGTTCCACAAAACGCTATTTCAAAAAGATACGTGTACCTCCATGTTTACTGCAGAAATAGCCAAGACTGGAAAGCCACCTACGTGTCCATTGATGGATGAATGGATAAGTAAGATGTGATACATATATACAATGGAATATTATTCAGCTATAAAAAAAGAAAATCTTTCCATCTCAACATCACGGATATACCTTGTGCTAGTAAGTCTACTATGAGTCTTTTTTTAAAAATATTTTTTCATTATTTATTGTTTTTGGTTTTTTTTTTAATCTTTATTATTCAGATTATTACATTTGTTTCTCTTTTTTCCCCACCATAGCTCTCCTCTACCGGCTCCCACCCTTCCCTCTACCCTTACCTCCCTCCCGTTGACCTCATCCATAGGTGTATGATTTTTGTCCAGTCTCTCCCTGTACACCCTTACCCCTTTCCCCCTGAGAATTATCAGTCCACTCCCATTCTGTGCTCCTGATTATATTATATTCACCAGTTTATTCTGTTGATCAAATCTTCAATTCCCTTAATTTTCAGATTCACTTGTGGATAGATACGTATTTGTTGTTCATAATTTTTTATCTTTTATCTTTTTCTTCTTCCTCTTCTAACAGAGTACCTTTCAGCATTTCATATAATACTGGTTTGAAGTTGATGAACTCCTTTAGCTTTTTCTTATCTGTGAAGCTCATTACCTGCCCTTCAATTCTGAATGATAGCTTTGCTGGATAGAGTATTCTTGGTTGTAGGTTCTTACTATTCATCACGTTGAATATTTCTTGCCACTCCTGTCTGGTCTGCATCGTTTCTGTTGAGAAATCAGCTGACAGTCGTATGGGTGCTCTCTTGTAGGTAATGAACTGTTTTTCTCGTGCTGCTTTTAATATTCTCTCTTTGTCTTTTGCTCTTGGTATTTTAATTATGATGTGTCTCAGTGTAGTTTTCTTTGGATTCCTTTTATATGGGGTTCTGTGTGCTTCCTGGACTTGTAAGTCTATTTCTTTTACCAGATGTGGGAAGTTTTCAGTCATTATTTCTTTAAGTAGTTTTTCAGTATCTTGCTCTCTCACTTCTTCTGGCACCCCATAATTCTGATGTTGGTACGCTTGAAGCTGTCCCAGAGGCTCCTTACATTATCTTCACATTTTTGGATTCTTTTCTTGCTTTTCCAGGTGAGTGTTTCCTGATTCTTTATATTTCAAATTTTTTACTTGATTCTTGCCTTCCTCTAGTCTGCTGTTAGGTCTCTGTACAATATTTTTTTAATTCAGTCAGTGTATGTTTAATTTTTAGTTGGTTCTTTTTGATCTCCTCTTGGGTCTTGCTAAATTTATCCATCTTTTCTAGGATATTCTTGAAAAATCTTATAAGCGTGGTTTTGAACTCTATATCCAGTCGTTTGTTTTTCTTCATTTCTTTTGTTTGTGATCTCTTCCCTTGTCTCAGCATTTTCACTATGCCGGGAGAACTTCTGTGTTGGATTCAGCCTTATGATACCAGACTTGCAAAACTGCAGAAGCCTCTCTGTTGAGCTTGGGATGGGTGGAGTCTCAGAGCTTAAGGGACCATCGTGCCTTCCAGTCGGTCCCGCCCTCCACAGCCCCTGAGTCTCATGTGACTGGGTAATCACTGGAGCAGTCCCTTTCACGTGCGTTCTTGCAGTGCCTCTAGACTGCTGCCCCTCCGGCTCCCCTGTGCTCCAGCACCATATGAGTCTGGGTCCCCAGGGTTTCGCCTGAAACTGGGGTTTAGTGAAGTTAGAAGTGGTGCAGTTGGGAGGGTCTGTCTCCCACCCACTCGTGAAAGCCAGCGGCACAATCAGAAGCCAGTCCTCTGCGCACAGTGCCGTGCGCGTCACCAAACTTCTGATCTTTTGCAACTCCCCTAAATTTCCGTGCACCTCTCCCTTTTCACAGTCCAAACTCCCCCGTATGAGTTTCGGCTGGATCTGGGATTTAGTGTCGTAGGATAAGGGGTTCAATGCCGTTGAGCGTCTCTCCATCTCCCTCCCTCCAGAGAAAGCCAGCCAGGTTCTCCAGCACCCGCTCTCTCCACGCACGCATGTCTCTGTACCTCAGCTTTTTGCAGCTCCTCTGGGTTTCTGTGAGCCCTTCTCTTTCTTTCTAGTTGTAGAATTTCCACTCAGCCAGCTTTCCTGTGTTCTGGATGATGTCCGTTCTTTTAGTTGTGGTTTTGAAATTTTTGTGCAAGGCAGCAGTGTAGGTGTTTACCTATGCCGCCATCTTGGATTTCTTCTATATTTTCATTTTTATTTTTTAATATATTTCTATTGATTTCAGAGAGGAAGGGGGAGGGAGAGGTTGAAACTTCATTGATGAGAGAGGATCACTGATTGGCTGCCTCCTGCATGCCCCCCACCCACCCCTACTGAAGATCAAGCTCACAACACAGGCATGTGTCCTTGATTGGAGTCCACACAGGACTCCTCAGTCTGCATGCTGACACTCTATCCACTGAGCCAAACCAGCAAGGGTGCTTTGAGTCTTCATTTTGCACTCGTTGCTATACAGTCTTACACAAATTGCTTTGTCTCTTTGAGGTCATTTCTTTGTTTGTAAAATGAGTCAGTAATACCTATCTTATAGTATTCTGGGGATTCAGTGAAGTACCTGGGTTAAAATCATTAACTTTGCTGGGCATTTGGCAAACACGCAATGAAAAGTTCCTTCATCTTTCTTCCTCCGACATGAAGGTAGGTAAAATCATATTATTCATGTTTATTTAGCTATTTCCTGTCTCATTTTGAGCAATATGCTAAATTATGAGACTCGATAACTTTAGAAATAATAACAGTTTCAGATATTGATTTCCTAACATTCTCAGCTTCCTGAAGGAGTTAGTCTACACCAGGTAAACATCACATGCACTTTGATCAGAAAACCTGGAATTCAAATCCCAACTCTACTACTTACAACTGTGTAAACATTTATAAGTAGCTTAACCTATCTGAGTCTCCATTTCTCCATCTAAAAGGAACAGTTGCTATAAATTTGGTACATTGTCTGGTACATAGCAAATACTCAATGAGTATTATTTGCAGTAAGTGTTTAATGATTGAAAAAATTTTATTATTTTTGTCAATACTTATTATTGTTAGTTATTATTATTATCGTTATTGTGTTTGTCTTGGGAACCACTATTAAAATGGTGTAAAACTGTTAGCAGGTCGGTGAGGTTGTAATGACCAGCTCGAGGAATTCTGTAGCACACATGTGGAAAAAATCATCACTGCTGTTATATAAATGTATCTGTTCTCTCCTTCGTCAAAATTATGCTAAGATTATACATGATTTGATCATTACCATAGACATGTGGAGGGAGTCTTAATATATTGTACTTAATCTAATCTTTAATATTATTTTTCTAATTTGCAGTTACTGTAACCTAACAGCTTACTTTGCAATAGAGACCTTTGGAGTGATTCCCAGGTAATAATTGTGGCTAATCAGGCTTTAAAGAAATTGTAAAAGACACAGGTGGTAGCTAAAAAGGAAAAGCCCCTCACCCATTTTCCTGGGACCTAATATTTCTGCCCTCTACGATATCCTAGAAATTGTATCTGTTACACCAGGGACCCAGCAGGAGGGAACTCCTGAGAAGTGTTATTGCAGCTAGTTTCCTCTTTTCAAAAAAATATATTTTTAAATTGACTTCAGAGAGGAGGGGTGGGGGGGGAGAGACAAAGAGAGATAAAGAGAGAGAGAGAGAGAGAGAGAGAGAGAGAGAGAGATCAATGATGAGAGAGAATTATTGATCAGCTGTCTCCTTCATGCCCACACTAGGGATCCAGCCTGAAACTCGGGTATGTGCCCTGACCAAGAATTGAACCATGACCTTCTGATTCATAGGTCATGCTCAACCACTGAGCCATGCCAGCCAGGCTGGGTGCCTCTTTTATTCCATCACCCTCTACAGCTACCTTCTCCCCATCAAACATAGCTTTCAACTCCACCACGAGGGCAGCAGGTAGATGGCAGTGGGACTGAGAGGCGACAGTGACTGTGCCTGCATAGACCCTGAATCAGCCCTAGACCAATGGCCAGTGTCCCAATACACCCAGGTAACTGGTTGTAAAAGCATTTCCCTGGACTCCATGCCAATTTCTTTGGAGAGCAGAAGAAAAAGTCTTATGTTAATACTAGAGGCCCAGTGCATGAAATTTGTGCATGGGTAGGGGTCCCTAGCAGCTGCCGGTTGCCAGCTGCCCGCTGCTGGCTGGGGCCTCCCTTACCCTGGCTGCTGGCTGCCAGCCGGGGCCTTCCTTTGTTTCGTGCCACCCCTTAGTGGTCATCACACATCATAGCAAACAACTGAACTCCCAGTCAGTCGAACTCCCGAGGGGACACTTTACATAATAGGCTCTTACATATTTAAATGAAAGTTGGGACCACAAATGACTTCGCTCCTCTGTCCTGGGCCAGATTTTGTTTTTGTTTGTTTGTTTTTTGTGGTTTGTTTGTTTTTGTTTTTTGATAAATGTTAAACAAAGATGCAAGACACATCATTAATTATAGCCCTGCTTTAAATATTACTGAGTCCTCAATTTGTTGCACTGATGGGAGGTTAATGGTGCGAATAATCTGCAAATGAGAAAAGCCATGTGTTGTTTCTAAGTAACTTTAGGAAATAGGCTTTGCCTTTTTGCAGCAGCCTCTCATGCTGTTGATCATACTGTCTATTTTCCTGCCTGGTCAGCCTCAACCAATAAAAGGTAAACAGTTCGAGGGTGGACAAGATGTCTTATTCACCTTTGTTCTCTGTCAGTGGAATAGTAGCTAGCAATTCAGAAATTGTTTGACTAACTAAATTAACCAAAGTGAACAATCATTTCTAATGACTTTTTTTTTTTTAATTTCAGTCCAAATGGCTACCTGGTTTTTTCTTACCTCTTTCTCCTGATGCTACTGTTCTTCAGTATTCTAACTTTTAGCTACTTCCATTACATGAGGATTTACAAACATCTTTATGGACCAACTGGCAAAAGGAAACAAAAGAAGAATTAGGAAAAAAATGAAAGTTTATTTACTATGGATATATATATATGTAGGAATATACTCACAGTATAAATTATATTTATATTGAGAACATGTGTTTGACTAAGAATGAAAGTTCATAGTATCATCAAATTCAAGATCTGAAAAATGTTCCTAAATTATCCAAAAAACAAATATTTTCATGTATACCTCGTATTATAAAATTAATTCTTAATGTGTTTGTATTTATCTTTTTTAAAAATATTTTTTTATTGAATTTCATAGAGAGAAAAGGAAGGGAGAGGGATAGAGAGATAAAAACATCGATGAGAAAGGAAGTCATCAATTGGCTGCCTCCTGCACAGCTCCCACTGGGAATTAAGCTGCCCTGGCACATTGGTTGGGCCTGAGGTTGTCTGGAAAAAGAGAAGTTATAAGTTACCCTGACATTCCAAAGGTATGTTATCATAGATTAGAGGCCCAATGCACCAAGATTTGTGCAAGAATGGGCCTTCCTTCCCCTGGCTGCTGGCACTGTCTTTGCTCCGGCCCAGAGCCACCTTTCCGCCTTCCCACGCTGCCCAGAGGCCAGGAGCTGCTGGGGCGGTGCATAAGGCCTGTATTGTCGCCATGGCAACGATGCAAGCATCCCCCCTCTGGCCACTAGGCGCCTGAATATATAAATTGATAGATTCTCTCTTCCCCCAACTAGTGGGTGGAATATGACAATCTGCACCCGCCACCGGGACATCTCTGAGACATTGAACCACCAATCAGCACATGCTGAGTGCCCTGGGCCCCACCTCTTCCTGTTCCTCCCCTCAAAAGGCATGTTCACCTCTGCACGTGATGCTATTCTCCCCAGTCTGCAAGGCAGCCCGGGAAGTCATCTCCTCTTCCTTCTCCTCTAATCCTGGTTTTTCTATCTCTCTTATTAGTGTGGAATAAACTTCCTCTTTTAACAGGCCTGGATCTCCGACTCCTGTTTCCTGCACCTCGAACCTTACACAAATTAATCCGCCATCTTTGTTGGGTTAATTTGCAAACTCACTCCTGATTGGCTGATGGGAGTCAGGAAAGTATGGTCAATTTGCATCTTTCTCTTTTATTAGTGTAGATGCAAAAAGACCATAGGCTCAGTCAAGTTCAAAGTTGATCTTTGTCAGGGAAGATACCTGTCTAGGACATGACTATCCACCATTAGACTGCTTTTCAAGTTTGACCTGAAAATGATGGGTCTAAGGGTTTTATTAATTTCAGACCATCTTTTGTGGTTACTGTAGGTCTCTGAGTTTGCAAAGCCACAAAGCTTCTCTATGTTAGTCAGTCAGCATGTGGTCCTTTTTGTCAAAAAATGTTTGACTGGAACAGTAAGATACATAGAAAAAAACATGGGCACTAAACTTGTAGACCTTGAAGTGGTGGTTTTGTGAATTTGAATCCCAAAGGCAAGGGGAATAAAATAATAAATAAACAAGTGGTATTTCCTTCTTGACACAGAATTCATTAGCAAACATTGCTCAATACAAAAAGAGTCATTGGCTAGGCTCTGAAGATATTTTCCACAGGAAGTCTGCCACAAAGGAATTTGGCCTGTTTCATGGCCATTGAGCAGAGTAGCAAGGTTGTTTGGTTTCCTTGAAGCTAAGTCATCTTAGGTATGAATAAAAATGAACTATCTCAAAAACTGATCTGGATATGTTATTTTTTAATATATTGATAAGTCTTATTTGCTACTATTTTGTTTAGGTGTTTTATATAAATGATCAGGAACAAAGACTGTCCCATGTGAAAGGAAGATCAGAAACAGTTCACACTCACATAGTCAACAACGTTCAATGACCTGCTGATCCTATGGAATTCCCTGTAAACATCCTCATACAGATAACCAGCAGCAAACCAAGTTCCTGTCTGATCTGGTCACAGGGTTTGGGCCTCAGCTCCCATTGTATTAAGGATGAAAGAGGGTCTGGCTGGTTTGGCTCAGTGGATAGATTGTCAGCCTGTGGACTTAAGGGTCCAAGGTTCCACTCCAGTCAAGGGCACATGCCCTGGTTGTGGGCTTGATCCCCAATAGGGGGTGTGCAGGAGGCAGATGATCAATGCTTCTCATCATTGATGTTGTATCTCTCCCTCTCCCTTCCTCTCTGAAATCAATTATATACACACACACACACACACACACACACACACGTATATATGTAATGAAATAGGCAATGGGGCAACAAGGATGATCTCTACCTTAGCGCCAACATGGAATAATTCTCCTGCAGATACATGAAACACAAGATTGACAGGTAAGGCATGTTGAACCTAGCCTGGGAAAATTATATACCTCTGCCAAGGTCATTGCCTCTCCAAATACAGAGTAGCAGAGCCTACCTAGACAGTGGCTTCAACCCCCACAGTCAAAGACTGGTCAAAGAGCAATCACATTTCACTGCCATATCAACAGGATTAAAAAGTCACTTAAGACAAAAAGCACCATTATTCTCTGAATCTCAGCTATGTTTTCTCCTCAGCTAGCTGACAATTTAAAAAGTTTGTCCACAACTTTATCTGAAGACAGTCAATTAACAATCATGCATACAGCACTTACTGCTATTCAACACTGCCTGGAGTTCAACCCTATTTTCCTAGTATATTTGTTTTTCCTATTGTATACCTTCTCCAAATTCCTTCCACTCCACCTCTCCCCTCTCTGACTCTCCAATGATCATCTTGTCTCTTACTCATTGAGAAAATAAAGGCAATTCAGAAAGAAAGAAGAAAAAAAAACACAGCTAATTTCCCCATCCCCAGATGTCTAACCTGCTTCCATTTGTCTATATCTTCTAGGCCATCACTATGCACCTGTATCTACCTTACATGCTGTCAATATGGATGAAACATGTAAGGTAGCATGTAAGGTAGTAGCATCCCTCCTACTAATAGTAAACCTCTCCACTTCCTTCCACTTGTGCACCCGATGATCTCTTCTTCTTACCTTGCCCTTGGGATCAAGAGAGAGATCACCGATTTCTCTCTTCACATACAAGTATACCTTAGTATTCACATCTTTAAAATGTCCTCCACTGACCTCACAGCCTGATCCCATTTGTGTCCTTGCTGCGAGAGCCTCCATTTCTTCACCTTATATTCTCTCCTCCAACCATTCTAGATGTTCTTTGGACCTCACTCCTCCCGGAGACTGCTCACATCAAGGCTACCAATAACCTTCACATTGCTAACTCCAACTGTCTTGTGGCTTTTGTGTTGCCATGTTCTCCAGGCACACAGTTCCTCTTCCTTCTCCACCTGACCTGTAAATGATGGGTCTAAGAGTTTTATCTGTGACCCCTTTCTATCTGCAGTTTTTCCTATCTAATCCAATCAGTCCCACAGCTTCATTTATCCAAATGCCCATTGACACCACAGATGTAATCTAAGGCACCTCCAGCCCTAGCTGGTTCGGCTCAATGGTTAGAGCAGATTGAAAGGTTCACTTCTGGTTAAGAGCATGTACCTCGGTTGCAGGCTCCTCCCTGGCTTGGGCCCTAGTCAGGGCATGTGCAGGAAGCAACCCATGGATGTGTTTCTCTCACATTGATATTTCTATCTTTCCCTTTCTCACCCTCTAAAAATCCATGGGAAAATATCCTTGGGTGAGGATTAAAAAATAAATAAATCCTATATAATAAAAAGGTAATATGTAAATTGACCCTCACACCTTCACACAAGCTGGACGCTCCCATGTGGTCAAAGATGGCCGCCACAAGATGGCTGGCAGCGACAGGTAGTTGTGGGCCATCAGGCCAGCAGGGGAGGGCAGCTGGGGTGGGACCAGGCCTGCAGGGGAGGGCAGTTAAGGGCAACCAAGCCAGCAGGGGAGGACAGTTATGAGTGATTGGGCTGGCAGCGGAGGGTAGTTAAGGGCAACCAGGCCAGCAGGAGAGAGCAGTTGGGGGGAGGACCAGGCCTGCAAAGGAGGACAGTTGGGGGTGACCGGGTCTGCAGGGGAAGGCAGTTGTGGGCAAGCAGGCCAGCAAAGGAGGGCAGATGGGGGCAATCAGGCTGGCAAGGGAGCAGTTAGGCATTGATGAGGCTGGCAGGGGAGTGGTTAGGGGGTGATCAGGTTGGCAGGCAGGCAAGTGGTTGGGAGCGAGCAGTCCCAGATTTTGAGAGGGGTCCCAGATTGGAGAGTGTGCAGGCTGGGCTGAGGGACACCCCCCCACACACACACTGCACGAATTGCGTGCTCTGGGCCTCTAGTAAATAAATAAATGACACCGCCAACTTAACATGACCAAACCATAACTCTTGACTTTCCTCCTATCAACCTGTTCCTCACAATTTTCACATCTTATAAATGGCACCACATCCTCACAATTCCCCAAGTTGAAAATCTAGAAATTATCCTTGAATGTTCTCTCCCTAATAAACTCAACACCTAACCCATTAGCAGCAAGTCTTATATACTGTACTTCCAAAATAGTCCAAAGCTAATTTTCTGTGTTCCCCACCAACCCCAAACTACCTTTTGGCGTGCACTTATGGGGCGGTTTCCTAATTAGTTGAATCAATTAGGTTTGTGGTTTCCTATTAATGGGATACTTGTCCCTGATATTTATAGGGCTGTTTTTTTTTTTTTTTTTTTTTTTGGTCAATCAGATCTCAGCTTAAAACTCACCTTGGCAAAAGACCTTCACGCTGCAGCCACTCTAAGATTACTCTCAAATCAGTTCATCCTATTCTGATTCTCTGCAAAAAGCACAAACCACCAACATTTTGTGTGTCCTCCTTCCTGTTTATTTACTGTATTTCCCAGGGCCTACAACACCAACACGGCGTGGCGCACGGCAGACACAACAAACACTTGCTAAATGCATGCAAAAGCACCACCTGTGTGCTAGCGTGGGGCTAATCCGAGCCTCATTCCATCAGGACAATTCCATAAAATGTAAAATCCCACACTGAGGATTAACTGGATGTATGTTACACCCCACCCACCACCAGTGACCCGCCCACCTTTATTCCTCCCCGCC
>JAAGEH010002526.1:1828664-1865743 GCA_011751065.1 Lasiurus cinereus | reverse complement strand
ATTTCAACTTTGTTTTTCCTTCTTCGTCACCTACACTTGGCACTTAGGGAAATATATATATACACACACACACATATATACACACACACACACATACATATATATACACACACATATATACACACACATACATATATACACACACACACATATATATACACACACATATACATATATATACACACATATATATACGCACACACATACATACATATATACACACATATATATACACACATACATATATACACACATATATATACATATATATACACACACATATATATGCACACACATATATATACACACATATATACACACACATACATATATACACACATATATATGCACACACATATATATATACACACACACATATACACACACATACACACACACACACACACATATATATATATATATGTTTATTGATTTGCGAGAGGAAGAGGGAGAGAGAGAAACATCAATGATGAGAGAGAATCATGGATTGGCTGCCCCCTGCTCGCCCCACACGGGTTAGAGTCTGACACCCAGGCCTGTGCCCTGGACCGGCATTGAGCCCAGGATCCTCCAGGCCACAGGCCAGCGCTCTGTCCACCGAGCCAAACCCACTAGGGCTGAAAACACTGTGTTTCAAAGGGAGGACTGTTCTCAGAGACACTGATGCTGTGAACTGATGGGCAGAGATCTGGCCCCTCACATCACCTTTGCGCAGGGGAAGCAGGCAGAGAAGCGGGTAAGTGAAACCTGCCCGGGCCACCAAACACAGCGAGGGCTGAATTTCCAGGCCACGGTCTGATTCGTTATCTTCTCTGCCAATTCCCGTTTTTCATTTCTCACATGTCGCTGTGTCCCGTCAACAGAAGTATGTGGCTGTTTATCCCAATGGTTCGAGAGTTGAATTATTAGGCTTCTAATAAACTTGCTTTTGTAAGTTCTTTTGGGGGCTCAGTTTGTGATTGTTTTATGTCACAATTATGTAAGTGTGACCCTATAATTGTCCTTTTTTAAGGAGTTGAGAATGTCATCGGAGAGGTACAATCGTAGTAACAATTCAGAGTAGAATAGCGTGATTTGGGTAAGAGCATAACACCCTCCACGAGGCCGTGGGTGGGAAACTGGGAGGTAAAGGGGGAACCGAGGCCTGCAGGAGTCTGCTCAGAAACGGCCAGCCTGGGGCAAGGGCAGGAGCTGGAAGCGCGGGTTGGGTTTGGAAATAGCAGTCGGGCCAGAATAACAAGAAAGGAGATGCTACATGAAAGTTTGATTAGAACTTTTCTTAGTTTGGAGCTGGAATGAAGGGTTGGGCGGGATGGGGGGGGGCGGTGTCTGTGAGCCAGGGGGACCCACTTAAAGTTGTTGTGTCCAGAGCAGCATGATCAGAGTTGCGTTTTAGAGTTAAGACCAGTGGGTCGAGGTATCAATGTGTGTGTATTATACTCATTGCTCCGGTCCTATTGGATTTTGAGGCCTTTTGCTGGGTGTCAAGGGCATGTTCTTTATCTTTGGGGGTGCTCCCTGCCCCTCCGGGGACCTTTGATGGGGGTTGCTGCCTCTGTTGTAAACATGCGCTAATAGTCACGCCTCTGGGGACCTCTTGCCATGCCTCCTGTGCCTCTTGTCTGTGAGGCTGCCACCTGCTCCTGTTGCCAGATGGGAGCTGTTGCACTTTTTTCCCCCCCCCCCCCCCGTACCTCGGCCACGTGCACACAGTCGTAATGAGGATCACCTGTCTTTCCTTCCTCTCTGAAGGAGGGGCATCATCCTCGTGAGGTTACCTCATTCTACACAGGCTGTAAATGCTTGCTTGCCACCGTGATTGTTTCTCTTTGTACTTTGGGGTAACCTGCCACCAATAAAACATGTCCCAGAGTTTCTTCTGAGTCTTGGGAATGAGGTTATTCACATGCTCCCAGTTGACTGGCCTACATTGTAAAGCAGATGATTCAGATCCATGTCAGGGGCTGGGACAGTCTGGGTGTAAGCACTCTAGCACAAGCTCTTCATTTGTCGTGGTGCCAGGTTATGTGCTTTTCATATTATCTTGGCTACTAATGAGTTTTTATCCCGTCAGCATATGCAGTAGTGATGATGTTTGTAGATTGTCAATCAACAATTTTCTTCCTGTTTTTATTTTTTAATACATTTTTACTGATACTCTTCCTGGTTTTAAATAGTATCTGTACATCTTCCAAGTCTTAATAGAAAATCAACACACTTTCTAGAACTCTTCAAATAAGGAATGTTGGTCTGCTCTCCATTCTTTTGCCCCCACCCCCTCACCACCCATCTCCTCCATTAGACTTCCAAGAAAGCGAGAGGTCCTGCAGGTTGATAGGATCTGACTTCCCACGCCCCAGAGGTCAAAGGCGGACTTTCTGGATGTGAACGTACCCTTCACCTGAATCTTTCAGACTCTGAAGCAATCTGTTCAGTAACCGCCTCTCCCCTCCCCTCCTTGCCCACCTTAGACCCTCCTCTACTCCCACACCTCTCTGCTGTAATTATTTTTGTCACTTGCTTAGCTTCCCAAGCCAGAACCCTGGGAAGAAAACTAAGATCCTCTCAATTGCAGATAAACAGTGACGTCCCCGGGCCGTCTCCGCTCGGGTTTGGTTGGTTTTGCCGAAAGGAGCAGCTTGGTAATGGATAAACGGGAAGGATAGTGATCTTCAGTCCACACATAAACAGACCGGGCTCAGGTCCGCCGCTCTGCGTGTCACCAGGACCAGGACTTCCGCCTGGCACTCCGCTGTCCTGCTTGTGGCCTTTTGTCCCTGCTTGTCCCCTCCGAGTTGTAAAGTGACGGTCATAGCACCACAGACACTGGCCCTGCTCAGGATGTGAAATGAAGGCAGACGGGTGACGGGGCCTTTCTCTACCTGCACCTCCTTTCGACAGACAGGGCTTTCCCAGAGTGTCCACAGCCGCCACGTGGGGCTGAGGAAGCCGAGAAAGGAGCATCCGGCTCCTAGCTTTCCCGGCGTTGCGGGGAGGGAGGCAGGGAGTTGGAATGGCAGTAGCTGGGACTTCTGATGTCTGTCGCATCCTTTACTTCCTGAGTATTCTTTTTCCCCGCCCCCAGCCTCTCCCCAGCCTCTCCTCGAAGCTGGACTGCCTCTGAGTATTGTTACCTGATCAGCATTTGCACTGTTGCTTCTCAAGTTCAAAGGATCTCTCTTTGCCTAATATAATAGCCTTCTTACTAGTGTCATTTTTGGTATTACTTGGTTTTAACCCATCTTCCCTTCTGTCACCCAAGGGGTCTTTCTGAACCGTAAGTGATTGTGGCATTTTTGTGCTTAAAATGCACCTACAGGATACAGTCCCATGCCCTTTATGACGTAACACCTACCTGACTTATGATGTCACTACGTCCAAATCCCCATCCACTTTCTGCTCACACAGTGAACTGTTTTCAGTTTCCCAGGCAAGCTGTACTGCACTAGTGCCCACCTCAGTACCTTTGCACATGCCGGTCCTTCTGTCTGAATGTCCTGTTCAAACACGGTCAGCTGCAGCCTCCGCCCCTTCCAGCTGCGGCCTAGCCTTTCTTCGTCAGCCGTGGGTTGTGCTTCCTGTCTGTCTCAGTCACGCGTGCACTGTGATTCTGTGCATCCCATGGACTGAGCTCCTTACTAGCTTCTTTCTGTCGCCAGTGTCTGCAGCAGGCCTGTCACCAGCAGGTGTTCTGTAAGTAAATATTTACCATCGAGTGGGCTTTTAATTAGGCCGTTTGATCAGTGAGGGTGTCAGTGCTGAAATAGCATGAAAAGGTCATCTGACCTCCCTTCTGTTTGTGCCAAACATCTATTTCTGTATTTTTTTTCCTGTACTTAGTGTACTGCTGGGTTCTAGCTTTTATTATTGGAGTAGGGTGACCCAATGAAGGGGGGAGGATCATGGGAATGAGAGAAGAAATGGCAAATATTCTTCTGTGTCAGTTTGTTTAAGCATCATGAGGAAATGTTTTTAAACCGTTTATTTTTTGAAGTTGGATCTTAGTCATTCCTTGGAACATAATCTTTCCGAAAACACGGTCAGTTCCTGAATTTACCAGGGATTAACTATTAAGTGGAAACTAGGCTTAATCTTCTTGCACCAAGTCTGCGTCTTGAGCCAGAGCCAATCCACCACTTGACGCAGAAGCTGACGCACGGGTCCGGCTAAATTCAAAAAGCGGACAATCACCGGCCTGTCCTCCTAACTACCCGTGGCAGTGCCTTTCTTTTTATTTTGGGGTTTAGATGAAGCGAGAAGAGAATTCACTCTCTGTATGTATTCACTTTCCATTGCTGCAGTCACCAACTGCCAGACACTTGGCCAGGCTATCATCTCACGCTCTGAGGTCAGGAGGCCGGCTGGGCTGTCCCTCCGCTGGAGAAGTCTCCCCCGGGGTACCCCCAGGGTCCTTGGGCTGCCCGAGAATGCAGTTGCTGAAGTTGTAAGGCACAGGTCGCATTCTTGCCGGCTGCCTCACGTTTCTGGTATCCGAGTCGTTCATCTTTTTTATGTTTCACCTGATGCTCCAGGGGAATTTCTCCCCTCCCTCCCCCCCAAAAAAGGAGTGTGTGTGCATCGGACTGAGGGGTCAGCAGAGGTGGAGGGCATTTCCGAGGCTTTGCTGGTGAAGGAGCCCTTCGGCCTCCAGGGCTTGGGATGAAGGGGAGGGACTAGGACTGTCCCACTTCATTTCCTTACTTTCTCATCCTCTGGTTTCTTTCTGTCCCTGTGCCCGGGGCCACGCCACGGTAAAGTAGCCCTAATGGGGGGAGAGCAGGCCGAGCCTCCTGGGTGGCCTGGGGTCAGCGGGGAGAGGCCAGGCCCGCGTTCTTCATCTTCAAACCAACAGCATTGCGGTGCGTCCTCCCCTCCTGCCCATCTGCTCTCCCCCCACCCTGAGCGAGTTCTCTCCTTTTAAAGGCTCCTGTAATTAGAGGGGACCCGAGAGGATATTCGGATAATCTCCCTGTCTGAAGGCCTCTGACTTTAATTACATCTGCAGAGTCCCTCTGCACCGCATGTAACACATTCGCAGGTGCTGGGGACTGGAGTGCCACATCGTAGAGTCATCTGCCTCCACCGGCTCTCAAAGGCGCTGTGTGAACCCCGATATGTTCAGTGTTCCCTTCCCCCGCCCCTTGGCGTGGCAGGGAGTAAACTGCAACTCAAGGTGCAGAGTTTGAAGTGTTCGGAAAGTAATGGATAGGAACCTTCTGTGACTGGCGAATACGCAGACGTGAAGGGCCCAAGCATGTTGGTGACCACAGGCCCTTCCGACTGCAGTGCGTAGTGTGTGTCAGCCCAAGGTCACACTGCTGACGGATAACGTTAATAAAATAGAATTGAATGGAACTTGGAAGTTAGATATTTTCCAATACCAAGAAGAGCCTACTGTTTTACGTGATTTCTTTCGTAAATAGATTTTTCTTAAGACAGGGTGTACTTAGCATTTGTTGACTGTCAGATTTCCTGCAAGATTATTTAAATTTTAAAAAGCAACATTATTAAGTGTCACCCAGTTGGTTAATAGAATTGAAAGGGAAGACTGCCAAAATAATCTTAAAGTATAAGGAGGGCAGAGAAATAATAGAAGGAAATGAGATACAAGAAAATAATTCTGCTTCAATTTATCCAGATTATGCATTGGTATGTCTGATGATTCCCTAACCCCAAAACATTAACTCACAAATTAATTAATTGAGCCCACATTATCTATAATAATAAAAGTATAATATGCTAATTAGGCCAGACAGCTGAACAACCTTCTGAACGACCTTCCAGAAGCCGGGACTATGAGTCCCGAGCTCCCTTGCACGAATTTCTTTCTTTTTGCTTGCTTTCTTTTTCTTTTTTTTTTACACATTTTATTGATTTTTACAGAGAGGAAGGGAGAGAGAGAGTTAGAAACATCTATCAGCTGCCTCCTGCTCACTCCCCACTGGGGATGTGCCCACAACCAGTGTACGTGCCCTTGACTGGAATCAACACGTGACTCCTCAGTCCACAGGCTGACGCTCTACCCACTGAGCCACACCGGTCACGACTCCTTTGCATGAATTTCATTCATCGGGTCTCTAGTTTGAAATAAAAGCCTTTCCTCACTAAATTGTGATGTTATCCTTATCATACTAAATTCTTGGCCACTCAGAATTCTTGGCAACTGTTCATTACTACACTATTTTAAGTGTTACAGTTTCATAAGATATCTTAGTATGTGGCTAGGCCAGTTTCCTGTGTTTAATATTCCCAAGTTTTCTTGACTGTTATTCACTTCCTTTTCTATGAATATTTTATAAGGCTGTCTGAAAACAATACATTTTTTAATCTGTTTTCTTAAATTGTGTTTAAAAAAAAACAAAACAGTTTACCATCTTACCCGTTTTTGCTGGATAGTTCAGTAGTGTATGTTCTATTCGCATTGTTGTGCCCCAACCCCCAGAAATCTCTCACCTTGCAGAACTGAAACTATATCCATTAAACAACTCCCAACTTCCTCTCGCCCGCCACTCCCGGTTACCTGCATTCTGCCTCCTGTCTCTCAGTGTGACTGGATGCCTCACATAAGTGGCATTGAACAGTGCTGGCCTTTCATAGCTTATTTCACGTGGCAGTGTCCTCAGGCTCATCCAGGTTGTAGCATGTGTCAGCTTCCATCTTCTTTAAGACTGAATAACATCTCACTTTATGGATATACCACATTTTGTTTAGCCGTTTTCTTACCAATGTGCTTTTGGCTACTTCCACCTTTTGGCAATTGTAAATAATACTCCTGTGAACGTAAGTGTACAAATATCTCTTCCAAGTCCCTGTTTTCAATTCTATGTGTATATATATGTATGTATATGTGTGTGTGTGTGTGTGTGTGTGTATACCAGTAGTCCATAAACTATTTTTAAATTGGAACTGCACTAAACCTATGAGTTAATTTGGAAAGAATTGGCATCTTTTCTATAATATTTTTCCCCCGCCCCCCATGGATAAAAGTAGGATTTTTTTTTTCTTTTTGAAATATTTATCCAGAATATACATGCAAATAGTTAAATAAGGCCCAACTCATGGATCTGAGCCCTCTATTAGCAGACTAAGCTTAATAAATAGTAGGAGATGTGGATGTTGAGTGACAGTAGGCTCAAGAGGAACCTGAGCGGGGGAGGGGAGGGGAGGGCAGCGACGGTCAGGACGGTGGCCCAGCTCCCACCAGTTCCCAACAGAGGGGCCGAGAAAGGCCTCCCGGGCGGGCATTCCTGGGAGGGGCAAGGGCTGCGCGTGGGAATGGCCAGGGAAGGAATGTTCTGGGCAGAGGGTAAGCAACAGCGGATTAGTCGGCCCACATGCGTCTTCTTAAGTAAGTGTACAGCAAGAAACAAGATGTTTTTAGGGGAATTTGTGAATTATATCCTCAAGTACATTAATGAGATCTTTGAAAATAACAGCAGGCAGTATCCAAAAAGGAACAATCTGAGATCAGGATCCATTCCACAGAGGTGAAAGGCACCCTTGCTGAATTTAAAACTACAACCAGAAGGAGCTACCGAACAAACAGATTGAAAACTACAGAGGAAACAGCAAGATTGAGAAAGTCTCTCAGAACCCTGAGCGTTGATCTCCAAACGTGCTAGGCAGACTGTTTTAACGTTGGAACATTCAACGAAGCCTGCTTTAACGTTCCCATTCAAGGAGAAAGCGGAAACCCCCAGACACACACAGGCAGAGAAGTTCCTAGAAGGGAACAAAAGCGGGGTGCTCGCTCCTGACAGCAGCGCCTCATCAAACAGCGCTCTCTGCAGACTGAGGGAGCCACTTCTGCGGGAGCTCCTGATTCCCAGGTGGCTGTTCTAGACAGGCCAGGTGCCCTTGGGGAGGTGACAGGTAGCTGGCAGGTGGTGACAGTATAAAAAACAGCCGACGGGCATCCATACTTGTTTCCTATAGGTACAGCCTAATGGATTCAGGGTTCACCAATGCCAGTGCCCGGAATTCCTCGTCAGAGAATGAACGTGGTGTTAAAAACCAAGTCTCCCGTTAGTCACCCAGCCGTGGGGGAGGGGAGCCGGGGGCATCCAGCATAGCATCCTGCATGAGCCATAGCCCAGGAGAGGCAGTTGGTATTGGGAAGTCCATTAGGTGCGGCGTCATTTTTTTTTTCATGTAAATGTAAGTATTGTTGGGATAAAGTCAAATCCAGAGGGGAAATGTAGCAGAGAAAGTATAGCCCATATGATGTGGGAGAGAAAACAAAAAGGACAAGCGTAAAGTGAAGGCAAGGCATAAATTATGAAATGACAGTAAATAAATTCAAGTCCCCTAGTAAGCTTGTTAAGTATGGGTACGGTGTCCTTTGCTTTACATTTACAGAATTTAAATTTGCATGTGGCCAAAACTGTTGTCTGTGACTTTTCAGCTTCACGCTGTCCCTAGAAAGGCTTTCTTTCCCACAACTGAAATTATACAAATAACTGGTTGTTTCCAGCGGAAAGGCAGTCTCCCAACACTGTTTCCCGCGTGATCCATTGCGGCCCTTGTTCGTTGGAAATGTGGGCCGCCTGCATCCCATACTCAGTTATCAGCGCCATCTAAGTCTATTTCTTTTCTTTTAAAATATATTTTATTGGTTTCTTACAGAGAGGAGGGGAGAGGGATAGAAAGTCAGAAACATCGATGAGAGAGAGACATTGATCAGCCGCCTCCTGCACGCCCCACAGTGGAGATGTGCCCGCAAGCAAGGTACCTGCCCCCAACCGGAATCGAACCCGGGACCTTTCAGTCCGCAGGCCGACGCTCTATCCACTGAGCCAAACCGGTCTCGGCTAAATCTATTTCTGACTGTCTTTGCTGTTCATCTATTTAGTTGCTGCTTCCTGCACCTTTATCCGGTGTTTAATTACAGTATTCCGGGGTGTTTTGATAGCTGCTGATGGAGGTTTTTTCTCTTACTCTCAGAATTTTCTTTATCTCACATTTATTTTTCAAATAAAATTTAGAATCAATTTCTCAAAAAACTCACTGCAATTTTAAGTGTAATGACATTAAATTTATGAGTATTTTGGGGAGAATTGATAGATTTACAATATTGAATCTTCGTAATAATAAGAGCTACCATTTTTGAGTGATTTCTTCATGCTAACCATGGCCCTAAACCAGTGGTCAGCAAACTCAGTCAACAGAGCCGCAAACCATGGTTCGAACCGCATGTGGCTCGTGAGCCCCAGTTTGCCAACCGCTGCCCTAACCATTTCTTTATACACTGAGTGGCTAGGTTATTATGGTATATCTTATATAATAAAGGGCTGATATGCAAATTGTCCCACTGGCCAACCACCCATGTCCCCTTCCCTGGCCAGACTGGCCGGACCCCACCCATGCACAGGGGAGTGCTGCTCAGCTAGAAGCTAGGCCAGTGGTCGGCAAACTGCGGCTCGCGAGCCACATGCAGCTTGCGAGCCACAGTTTGCCGCTCTGTTGACTAATGAGTTTGCTGTCCACTGACCTAGACTCTCCATCCCAATAATTACAGGCTGTTGTTGTTCCTTGTGACTAAGCCCCTATCCCAGTGGTTGGCAAACTCATTAGTCAACAGAGCGGCAAACCACGGCTCGCAGTTTGCTGACCACTGAGCTAGGCTCATGGCTGGCGAGTGTACTGGTGGTGACAGGAGCCTCTCTGGCCTCTGGGGCAGTGCTAAGGAGCAGCGACAGGCTGGCAGTGAGGAGCAAGGGGTTCTGGACTGCGAGAGGGTACAGGCCGGGCTAAGGGACACCCCTGTCCCTCCCCGTCCCCAGTGCATGAATTTCGTGCACCAGGCCTCTGCTGTGAAAACAGATAAAACAAGATACGTGATAAAAACAAGAGTAGGTGAAGGCTAAGAAACCTGGGCCTCATTCATATAGCTTAGCCACTCATCGTGTGGTGTTGGGCATATTTGCCTGAACATCCCTAATGTGATTTACATATTTCACATGGACTGTTCTCATTATGAAAAACAAAATAAGTGAAAGTGTGGTTTATTTTTGAATGGCATCCAAAAAATGAGTTATTAATTTACTATATATGCACATATTTCTATTTAACACCTATCAAAGTGTGATTGCATTCTCAATGAGTGCCTACACACGAGGACTGTGGATTGATCATCCTTGTATCGGAGTGTCTAGCAGAGTCCCTGACACATGGGAGGCATGCCTACATTTTTATGGAAGCAAAGTTGTCTAACTTGCTTTATAGCAAGTAAACCTTTAAAATGAGATTCATTGTCGAACCATATGCTGTACACCTGAAACTAATTCAAATTAATGTAGAATGTAAACTATAATTGAAAGAAAATTTGAATTAAAAATAAAATGAAGTGAAATTTAAACTGAAACTCACAGGTTCTTCTAGAACAGTGTTGCTTAGTTTTATCCTGGACCAAGCAAGAAATACATTTGACATCATACCCATTATACACACACAGTACTGAAACAATGTTAGGAATCACCTTGCTTCGTGTGATGTTCTCTCATTAGTTCGATTTCATTATTTTTCGTTCATTTGAAATAATGCGGGTGTAACCCACCATACTGAGTTCAGGACCCCCCAGGACACTTCTCAAGAATGCAAGCTCCCTGAGAACAGGAGCTTCATGTTCACGTCTATTGCTAGTGCGTGGCACATAGTAGGTGTTCAGTGTTTCTGGAATGAGTGAAAAGATGGAGAGGCTCTTTTCCATACGTCACAATTAAGGACAATAAAAGAAAAAGCAGGAGACGTCTGTAATACTGTCAACAGTTAAACACTGAGGGGCCAGATTATTAGGATCTCGAATACATAATCATCTGGCCACTCAGTGTGTATCCTATATAATAAAAGGCAAATTGTTCCCTCGACCAGGAGTTTGACCAGCAGGCAGGCCGGCCAACTGCCCATGTCCCCTCCCCCTGGCCAGCCTGGCTGGACCCCACCCATGCATGAATTCATACACACACACACACACACACACACACACACACACACTGAGTGGCCAGATTATTATGTGTTCAGAGATCATAATAATCTGGCCACTCAACGTATATATATATATTTATCTATATAATAGAGGAATATACAGATGAGCCAGGATGCTGTAATGTCACAACTGAACAGCAGGGACTTGAGGCTGCATGGCATCTGGCCGGGGTGAGAAACCTCAGGCCGTGCCCCCCGCCCCAGCACCGGGCCAGGGGAACTCAGGCTGCACCCCTGCCTGGCGAGGCTTGACAAGGGACCTCATGTCACTCCCCTCGCCTGGCAAGACTCGACAGGGACTTCAGGCCACGCCCCCCCGGGTGCCTCCCCTTTCCAGTGCCTGGCTGGGGGACCTGAGACTGTGCCCCCCTCCCGGTGCCAGGCTGGGGGACCTAAGGCTGCGCCCCCTGCCTGGAGGGGCTTGACGGGGGTGGGCCAACGGGTCTGGGTCTCCTGCATTTTCGAAGCGCATGCGAGTGGTGGGTGGGGACTTGATTCTAGGCCCCTCAGTGTGCCCCAGACTCTGACAGGAGGGCAATTTTCATATACATTTTACTAATTTTCTTTCTAACAATTCTATTATAGAGAAAGGGCAAATATCAATATTAAAATATTTCCTCTAATTAATTTCTTTTTAATGTGCACGAATTTCATGCATTGGGCTACTAGTTAAAATATATCTATATATAATTTTAAAAAACACACAAAAAAATAGCCTTATAAACTCCTTGCTACATTTCAGCTCATAGTATGTGAGTGGTCTGGAATAATGTAATGCGTAGGCATCATGGAGGAAGCTAGGTAGGTAAGGCTCAGTCTCAGACCTCATGCAGTTTAGAGCCTAATCCAAGGGGATGGTCAAGTACAAGTAGCCTTAGAAGAAGTTTCACGATTTTACCAACTTATTTGACACGAGTCACGGACAGACACAGCTAAAGCTAAGAGCTGATAGGAGGATTTCTGGCAGAGATGTGATAATAGCACCAAGAATTGATGACAGTACCCTGCCTCGTCTGTTTCTCATCACTAGAGGAATCAAACTGTGGGTAACATATAAAATAGATTTAGTCTTAAAAATATTCAAGGCACACTTGGTTTGACAGCTAAAAATCTGTTCTCCGTTAAATAAATTAATTCATAACAGTCCTGTGTGTAGCTTGTGGATCCTAAAAATTAATCTTTCTGCAAGCACAATAATTTGTTTTCGAAAATTAGTTGGCCTGGTTGCTAAAGAGGAGGAAGCTTTAGCTTTATACGAAATACATTTTCTTGCTTTTCAGTTTGCATGTAAGTATGTAGTTTTGTGTACTCACACTGGTGAGTTCAGGACTGTGCTTAGGAGCTGTTATGACTTCTAGTCCTTAATTAAGCCAGCCTTAGACTAACCTTAACATGTGTCATCAAAACAAACTTGAGCAGGAGTGGTCAGCTGAAACCGATGGAAATAGGGACTTGTCCCGTGAACTAGGTTGAGTGCATGTGTCCGTGTTTGGTTAAATTATCTTGAAAAGAAATAAAAAGCTTTACAGAACATTTACAAACCTTGAAACACTATTAACCGAAAACCCACTGGCAAATCTTTTGTAATCAGGAGAGGTTACTTTCAAAGGTTGAAAGTAATCAACAATTTATAAATAGCATGGTAATGAAAATGTTTTTATGTAATTTTTTTTTCTAAGATCAAGAAAGTGAATCATGTGCTTATTTTAGATCATCTCTAGTAGTGGAAAGATTGAACATTTTCTTAGAAATAATAATGGGATAGATCTATTCTTATAGTGTAAAGGAAGTTAACAGCCCTGGGTGTTCGTGATTTTATCTAAAAAATACTGGAATATCTCAGCTCATTCAGTGAGGCTTTTTTTGACTCCACTTTATGACCAGCCAGATGCTAAGGCACCGTAGGTAGCATTTTAATGTGGTTTCCTGTGAAATAGCGGTTGCTATAGGACTATCTGGGACTCGACCCAAATGGTACCAAAAGGACCTGCCAGGACAGTTTGAAGTGTGAACACGAACACCAAGGACAGTTAGATGAGATGGAACTAGAGTAATTACCCCACAGTCTCCACGCGTCACAGTTATTTTGGATTTGTAACTCACTCATCAAACGCCTTCGCTGTTCCCCAAGCACCTTTTTATGGCGATTAAGTAAAACACGTGCTCTGATCCACAGGAGCAGGGCTCTGGCTTTTGGGAGGAAACAATCGTGCTTTATACTCAGGTCATTCAGTGCTGCCTTTTCAGGAAGGAAGGCCCGGACCCCAAGTGGTTAGTTAAGTGTTTGAAGTTCCAGACCAGGGAGATGGCATTTATCGTTTTGTTGCTTGCAAACAGAAGCATATAATTTTATTAAATCGCTAAGGCCAATCATGGACCAAAATGAAGTTTAATGGAAGTTCTCCGTCAGAAGATTAATTGGACATTTTAACAGCGTAGGACTATATAATATAGCAGTCAGTTCTCTTCTATAAACGAAGCTTTAAAATAATAAATAGACATATTTAGGCCTCTTTTTTCTGTATTGAGGCAAAATTGAGCTCAAAAGTAATTGTACTTAGGTATTTATTGCCGTCCCCACATATTTCAAGATGATCATTTTTCTGAATTGTGTTTTCCCGGCACCGGTGGGCGAGCGCTGCTCTAAACCAGACACTGGCTGGCACCGAGGAGGTCGTGTGTTGGTGGCTCTTCCGTGGCCCCTTCTGCCTGGCTGCATCTCCATAGTCTTAGAAGTGCAAGGCCAGAGGGTCCGAGCACGGAGCTGAGATGTGGCTCCAGCGCTCTGCGCATGCCCCGCACGGAGGTAGAAGCATTTCTGAAACCACTGCCTTGCGGACAGCCTTTTCCTCGGACCTGCACCCGCCAGCGACAGGGACCATCGGTGGGAGCTCGCAGTCAAGCCACTGGGCCACTGGTTCAGTTTATCTCCCAAAGGTTCCTGAACATTCTGAGAATTAACAGCCAGCACTGACCTGCCGGGACAGAAACGCTAGAAAAGGCTCATGTTGTCAATGACCATCGGTGTTCACTGCTGCTAGCACTTAATGCTGGCTGTGCTGGGGGTCACGCGCTCTTTAAGTGATTCATACATCACCGGTTTGTTTACTCCGCACAAAGTCCTCTGAGTAGAGACTGTTCACCCCCATTTTATAAATACTGGGGGGATCCGTCTCTTTCCCAGGTCCTGCTGGTACATAGCAAAGCCAGATTCGAACCAAGGCCCCTTCTGTCTCCAGAAACTGGATGGGAATCCGACTTTCGAGATAGATTGGGTGTCTTTAAAGTTATCAAATAGTTATGAAAATAGAAGGCAAAGAGCCTCAGATTCGTGACACGCCGCCCAGTTTCTTTTCCACTGTCGTTCAAATGCTTCCGCTTGTGTTCGTTGCAATATGTGGCTCAACCTTGCCTTATCCTGGCAGTGATCTCTGCGGTCAGTGCCCATAGAGGAGAAGTGTGTCCTGTGACCCTGGCTGGAACATCGGGGGGTTCCCGTTTGCCTAGAGTCCAGTGGCCGGCAAACTCTTTAGTCAGCAGAGCGGCAAACCATGGCTCGCAAGTCGCATGTGGCTCTCGGGCCGCAGTTTGCCCATCACTGGCAGACCCTCGATTTCAGTAATTACAGGCTGCTGCTGTTCCTTGTGATCAAGCCCCTGGAAAGTTGTCTGGATGGAGCTGACCTAACGTGTCCTGAGGACAGAGGTTTAGGGGCGGTTGACGGAGATGTTGTGGTGACGCTGCTGTTGCTCCATGGTTGGAGAGATGCTATTTTGTGGTGGCGACCGGCTGGTTTACTGTTTCCTTTGGCATGTTAGGGGTTTAAGAACTGTAAGCTAACTCAAGTGAAAACGTGTGATTGCTCGTGGATCCCTGAGGGGTTATCTAGTTGTCCGCAATGAGGAACCTTAAATATAGCGCCTCCTCTGTGTCACCCCTGCCCCAGCAGGTTGTGTGCGATAGCACTCGGGATGCTGCCCAGTGTCGCTTCCTCCGGCCGCTGCAGCGGCCCCTAAACTGTCCCCTGAACCCCAGTGCTCTCACACTTTGTCCCAGTCTAGGCATGAACGTGCTCCTTTCCCAGTTCAAGCAAAAAGCTAAGCTTTCGGTTCAACGTGTCCCAGATCCTGCATTTTCCCAGTCATGTAATTTTAAACTTTTGGCACCTGCTACTATTTAGACAGCAAAACCCACGAAGATCTACCCGACACAGGGAACAGAGCTTGCCGACACCCAGTCAGATCTCATTGAGCAGCTTGTTTTGTTTGTTTGTTTTCCTGCCTGTAATTTCATGTTGCATATTTGTGATATGTTTCTGTTCGAGACTATCAGTGTTTCCTGGTGTTCTACCAGAGCGTGAATTTTCATGTAGCAAGTCTGAGAAGCTCTGTGGAGCTTTGTACAGAGATTTTCTTTCCAAAGATGCTATGTGCACGGTTTTGACAGCAGTAGTAATTTTTTAAAGTAACGCCAGGGGATGGGAACCAAGATAAAGAAGCATTGAGAAACTATTAATTTCTAAAATCTTAACAACAGGGTAATAATGGCATCTGCGTGAATAGCAACCGCAAATCATTGCAGCGGAGTTTCACAGCCACAATCTTCCTGTGAAAGGCTGAGTCCTCCTGTACCTTTTGTTTTGTCTAATTTGCAGTCACCTCATTAAATCCCCACTAAAAACAAGCATCATCCCTGTTGGCTGCAGAGCCCGGGCAGGGCTTTGAGGCCGAGGGACTGGGTAAGACATGCTGACCTTGAGTTAAACGCCTGTCTTCCGCAGGCAGCGTGCCCAGGTTTTAAAGATGGAGCCTTCCAGGTGTGCCTGCTAATTCTGGGGCTGGGGAGCCCTAACAGGAGCAGAAACGTTTGGAGGGCATCTCTCTGACTAGCTGTCCAGGAAGGCTTACCCTCTTCTGAACCCATTCAGGAAAAAAAATCACCAGAAAAAAGGCATCCAAATTCTAAGAATTTCGCCATTAATGTGCTGCTGTTCATGTGTGAAGAGGTGGCTGACCAGAATACATATATTACGAGTTGTGTTTTTTCTATTCTTGTGTTGTTTTTAGCCTGTTTTCCACAAGCTTTGTAAAGCAGCTGGCTGGAATTAAAAATGTAGTGTTTAGTCCTGCCGGTGTGACTCAGTGGTTAAGCATTGACCTAATGGATCAGGAGGTCATGGGTTCAATTCCCCGTGGGGCCAAATGCCTGGGTTTTGGGCTCCATCCCCAGCAGGGGTCATGCAGCCTATTTTTGTTTCTCATCATTGATGTTTCCCTCTCCCCCTCTCGCTTCCTCTCTGAAATCAATAAAAAATATATATTTTTTAAAAAAAGAATGTAGTCTGTAATTTGAGAAGTAACTTCCTTAAAGGTTTTTAATTGGGGATTAGAGTTCAAGAACTAATGGGACCAATCTTTTCTTTTGTATTAGAAAAAGACTCTAGTGTCCTTTGAAGCACAAATTTTTTTAATTTTTTCTTGTTTATTTTTTATTTTGTTGCTTGTGTTCTTTTTTTCTTTTTTAAATATGTCTTAATTGATTTCAGAGAGGAAGGTAGGGGCAGAGAGGGATAGAAGCATCAGTGATGAGAGAGAATCATTGATTAGCTGTCTCCTGCACACTCCCTGCTGGGGATGGAGCCCACAGCCCTGGCATGTGCCCTGGCCGGGAATCAAACCGTGACCTCCTGGTTCACAGGTCAACACTCAGCCCCTGAGCCTCACCAGCGGGGCTTGTTGCTTATGCTTTTGGTGTCAAAACTAAGAAAGCACTGCCTAATACAAGACCGTGAAGATGTAGTTTTGCTTTTTTCTAAGAGTTTTCCAGTTTTAGATCTAACATGCAGGACTCTGATCCATTTTGAGTTAACTTTTATATTTGGTGTGCAGTAGAGTCCCACTTCGTTCTTTTGCATGGACATCCATTCCTACTTCCATTTCGCTTTTTTGGCTGGAGCTTTTGGGTGTTTTGTTGTTGTTTATTAGGTAGTATCTTTATTTTTTTAATTTCTTTATTGATTAAGGTATTACATATGTGTCCTTTTACCCCCTTTAACCCTCAAACCCTCCACTCATGCCCTCACCCCCCTGGTGTCTGTGTCCATTGGTTAGGCTTATATGCATTCATACAAGTCCTTTGGTTGATCTCTCCCCCTTACCCCCACCCTCCCCTACCTTCCCTCTGAGGTTTGACGGTCTGATGGATGCTTCTCTGTCTCTGGATCTGTTTTTGTTCATCAGTTTATGTTGTTCCAGTTCCATTTCTTAAAAAGAGTGTTTCTTTCCTCCACTGAATTGTCTTGGCGCCCTTGTCAAAGCAGTTGACCATAAAATAAGAGTTTATTTCTGTACTGAAAGCTATTATTTTCATCTGTATGTCTTTGTGCCAATCACACAGTCTTGGTTACTGAAGCTCTGTACTCATTTTTGAAGTCAGGAAGTGTGAGTCTTCCAATTTTTTCAAGACTTTTTGGCAATTATGGGTCTCTTGAATTTCTGCATTGACCTGTCGATTTCTGCAAAAGGGGCAGCTGGGATTTTGATGAAAATTATAGTGACACTGCAGGTTAATTGGGGAGTATTGCCATCCTAACAATATTGTCTTATTTAGGTCCTTAATTTCGTTCGGTGGTGTTTTATATAGTTTGCAGATACAAAGTTATGTGGTCCTGCCCTGGCCGGTTTGGCTCGGTGGATGGACCATCGGCCTGTGGACTCAGGGGTCCCAGGTTAGATTCCGGTCAAGGGCATGTGCCTTGGTTGTGGGCACATCCCCAGTGGCAGCTGACTGATGTTTCTCTCTCACCGGTGTTTCTAACTCTCCAACTCCCTCTTCCTTCCTCTCTGTGACAAATCAATAAAATATATTAAAAACAAAATAAAACAAAGTTATGTAGTCCTTTCATTAAATTTATCCCTAAATTTTTTTTGTGTAATTATAAATGGAATTTTTTCATTTAATTTTTGTATTGTTCATTGCTAGTATATAAAAATAGAATAGATGTCTGTATAGTAAACTTGTACCCAGTAACCTTGCTGAATTTATTGTTTTTAATAGTTTTTTAGTGAATTTTTTTGTGATTTTCTATATACAGGATCATGTCATCTGCAAATAGAGATGATTTTTCTTTTCAGTCTAGGTGTCTTTTAATTATTTTATTTTTCTTCTCTAACCGCTCTGACTAGAATCTTCAGCACAGCGTTTCATAGAAGTAACAGAAATGAACCTCCTTGTTTTGTTCCTGGTCTTAAAGCATTAAATCTTTCTCCATTAATATGATATTAGCTATGGGTTTTTCATTGATGCCCTTTATTAGTTTTGGAAGTTTCCATATACTCCTAGTTTGTTGAGTCTTTTTATCATAAAAGAATGCTGTATTTTGTCAAATGCTTTTCAACATCCAATGAGATGATTTTGTCCTTTATTGATATGATATATTGATTTTTCAGATATTAAACCCACCTTTCATTCCTATAATAAATCCCATTGTTCATGGTGTGTAATCCTTTTAATATGTTTCTTTGCTTAGTTTGCTAGTTATTTTTTTGAGGATTTGAATTCATATTCATAAGAGATATTGATCTGTAGTTTTCTTGTGGTGTCTTTGTTTTTGATGTCAAGTTAATTCTGGCCTCAATGAGTTGGGAAGTGTTCGCTTTTCTTCTGTCTTCTAGAACGGTTTGTAAATAATTGATAGAATTCACCAAATTCTCCTCATCATAGCCTTTTTATTTGTGGGTAGTTTTTAAATTACTAATTCATTCTCCTTCCTCTCATTCTCATTCATTATAAGGCTACTAGAGGCCTGGTGCATAAAATTTATACACAGGTGGGGTCCTTAGGCCTGGCTGGCAATCAGGGCCAATCAGGTTCCCTGCCACCCTGCCTCCTCCCCTTGCCACCTGCATCTGCCACCAGCTATTCCCAGTTCCCCATCCAAGCCCAGGGCCCAGCCCCAACTGGGCAATCGGGACCTGCCGGTGGTGGAGGCGGGGGAGGGAGGGAGGTACCCGGAGGTTGGCCAGCTGGACCCAATCAGGCGTCAGGGCCTGCAGGCTGGGGGCAGCTCCTGCATCGAGGGTCTGCCCCCTGGTGGTCAGTGCACATCATGGCAACCAGTCATTCTGGTCATTCTGTTGTAATGGTCGCTTAGGCTTTTATATATAGAGATTCAGATTTTTAAATTTCTTCTTGCATTAGTTTTGGTAGTTTGTATCTTTTGATGAAAATTTGTCCATTTCATCTCATTATCTAATTTGTTGGTATACAGTTGTTGATAGTGTTACTTTAAATTCTTATTTCTGTAAGTAGAGTTATCCATGTATTTCTACCTAGTAAATAGTTACTTAATCTCTCAAAGAACTTAACCGTTAAACTTGGGGGTCTTTCTGGAGATAAAGAACACAAAGAAACATAAAAGCAGAACGTTACTGAGTCCCGTATTGTTATTGTGAACAGTAGGTAAGCACCATCAACACCAGTTCCTGCCTGGCACAGAATACGGAGACAGAGCCTTGGAAAAAATGTTAGGAGTGGGTAGCCTTCTGCTCTTCAGTACTGCCCCCAAAAATGGTGCTGGGTCAGGAAATCACTTTCCCTGCACATTGTGGGCTTCCTATAACCTTGAACAAAGACACTTGACCTCATTGTCCAACTTTCCATTTAGAGTAGAGATAACACTACCACGTGCAAAACTATCAGCTATTCATTTTTCATTGTAGTATCTCAGCACTTCTTTAGAAACCTTATGTAGGTCAGTTCTCCGTATACTAAACTCCAAGGCTGACCGAATCTCTGGATAGAACATTTTCCCCTCAGTTTAAGTTTCTCAGTTTTACAGGTTTCCCAGTTTATAAAATGTTTATTTTTTTAAATGTAAAGTCTTGAGTGCAGGGAAATTTCAAACTAAAACAGTATAGTATGTACTTACCCAGGCAACATGCAGAAGTCCCAAGCATGAAGTCGTAGGCATGGGTGAGATTGTTCTTTGTGAAAGGGCAGAGGATGAGAGATTTCCGAGTTCGGGGTCCCACTCGGACAAATGCACTCCCAGCCCAGCACTGTTTTACCCTTTGGCCCAAAGTCACTGTTCATGTAATTTTTCTTTTTCATGAAAACCTGCCTCTCTCTCAATAAAACAGATTCCCATTATAGGCATTTAGTATAAAAGCACTTTGGAAAGGCTATTTACTGCTCAACTAAAAGATAAATTGTTAAAATTAAGTGATATGAGACATTAAATGGGAATAAATGTTCAATTTACTAAGAGTGTAAAACATTGTAGACAGTGTTTTATTGTAGATGTTTTAGACAAACCATTAGTATATATGCTTTTTGTAAAATATTCTGTATTTTGAAAGAGAAAGGTCACTAAAATAGGGCTGTTAGCTTCCAAAAAAAAAAAAAAAGCTGCCTGTGCGGGCGTTACGGAGATCAGCAGCATGCAGGCCAGGGTACTGGCTGCAGAGCGGGAAACAATGGGGTTCCCCTCGTGGAAAAGGCGGTGTGAGTCCTGGGAGGTGCCTGCCGGGGAGCTGCTGGCTGGACAAAGCCTGGCAGCGTGTCTATGGGGAGCAGCGGTCACCTTACAGCTTCTCCTCTGGAAAGAGAGAGGAGGAGGTGAGCAAGAAACTTGGAAAGCCATCTCTTCTGTTGAAGGGAGGCAAGGACATGATCATTCTCTTTAGTCCCCCCTAACTTTAATTTTGAAAATGTGTAAACCTTCAAAAAGAAGTTGTAAGGCCAGGCTAGCGTGGCTCAGGGGTTGAGTGTCGACCTATGAACCAGCAGGTCACAGTTTGATTCCCTGTCAGGGCACATGCCCGGGTTGCAGGCTCCATCCACAATGTGGGGTGTGCAAGAGGCATCCGATCTATCATTCCCTGTCATCATTGGTGCTTGTCTCTCTCCCCCTCTTCTTTCCTCTCTGAAATCAATAAAAATATATATATTTTTAAAAGTTGTAAGAACAATACAGTCTGTATACTTTCACCTCGAGTCACCAGTGAAAACCTACTAGCTTTCTCTTACCCCCTCCCACTCCACACACTCCCACGGAGAGGAAGGGAATGCCCAGGGCGGTGTGGCTCAGTTGGTTGGACATCGTCCCATGCGCCAAAAGGTTGCTGGTTTGATTCCCAGTCAGGGCACAGGCCTGGGTTGCAGTTTCAGTCCCCGGGAGGGAGGGGGCGTGCAGGAGGCAACTAAGCCATGTTTCACTATCACATCAGTATTTCTCTCTCTCCTTTCCTTCCTCTCTAAAAATCAATTTAGGAAAAATATTTCTTTAAAGAAAGTTATGCAGAAACGTTATAGCATTTCATCTGTAAATACTGCAGCATATATTTTCCAAGAAGACAGTCTTACCCTAACCACATTATTATAACATCCAAGAAATTCTCAGTTGGTACAGTATCATCCCAGTAATGTCCTTTTGGCTTTTTTTTTATTATTATTTTTAATCTAAGCTCTAGTCAAATTCCTTTACTGTATTTAGTTGTCGAATCTTTTAAATCTTCCTTTGAAGCATACCCGCCCTTTTTTTACTTTCATTACTTTTAAAAGACAAGGCCTGTTTCTTATTGAATATCTCACACTTAGCTGATTTTTCCTTATGGTTATATTCTCTTTAACGTAAGAAAACTAACAGGAAATGTTGTGGCCTTTCTATCACATAAGGAGGCACATAACATCAGTTTGTCTGACTATTGACAATACTCAGTTTAATCACTTAGACAGGATGATACCGTATGTTCCCATTGCAAAGGCATCTTTTTCCTATAATTTAGGGAAATGTAGGGTTGGTACCATTGCTTCTCAACAGCCTTCTCCCAGTGGGGATAGCGTCCATGAACCTGTATCATCAGCAGGGGCTGCCAATGGTGCTCCCCTAATTCTGCCCTCACATCTACCTTGCTTAGCGGCTGCTTCTGCCCGAAGAGCTTTCCCTCCTTTCCTCTGTGTTGTATCACTGGGGCTCAGATTCTTCTTATTCAGACCTCATCGCCATCACTGTCATCGTTCTCTTCCATACTCTGTTTTCTACAGCTGACTGATGGAAGTCCCTTCAAATCAGCTTTTCAGTTTCTTGAGAGCTTCCTCCTCCTCTTTACAGCTACATCACATTCCAGATGTTGTGTGAATATATCAGTTTATTCAGCCAGTACCCTTAGAATCACACTTAAGTTGTTAGCAGGATTTTTCTCACACAAGCAATGCTGCTGCGTGTGCCGTTTGTATATATGAGCCTATTCCCTTATGATATAGTCTAAGGATTCAAATAAAGAGAAACTATCTGGAAATACGGAGTTAAAAGTGAAAGTATCCCTTTCTACGCCTCCCTCCCACCCCTGAATACCTGCTCTCCTCTCCCAAACTGCCAACACTTCGTTCTGCTTCAAGCTTTATTTTGTTGGAGTTGATGGTGTTTTGCTTTATTTTTCCATATTTAGTATGTAAACAAACATACACTGTTTATGAACGTATGATCATGCTATAATATGGTATGAATGGGGTTTTCACTTGGTGTCTTAGATACCATCTCCTGTCTGTATGTATTGAGTTACTTCATTCTTTGTAGTAGCTGTAGACAGTGATAGTTCATAACACAGACTCACCATCATTTATTTAATCATTCTCCTACTGATATTTAAATTAGTTCTAGTTTTTCAGTATTAGAGACAACACAGTTAATAAGCTGCAATGTGTCTTTGCATATGCTCAAGTATTTCTATAGAATAAGATCCCATGAAATAGACTGGTTAATTAACTCTCATTGAGTCACTCTTCTGCAGTATCTTCTTCACATTCTTCATTACCAAGTATTAGCAGCATAATCTGTATTTGCAAATCTGGTGAATAAAAAAAAGAATGATAGTTAGTGGTTTAATACATTTTAATTGATTTCAGAAAGGAAGGGCGAGGATGAGGGAGATAGAAACATCAATGATGGGAGAGGATCATTGATTGGCTGCCTTGTGCATGCCCTTTATTGGGGATCAAATCCACAAACTGGGCATGCGCCCTTGACCAGAATCGAACCTGGGGCCTTTCAGTTTGCAGGCTGACAGGCTAGGGCAGCACCATACTCAATGAATAATTTGATATCTAGATGAGAAAGTCCCTTGTTCTTTTTCAAATATTTTTCTTCTAGGTATATTTGAGGGCGGGAGAGAATCAACTTTGTCCATTTATGTTTTCCCAGCCATGTAGGAGAATGTGCCTTTTCCCAGGTCTGGGAGGAAACTGACTAGTCGTGTGGAGCCAAGGCTGAAATTAAATAAACCTAGAAAAATTAAAGATCATTTCATCTTCTGAGCTGGGAGAATCTGATAGGTTTTGTAACACTGTTAAACAAGTGTTTGTTTAATGAGCTTTTAGTTCATCTCCCTTCTTCTAGGTCAGTGGTTCTCAACCTTCCTAATGCCGCGACCCTTTAAGACAGCTCCTCATTGGTGGTGACCCCCAACCATAAAATTATTTCCTTTGCTACTTCATAACTAATTTTGCTACTGTTATGAACTGTAATGTAAATATCTGATACGCAGGATGTGTTTTCATTGTTACAAATTGAACATAATTAAAGCATAGTGATTAATCACAAAAACTATGTAATTATATATTGTGAAATATTTCTTTCTGATTACAAATAAATGAAATTTTGTCTTGAATTGTGGTATAGCATGGGTAACAGTCTTAATATAACAACAGTAAACTACATTGGTGTGTTGGTTCGAACCACTAAGACCATGGGAAATAGGTGTTTTCCAATAGTCTTAGGCGACCCCTGGGAAAGGGTCGTTCGACTCCCAAAGGGGTCGCGACCCACAGGTTGAGAACCGCTGTTCTAGGTAAAGCTCTACAGTTTACCTTTTTAACCTTGGCCAGTCTCCCCATAATTTCCTAGCACACTGCCGATGTGCATCTTCCCTCTCCCGGCATCTCTTCCCTTCTCCACCCCCCACATTTCCTATCTTGGGGAATCTTTATTTGTTCCTAAAAATATCCAGTTTAGATATGACCTTTTCTGGGAAGTTTTTTCCAAGCCATGATAAGATTGGTCCAACCTTTGTGCCTCATATTTTTATTCCTGTATTATCATTATCAAACTAACATTTTTATAAAGAACAAAATATCCCTGTCTTCAGGGAGCTGACCAGGGAATGAAAGGAAAAGCTTAGTGAGAAGAAAATAGAAATGAAAGCAGACGTCAGGTGAAGTTTTTAAGTCACTAACAGAACTTTCATATCAGTTTTCCCCCCAGCCTGGCCAGGTTTCGATTTTACGCTCTCAGTGTGCTTGTAGGAAACGGAGACACTCATTGTGGCCCAGGAAGGAATTGTACAGGGGCTGTGGCACAAGCAGAGGCAGAGATAGGACTGAATGGCGCGTTACCGTGGAAGTTTCAGAGGTGGAAGGGAAAATACCAAGAAATGGGAGGGGGTTGGGGGGGAGTCGTGGCTTCCTGTAATGGGGAGTTGAGTCAGAAGGAACAGATGATCTGAATCTTTCCTTTTCTCCTAGTACTGGATGAACGAGTACACGTCCTCCATTGGGATTGGAGTTTTTCATTCAGGAATTGAAGTGTATGGCAGAGGTAAGTGTACACACTGTCTCAGTACACTTTCTGAATGTTTTTACTTTAAAGATGTTACAAAGTCATAACTATAGTGCTTCCTTTTCATTTTTTAACTGCTTCCATAACTTTCTATTGCAGAAAAGTAGATCATTTTCCATATTTACTTATACCATATTTTGAGGAAATGTCTGAAGTTGAATGTATTGAGGGAGAAAGTATCAAAGTACATGAGTGTACATTCCTTTAGTTAGCTTTTATTCTAAACTAGAGGCCCAGTGCACAAGTTCATGCACAGGCGGGGTCTCTCGGCCTGGCTGATGATCGGGGCCCGTGGGAGGTTGGCTGGCCCCAGGGGGTGGGACTGTGGCAGGTTGGCAGGCTGTGGGAGCACACTGACCACCAGGGGGCAGCGCCTACATTGAGTATTTGCCCCTGGTGGTCAGTGCACATCACAGCAACCGGTAAACCAGTTGTTCGGTCATTTGGTCACTTAGGCTTTTATATATATAGACACCATGTGTTAAAATAGTAATTTCTTTTTGAGATTGTTACACCATACAGTCATTTTGGTTGGAGAAGGGTTGATTCTAGCAAGTGCCACATTTGAAATACCTGTTTCCAGAGGGAATTTCAGTGATTTGCGTTTGTAGACCTACAGGTGTGAGGTTATAAAGTTTTAAAATACCACTGAGCAAGCCCTGCCCTTGATTACGCCAGCTTTTGCTGGGGAACGAGGGTCTTGGTCATTCATTAACTCGGCTCTTTTCTTCTTTATTACTCTGTCCTGGCGAGCACGCGGGCCCTCACATTGGCGGCTCTGCTCTCAGCAGCTTGTCTGTGCTGAGTCCCACTCTCGGGGAAGATGATTTACTCGTGAGCGAGTTGTGAGCAGTAATGGTGTGCGTCAGACCACACTGCCCGTTTCATCTGGGCTGTAATAATATGTTAGTTTGAATCATAAACTCACCCCGTAGCAGAAACGCCTTGCACTGCTTCAGCAGGCAGGCTTGGTGACCTCTGAACGTGTTCCTGCACTTACTCAGAAAGGCTACCACACGCCAGCGTGGCTTTGGAAGAAAGGCTCGTTCACGTAATGTGGCGGTGCGGGGCTCGGAGCGTCCCTCTCACCTGCACATGGCCAGTGCGTGCCGTACACTCGCTGTTGAGGCTCCATTGTACTGGCAAGGCTGCGTCTACCTTCAGTGCTGGAGTATTGCTGGGGCGGGGGGCGGGGGGGATGCGGTATTGAAGTGTGGGGTTTGCTCCCTGGTTTGACTTGGCTTTTGCCCAAGTTGTGTGTGTGCCTCTTCATCTGAATTGGAGGGTGTGTTCATCTTAGAGTGCCATCAGGTCTTGAGCCACATGCTCCTGGGAGTACATAAGAGCCACTTTGCAGATGAAGAAAGCAAACCTGCCGACAGTCAGACTGTGAATCAGCCATAAACCTCGGAGGAACCCAGGTGCTCCTGTGCTCCGGTCCCTGGCTCTCCTCTGCCTCATCGTTGCTCCCTCCCATAAGTGATGTGGGGACAGTGAGAAACGGCTTGGAAATGTGCGCATAAGCTTAGCAAAGCTGGGGCAAAATGCAGGTGGGGCAAAAGCAGGTTCACGTACAGAAACAACACAATAACTGATACTTAATACCCACAACTGCACACCTACTTTTGTTGCACGCTCTGTATTTCTGAAAGTGAATGTCACCCCTTAAATAGAATAAATGGTTCCGTGACGCTTCTGACTACAATTGAGAAAGTTAAAAATCCAAATACAGTCTTCCCATGCCAACCAGATTATCCACAGTGTTTATAACATCTGGCATTAAATATTTTTAAATGTATATTTCAGTATTGAGTGTGAAACACCTGTTGGTTATCTGCATCATTGCTTTTTTCTGAAAGATCTGGATCAGAGGTAAACTTCTGTCAGTTCTTTCCCATGCTTTGTTCTAAGATCTTGTAAGATTACCTTTAATAAATTATAAGTGAGGGGATAAATTTAAACAGGTGTTTAGAATTCTTTCAATAAGCCACTAAGATTTGCCACTTAACTACCTAAGTGTCTCATACCGTGGTCGGCAAAGTGTGGCTCTTCCACAAAATACCACGGCCTGGGCGAGTCTATTTTGCAGAAGTGGCGTTAGAAGAAGTTTAAATTTAAAAAGAAATGTCAGTCGTGTTGTTGGGATTTGGCTGTTGGCTGATGGGTTTGCCCACACTGTCCTGGCAGAACTGTGGACAGGAACGTCCATGCCTCCCGCGGGAACCCCCCACGTTCACCTGCAGCAGAGCTGGCATCCACCGACTTCTCCTGTGGGAGTGCACGCAGAGCATGTGCGCAGAGCGTGTGCGAGGGCTGTGTATAGTAATTTGCAGTTTATTTTCTTTGAATGGGGGAATTGAACTCAGTTTTCCAGGTTTGCTAATATTTCAAAGTTAAACCAGGAGTCTTCAGCCAGGAATCATGTAAATACATTTTATTTTTTTATTGATTTTAAGAGAGGAAGGGAGATGGGGAGAGAGAGAGAGAAACCTCAATGATGAGAGAATCATGGGTCGGCTGCCTCCTACAAGCCCCACACTAGTTAGTGATCAAGCCCACAACCGAGCACATGCCCTGACCTGGAATCAAACTGTGACCTGGTTCATAGGACGATCGATGCTCAACCCCTGAGCCACGCTGACTGGGCCAAAACTCGGTAACAGGCAGACTTTTCCATCAAGTACACTTTTGACTTTTGATCACATTGTGCTGGATGAACGGAGCCCTCATTAGTGGGCAGGCCCATTGGCTGTGTTTACGGTGGGTGTTAGGCCCCCTCCTCTTGCCAGTAAAAGCAGAGTATTACTGGTGACTGTCCTTCATTATTAGAGTGTCAGGCCTTTTGCGCCAACTGTCCTGTACAGGAATAGCTAACTGAGATGTTTGGGAAGGCATTAGTAAACTGAAAAATATTTAAGTGGTATTGTTATCATTTATTAAAGCTAACTCAGATTCTGGTTAAGTTTTGTGTGCTTAATACTAAAAATCATGAGTTTTCTCTTTTCAGAATTTGCTTATGGTGGCCATCCTTACCCCTTTTCTGGAATATTTGAAATTTCCCCAGGAAAAGCTTCTGAACTAGGAGAGACATTTAAATTTAAGTAAGTAGGGAGGATGTTTTTTACACTGTCTTAGTGCCAGCGCTTGTTTCCTGCTGACAGAATCCCTCCGCCGGTGAAAATCCGGGGAGGCGACGTGTTTAACGTTGCTGTGGTTGCTGGCGTTTCGTGGCCAAATCTCCGTATTGTGTAAAGAAGGGGGGTGGCCGGATGACGTGCCTGAGAGTCTCGTGCTGGACTCGGGACCCGTGGGAGTTGCTCGGCTACTTGAAACCGTTCTGACGGGTCCGACTCCAGCTCTGCTGTGGACACTGCTTCCCCTCGCTCTCCTGTTTGGGGGGAGATGGAGGACAGTTTTATTTTAATCTGCCTACCAGTGTCAAAGGTCTCTCATTGTCCCGACGAAAGGGACACTGTGCATAAATTCCCAGTAACTGGTCAGCGGGGAGCATTGCTCAGGTGCTGCCCCTGCAGTGTGTGCATCTGGGCGGGTTCTGGAGCCTCGAGGGTGTACGCGGCTCCGGGCACAGTGCTGGGCATCAGGCTCCCATTACTTAAGGCTTCAGTTGAAGGGACCTTAGTTTCATTTACAATCTTAGTTTCAAGACGCTTCAGAGCAACTTCTGGGCACGTAATAGTTAACTTGCCAAAGAGTGAAAAACCGGTGAGAGGAGTCTGTGCCACTGAGATGCAGCCTAGGGCAGCCCGTGCTGGTCATGCCCGTGTCCCTGGTTCCCGCTGCCTGTGGCTGGTTGGAAACATGCCTGCAGGAGCGCTGTAGAAAGCCGTCCTGAGTCTGTTCCCTGAGCTGGGGTTCCCCAATAGTTTTAGCTTTCTTGGTCGCCCTACTTGCTCTGACTGAAACCCTTCATGTTATTGGCTCATGTCCAGTTACATCTCCAGGGTGGGAGCTGGCTGAGGGAGCTGGTGATGGCCAGCGTTGAGGGCGAGGGCGGGTAAGCACGGAGCTGGTTCTCTACTCCAGTCGTGCGATGACTTCCGCACAGCTGTCAATCAGTGGTGACGTAGCATTCTGAATGCCGGGTGTATAAGGAAACTGACTGACGTTGCATTGGAACTGTTAAGAGTTTATTGTAGAAAAGTAAAAACTAAAATAATGGACATTTTTACTTTTTATTTTTTTAAAATATATTTTATTGATTTTTTACAGAGACGAAGGACGAGGGATAGAGAGTTAGAAACAGCGATGAGAGAGAAACATCCATCAGCTGCCTCCTGCACACCTCCTAATGGGGATGTGCCCGCAACTAAGGCACATGCCCTTGACCAGAATCGAACCTGGGACCTTTCAGTCCACAGGCTGACGCTCTATCCACTGAGCCAAATCAGTTTTGGCAATAATTGACATTTTTAAAGTTTCTCATTTATTTTTAGTCTTATTACAGAAACCTGCTTTGTTAATCACCACGGTATACCTGGAAATATCAAAGCTTTAAACATGCTTTCTGTAAAGACCTAACCTCACACAGCTGTGTTTCTCTCTTTTCTTTAAGAGAATCTGTTGTTTTAGGGAGCACGGACTTCCTAGAAGATGAGATAGAAAAAATTGTGGAAGAACTGGGAAAAGAGTACAAAGGCAATGCCTACCATTTAATGCACAAAAACTGCAATCACTTCTCTTCAGCTTTCTCAGAGGTAAGTTCAATGTTATCCCAAAAGAACTTCAAGCGAGGAAAATGGCCTCATCCCCTCCCTGTCCCACGGCATGAGCTGACGCGTCTTTCCTGGGCTCGTGTCGGTAAAGGCGGCCTTGCATTTCTTTCTCCTGTCACATGGTGACTCAGAGTCAGCACAGCTTGAAATTGGGGTTATATTTGCTGTGGGTGCAGGTGAGGACAGGGGTTGTCTCTTATTCCAATTCATGTTATTTCGGCCTGAAACTTCTGCTGTAAATAAGCGAACGCCTAAGAGACTCTGCTTGCGAGCCACTCGTGTTTCTCTCTGCCTAAGTTTTAGTTGCCAACTTGAGTTTTCTTCCCAGCCTCCTGCTTATTCATGAGACATTCATTTTTCCTATCTGGGGATCTTACTCTGCCGTTTATCACACAGGCACTTCCTGGCCTTCCCAATCTCGAATGCCAAGTGCAAAACCAAAACTAGATCAAAATTACAGGACCTTGAAAAGGAAAGGGAAGGAGAAAACAGAAGATGCTCAGAAAGGGTCTAGAGCAGTGGTCCTCAACCTTTTTTAATGCTGTGACCTTTTAATACAGCTCCTCATGTTGTGGTGACCCCCAATCTTAAAATTATTTTTGTTGCTACTTCATAACTGTAATTTTGCTGCTGTTAATGAATCATAATGTAAATATCTGTTTTCCGATGGTCTTAGGCGACCTTGCGGCCAGGTTGAGAACCGCTGCTCTAGAGAATGAAATGCGCTTGAAACGGCTTCCCAACTGCCGGCCGGGCGGCTGGCGCGGCGGTGGAGGAAGGTGCTCCCGAGACTGCGGGCTGCGTGGCCCCGGCTCTGTCCCCGCTCCCGGCTCCCAGGGCGGGGCGGGCTGCGGGGCTTTCCCACGGGCGCTGAGCACCCCCGGAGTCTGTGAGCAGAGCGTCGTCTGCTCCCGGTCCCCAGGAGCTGCCTGTGAACACAGAAGTGGAGAAGCACCGCCAGTCCTGGGGGGCCGCGGTACCCCGGGGACCTGGGTGCCTTCAGGGGATCAGCATGACACTGTATGGGAGGCACACTCGGTGCGAGGGCTCCGGGCTCTGTCCTGGGCCAGGCCGGTCGCTGTGCAGGCAGCTTCCGGGGAGCACGCGATACACGGAGGGGGCGGTGGCCCCGTGTCTGTCACACTGGCCTGTGCTCAGCGTCACCACCCCCGTGGCTGGCCTTGCGCTGTGCAGGCAGTCCTGAGCGGGTCTCGTGCGGAAGGTGACGTGTCCGTGTTCTTAGAGCACAGACGGCAGCGGCATCGCCAAGGTCAGCAGCCAGGAAGGCATAAGGCTGACCCTTTGGGGGGACAGTTACATTGCTTACGGATGGGGGTCAGCCCGTTGGGGACATAAACTACTCTGAAACTCCTCCTGAGTCATCAGCGAAGAGCTGAGGGCCTCTGGCTCCAGGGTCCCAGTTGTGGACGGGACGGAGGCAGGACCGCGAAAGGGACCTGGGACCCGGGCCTGGGCCGCGCCCGGTGCTGCGGCGGCAGGAAGAGACCAGCACAGAGGCCGTCAGTCGGGGAAGAGCGGGGCTCGCTGTTTGAGACAGGAAAAGGGGTCCGTGGAGCAAGCCCTCTGGGGCCCGCCTGTCCGCTGTCCCTGCTGGACGTCAGCCCCGCAGCCAGGTTTCCGGGGAGAGGCTGCTTTCTGGGCCTGCGTGGCTCCTGGGAAAACGGGGTCCTGTCGGGCCCGGAGGAACGGGTACGGGAGGCTGGAGGGCGGGAGAGTTCACAGACAGGAACTACCCAAGACTGCCCCTTCCCCTGGGGCGCCCCGCACTCCAGTAACCCGTTCCTAGAGTCCTTTCTTCACGGTGGACAGAGCCCTCCCCGTGTGACTCAGAGCAGTTGCAAGGACCCAGGGAAGGAAGGGGCAGGTGGAATAGCTCGTTTCACACCCTGAAAAGCAAGCAGCTTGCCAGGAGGAGCTGGCAGGAGGGACCAGGCCCCCAACCGGGGAGCTGCTTGTTATCCGAGGCCTGATCTCCCTCCCCCCCACCTCTCGCCTAATGCCGCTCCCCCTCCCGCAGATTCTCTGTGGGAAAGAGATTCCGCGCTGGATCAACCGCCTGGCCTACTTCAGCTCGTGCATCCCCTTCCTGCAGAGCTGCCTGCCCAAGGAGTGGCTCACGCCCGCCGCCCTGCAGTCCAGCGTGAGCCAGGAGCTGCAGGGCGAACTGGAGGAGGCCGAGGACGCTGTCGCCTCGGCCGCCGCCGCCTCCCGGCCCGGGCGCCACACGAAACTCTGAGGGTCTCCAAAGCCACACACCCGGCACGTCTGGCCGTTGGCCGTCACGAGCGAGGAGTAGAGGCAGCGTCCTCCGAGGCTGTATGCAGGCTGGCTCCCACCCCGGTTCACAGCTCAGGATCCCGTTTGTACACCCGCCGCTCGGCGCAGGAGCAGAGCTGCCGAAGCGCCCTGTTTTTTACCCACTTGTAAATGCAGATTACTTCTTCTGTTTTCTACACTCTGTTATGTTTACAGTATTTTGTATCGCTGTTTACAATCTTGCATGGACTCCTGCCACCGGGAGGAAGAGAACCTCCACGTCTCCGCTGTCCGGCAGGCGATCTGTGAGCCCTTCCCACAGCTGCCAGGGCTCCGGTCAGGCGTGGGCACACCGGCTGGAGAGCTGTGCCCGGCTTGTGTTTCTCTTGCGGTTTCGGCACAGGATGCAGTGAGCGAAGGCGCGCACAGCCTCGAGGGCCGGGGTCTTGGTCTGCTGAGAGGCAGCCCCTCCTTCTCCCCTCCTCCCCCCGGCAGCACATCCCCCCTGGTTCCTCCCCAGCCCCCCCACCCCCTGAGGGAGGCACTTGCCTCTGGCCCTGGAATGAAGGTGTTTTTCGGTAAAGTAACTGACAGGTGGTTTTGCACGTGTGGGAGGCTTCGTTCTGTCTTCGCACGGGGCCGGCCTCCCGGCACAGGAGCTGGAGGGGGAGCGGAACAGCCACACGGCAGCCTTGCCAGCGGCAGGACAGGCCGACTTCCAGCCGGTGTAACTAGCCGGGCCGCCTCCGTACCAGGCCCCGAGACCTGGCCTCAAGCCACACACCCAGAGAGCGAGTGCTCGGCGTGCCAGGCGTGTTAGAACATCATCAGGGGGAGCAAGGGGTTGGTCTCTTAGGAGCAGTTCACTTCATCATGGGGAGCCGCCTCTCATTGACCTCTTGTGTAAGTCACGTCTGTGTACCGTACCTTTAAGTTCCTCTGTCTGTTCTCTCACATGTGTCTCTTACGTCACATTCTCTAAGGACGGGACTGTCACACAGATAAGTCCTCAGTAGCAAGGAATCTGTCTGCTCGAGTCCACTCCCGGTTTGGCCCCGGATGTAAGAGCCCCATCACTACATGTCAGATTCCACTTTTCTGCCTTAAGAATGAATGCCCTCCGTCCGGCTGGCTGCAGCGTGTGACGTCCCCAAGGCAGTGACTGCGACTTCGTATGCGTTGTGAGCGTAAGGTCACCGACGTTCATTTCAGTGTCTGGCCTGGATTGTCAGTGCTACTCCTCTTTGTAAAGATACCTATCTTTCAGTAAACTACATTTTTAACTTTTCCATCAGCTGGTTTTGACTCATTTAACAGCTTAAGCACACCCTGTTCATAGGGACAATAAACCTCGAGTTACAAGTACTGACCTGAGGAGAAGGAAGCCCGTCACCTGACTTAGCTTTTGGCTTTCGCTTCCGGAGAGGACAGCTGTCCCAGTGACCCCGCGGGGGCAGAGCACGGTGTGCGGAGGGCGGTTCGAGCTGTAGGGAAAGGGACTTGGTCCAGGTCTGAAGTGAGACGAGAACAAACACTGGGTCAAGCAGGGAACTTGTGCATTCAGACAGGTCCTGTCACACCAGGTGGGGGACAGTGCGGTGCGTCCTCCTGGGGCATGTGTAAGGTGGGGAGATCGCAGATCTTGCTCATCCATCAGACCACGGGGCTGCAGTGCGGGCGAGGGGCAGGCAGAGTGGCCAGTGCGGGGTCCTTGCGTCGCTCGGCAGCCCAGCCACGGGCGGCCCTGTTCTGTTGTTGTGCTGATTGGCACCTGCAGCGCTGGCTGCCCGCGGAGGTTCTTGCGGCCCAGGCCGGTCACAGCGACAGTCGGGTGGGGCTCTGGACGGAGCTGATCGCCGTCTAGTTGGACTCAAGGCTGAGGAATAAGTGTCATTGTTGGGGAATCCCGCGTGAGCCCGTTCCTGCGAATGGGCTGAGTCACTGGCTCTTCGCCACCTTCCCGCCCTCGGAGGGGAGAACCTCGCTCTCAGCCTGACCTTGTTCACAGTCTGGCCTTGGGAGGCCTGGGCGATGGGGGCGCCTGCTCACTGTACCCGAGGAGCCTGTGTCTCCCGGTCCCTGGGCAGGAATTCCGGGTGGAGGCCAGGCGCTGCGGGCTTCTGCTGCTTTCCACGCCGCGGGGGTGTTTCCACCTTAGGACAGGGCCAGAGCGTGGGGGTGCAGGCTGTGGAGCCAGAGGGGGTGCCGAGCTGCCTGACCCGCCCACAGCAGTGGCGCGTTCCCTTCACCAGCACCGGGCAGCGCAGGGTCCGGGTCCGGCCGGAGCATCGTGCGCTCGCGGGCTTCTGTCCGTCACAGACAGACGGGTGGCAGCACGCCCTGCTTCCGGTTCTGGTTCTGTTCCCACCTCTCCGGCTCCGTTTCCGGGCGATGCTCGGTGGCCGTGTTCTTGCCGTGCTCGCGTCTGGAAGGCAGGGTTTGTGACCTCCCGGGTGCAGCTGGGTCAGCAGGTGGGCATCTGCTCCGGCTGTGACTTCATGACCCTGAAGACGGTTTCTTGTGACGTTGAATGCAAATGTACTGTCATTCATAGTGTTTATATACAAATACCAGGAACCTTCACTTTTGCTACCTTGATATAGCATTGGGCTATCATGTAAACATTGAAATACATCGATTTATTAAAAAATACTTTTTTAAGAAGTGTCTTAGCGTGCTTTCTGGCCTCCACGCAATGGCGGCTATTTGGGTTGGGAGTGGGAGCTTTTTTTTTTTTAATATATATTATTGATTTTCTTACAGAGAAGAAGGGAGAGGGATAGAAACATCTATGAGAGAGAGACAAGACATTGATCAGCTGCCTCCTGCACGCCCCTTACTGGGGATGTGCCCGCTACCCAGGTACATGCCCTTGACCGGAATGGAACCCGGGACCTTTCAGTCCACAGGCCGACGCTCTATCCACTGAGCCAGACTAGTTTCGGCAGGGAGCTTGTTTTTCAAACCCAAGACGCCACCTGCTCCAGAGACATGGCCCCATCATGCCTCTCCTGTAGGGCAGTGGCTTCTGGGGTGTGGCGGCAAGGCCGGAAGGGGGGGCATGCCTGCCTCCAGCAGCAGAACCCAGCCCACGCTGGACGGGGGCCTGCAGGCCAGTAGCCCCGCTGCGCGCGCACACACACACACACTCCCCCTCCCGAAGCCTCCGGTGTGCAGGGGTCAAGGCGCCTAGACCCCCGTTTCCACAGCCCTCTCTGCTTTTGCCCCTCCCCCTGCACTGGCCCTTTTCCTCCTCCAAAAGCCCCTGTGGTTAGAGCTTGGGCCTCGCACCAAAGGGCCATCAGTTCATCCAATTACCTGTCAAAGGCACGGACCTGGTTTCAGGGTCCATCCCGCCCCGACCGGCATCTGCGGGAGCAACCAATCGGTGGGTCCCACGTTGATCTCTCTCTCCCACCTGGCCTCCCCTTCCGCTCTCAAAACCAATGGGAAAACATCCTCCGATGAGGATTAACACAAAAACACCACGAAATACACTCACTAAGGCAAACTTTTACATCTGCATGCGCTTATCCAGAGCTGGTGTGTGTGTGTGTGTGTGTGTGCATGTGTGTGTGAGATGTGTCCACGCAGACCTAGGCACAGTCTAGACCATCTCCTTGGCCTCAGGAAGAGGCAGTGCCAGGTAAGCCACAGACGGTCAGCGGAGACAAAGAGCCGCATTACGGTCACAGGACGGTCGGGGAGAATTGGGTCTGCGCAGCGTGGCTCTTTCTTTAAGGAAATGAACGCAGGAACCTCTTACATGTTGTCCACGAGCACCTGCTCCGGGGTCTGAGCACGCGGCCGCTGGTGCGCCAGTGGCTTCTCCTCTGGCCTCCTGGCGCCCACATCCCAGCGGAGAGGATCCCAGGGGCTGCCCTGCGGGCGCTGCCCTCCCACCAGCCGGAGCCAGAGGGGCCTGGCTTCCTTAGAGAGCGGGGCTGGTTCTGGCGAAAACGCATTCCCGCTCAGCCCGATGGGATAACTTTAGCTGCTCGGACAAGGGCCAGGATGCAGGAGTTGGTAAAAGCACAAGACGCCCTCCCCTCCGTTACAGAGGGTCTGCCCGCGCCCCCCCCCCCCGGCCCAGCTGCCTGCCTGTGCCTGGCTTTACCGCGTTCCTGTTTCCTAAGCGCTTGCCCCCCCCTCCCCCACCACAGTGAGCTGAGCCGCTCCCAGACCTCCACACCCCCCTTCCCAAGAGGCGCCGCCAGGTCGGGCCAGCTCCCAGCCACCTCAGCAGCAGCAGCAGCTGCAGCGAGAACGAAGCCTGCTGCGCAGTCCAGCCCACCAGCCAGAAGGCAGTTTGGGGGGAGAGGGGAAAGGGAAAGGAGGTGTGGACAGTGGTCCCTGCAAAGCAAAGGCGGCGACACTGACAGTGTGACGCCTGGACTGGCTCTTCAGCGACTCGAAGCGCTTCCATGCCTAACCTTTTCCTTCCATCCTCAGAAGCCTCAAGAGCAGAGCCTCACTAGCAGGTTTTCACTGATGAAGAGAAGGAAGAAGCTAAAGAGCCACCCAGGGGTCTCCAGGATCCCTCTCCCTTCACCTTTTCCCTCTGGACCTAGTGTTTCAATCTCCCCACCCCACCCCCAGCCTTAGTTCCAATGTTGCTTCACATTGATGGTCAAGAGCTCAGCGTCATTCTATATAATAAAAGGCTAAGGCGCCAACTGGCCCAACCCCAGAAGACTGGTTGCTATGGTACACACTGACCACCAGGGGGCAGACACTCAACACAGGAGCCTGAGCTGGGCCCATGGCTGGGAGCACAGCAGTGGAGGCAGGAGCCTCCCCCACCTCCCGGGCAGCATAAGGATGTCCGGCCAGCTTAGGCCCCGAGAGCTCCCAGACTGCGAAAGGGCATGGGCCAGGTTGAGGGACTCCTCATGCATGAATGCCATGCACTGGGCCTCTAATATTTATACACACTGGTGGCCCAGTGCGTGAAATTTGTGCACATTGAAAGGGAATTAGAGGAAATATTTTAATAATGCTATTTGCCCTTGTCTATAATAGAAGTATCAGAGATGAAGGGGAATGAGTAAAATGTATATGAAAATAATATATGAATAATCAATACCAAAATGATATAACAAAGACAAAAAACAGCCAAAACATGAAATAAGAACAAAAACATGATATAAAAATAACTGATGCAAACAATGACTAATAAAGTGATTAAACGTATTCTAATATCTCCCTGTATACCGCATTAAGAGTGAAAACACTTTCAGAGTGCTTGACTAATTTCCCATGTGATGAAGTATTTACAACTTTAACATCACACGCTCTTCAAACTCGAGAGAACAACATACAACTGATCATGTCCAAAAAACGCGTTCAGATAGGAATATCCCTACTCTGTCTAGAGTTTGTCCTTGTGATTCATTAATAGTCACCGAAAATGCTGGCATCACGGGAAACTGTCTTTGAATCAATTTAAATGGGAGGCCAGTGTCAGAAGG
>JAAGEH010002526.1:1806134-1823664 GCA_011751065.1 Lasiurus cinereus | reverse complement strand
GGGCGGCCGCGCAGGGGGCCGCAGGGCCGCGCGTCCAGCATCGCCGTCAGGGCCCGCCTCTCCGGGCGCGGACGCGGCGCGGACCAAGTCTCAGCGTCGGGAAAGACGAGCGGAGGGTCCGGAGACTCCGCGAAAGCCTCCCGGACCGGACGCGGCTCCCTTTCAGGCCTCGGCCCTCTCTGCCACCTCCCGGGGTGGATGCGCCGCAGGGTCAGGTTGCCAAGGAAACGCGGCTGCGACCTCACAATGCCCAGCGGAGTGGCCCGCTCCCAGCCAAACGCAGGCCCCCCTCGGCGCCCAGGACACCAGGGTCCCCCACGCACTCCCCGACTGCGGACCCTCAGCCCCGGGCTGGTCACTTTCCGCCAGGACCTCGCACGGTGACAGCCCCTCCGTCCACCTCTCCCTGCGCGCGCACTGAGCGTCCACACGGACAGGCCGCCCCGAGCGCCTGCAGGGACGCCAGCACCCGTTCACGGCTCGCGTTTCGGGTCCAGAGCCTCCAATCTGCTGACTGGCTTCAGGGGTACCCTATTTTTTTCTCTCAATAGGGAACCCGAGTTTCAGGTAAGATCTCAGATTCTCCTTAAAGATTGTGATTGAATTTTTTCAATAACTTTTTTCCTGGTCACAAACATACGATGTTTGCATGGGGTGGCGAGGGGTTTAAATAAAAAAGCAAGCCTCTTTTGTCCTGCTCCTTGACATATTTTTGCGCTAGTCAGTTTTCTCAAAGGCAAGTAAGGAAGAGTGACGATCACAATAGCTGCCAGGCTCATGACCTAACCTTTTGCATCATTTTTTCACCCCCGGGCACCTGAACAGGCTCTGCAGTGAGTGGGCCTGCATTGAATTCTGGCTCCATCTTTCTAGCTTTCACTGGGCAAGTCACTCACCCTCGCAGGGCCTCAGTGCACTCGTCTGTGGAATTGAGATAATGCACTCCTACCTTCGAGAATTAAATGGGATACGACCTATAAAACACGTAGCACGTACTGGGCACGTAGTAAGTATACACTGAGTAACTACTGTTACACTCTCCAACCACTCGGAGAGGAATTACAGAGCCAGCTAACGTCTAACGAGGCCAAATCCCTCACCTGAGATGGCGCAGCTCCTAAGTGAAGGAGACATGGTTTGAACCCAGGACACTAAATGATGGTGCTGGGGGTGAGCTTTCAACTCTTGGCCCGACCGGAAGTGACCCTTCTATACACCTCGCCTCCTAAATACCCGTCAACAGATAGGGGTCAGCATTCAGTATTGGGGTAGACCCTCGATGTACAAACCAGCCAGCCGTCCGGTCCTTATGTCTCACCAGTATTTAAATGTCACATGACCGGGCTGGGGCCTTTCCAGCTTCATCACCCCTGGGCACACCCTAAGTGCCCTGCGTTTGCCCTTCACCTTGGTGTGCCTGCAGAGCCGACCCCACACGCCGTTCCCCTTTAAGAAGGCTTTCTGTCTTATTTGCTCCTTCCCCCTTCCCCACGGGCCTCCCCCTCGTCTCAGGCTGTGCTTCCTGCCTCCTGTGCCAGAGTCAAGCGCAAGGTAAATCCTGACGGACTGGCTGGGAGAGAAGCGGCGGCCCCACGTGGGACAGTATGTGCACGCTCAGTGCAAGGACGAGCGGCCAACGGTGCCGGCTGCCTGCAGCCTGTGCTCCGGGCAGGCTGAGGGGGGGGGGGCAGCAGGGGGCTGCACGGAACAGGGGCCTGTAGCTGAGCTCCTGCCGCACTGACAGCCTGCAACTGGGCCCTCCCTGCGGGGTTAGGGGGGGAGGGGAGGGCGTATCAAGGCTGCCAGGACGCTAGGGGGCCCCTGGAATAATCGCCCTCCTCGCAAGCCTCCTGGGCACGGGTTCCGGGAGGAGGATTACAGGCGTCTGCCGGGATCCAGCGCCGCTCCAGGCCGGGCCCTGCGGCCTGTGTGTGCACGGGGCCCGGGCACCGGACGTTTCCGGGCACAAAGCCACTCTCATGCTTCCCGAGTCGTTCTCGGCCTGTGAAGAGCTGAGTTGGGTCCCACCCCCAAAACCCATCCTTTGAAGACCTCAGAATGGGGCTCTATTGGAAAACAGGCTCCCAAAAGGTAATTAACCATGCGGTCACGAGGGGAGCCCTGATCCAATGTGACTGGCGTCGGAGAGGAGGGTAGGACACAGACACAGAAGGAAGGTCGTGTGAACATCCTGCCGGAAGCCGCCTTCTACAAGCCCAAGAGAGCCCTGTGAAAAACCAGGCTGCCCACACTTGACCTTGACTTCCAGCCTGCGGAGCGGAGCCGGGAGGGAGCACTCGGTGCGGTTCAGGCCGTCTGGCATCGGATCACGGCAGACCCAGAACACACACACGGAGGCGCCGGCGCTGCCGCTCATTTTCCTGGCCCAAAGCCCCCCCTTATTCCCACATCGCTTCATTCTCAAGACTCCAGGGGCATTGGCCTGGCAGCCAGGGTGCAGGCTCCTCTCTGGCCACCAGGTCCCCACGCCACCAGTGGAGGTCAAAGGTTGAGGTGACCCAGACCCCTGGCTCAGAGCGGCCGTCAGCAAACAGCCGTTCAGTCCTCGGGCCCTGAGCCCAGGGTTGCCGTCAAAACACTGAGACCCAGTAAAGTCTGCATTTCAGATAAAAAACAAATAACGTTTCAGTGCGAGCATATCCCAAATATTGCAGAGGTATACTAACTTTATTTCCCAGAAATCCAACTTTAACTGGACATCCTATATGTGTGTGTGTATGTATATATATATATATATTTTTTAATAGGTTTTTATTGGTTTTCAGAGAAAGAGGAAGGGTGAGAGAGAAGCACCAACCGGCTGCTTCCTGCACCCCAACCAGGGATCAAACTACCACCTGGACACGTGCTCTGACTGGGACATCGAACCCTTGACCTTTCGGTGCACAGGACGATGCTCAACTGACTGAACGGCCGGCCAGGGCAGGGCATCCTGAGTTTTATTTGCCACCGGCCGGTCCCGGGAGAGGCCAGGCGCGCTCCTTCGGGTAATGACGGGAGCTTCCTCCAGGCCTCAGGAAGTTTCCTGGACCAAGAGCTGGAGCGTGAGCGTCCCAAGCCCAGCAGAAGTGACACCCTAGCCCCACCGCCCCCCCCTCCCCCGCTGCCCCCAGACCTGACCCGGCGCCGGGAAGGGCAACAGAGACCTGGAGTCTCCAAAGGTAACAAGAGCTCACATCTTAAGACAGTGGGTGCCCTCGCTGGTGTGGCTCAGTGGATAGAGGGTCAGCACTGAAGGGTCCCAGGTTCGAATCCCAGTCAGGGCACATGCCCAGGATGCAGGCTCAGTCCCCAGTAGGGGACATGCAGGAGGCAGCTGACCAATGATTCTTTCTCATCATTCATGTTTCTATTTCTCTCTCCCTCTCCCTTCCTCTCTGAAATCCATGAGGAGGAGGAGGAGGAAGAAGCAGAAGAGGAGGAGGAAGAGGAAGAAGATTTGGACAGAGCCCGGTGCCCTCAAAGTCTAGAAAAAAAGAATAGCATCATTATGAGCACTCGCTTTGGGGGTCACAGAGACCTGACCCGGAATAGCGATGTGGCCTTGATAGGTCAGGGGCCCTCTCGTCCCAGCACAGGACCTGTCCCCCCCGCCCCCCCAGTGGAGCAAAGGAGACGAAGCAGGCAGGGCCTGACCCGAGCCCCTGCTCAGGGACCCCCGCTTTGCTCTGGGACCCTCCCCGATTCTGCGAGCTCACCCCTGGCCCCGCCCTGACAGCCGAGGGGCTCTCCTAAGGGGGGCCCAGTAGCACCTTTGTTTCCGAAGGCCTAGCTGCTGACAGCCCGGGAGCTCCAGCGTCTGGACCCTTTCCCAGGAAAGACGCGGAGACCTGGGAGCAGCAGCAGATGGCTGAGGTTTGGGGGGAAGGGACGGTGAAGGTCAGCTGGCTCAGGAGGAGCAAGCACATGCCAAGGGGACCCCGCCCCGGAGACCGTCTTGTGGCCTCTGCAGCCTGTCCCCCACCCCCCCAGTCTCAGCCACCTGCTCCCACGCAGCCAGGTACAGGGGAGGGGCCCGCCCCGAGCTGGGACGGGAAGAGGGAGCCAGTGCTGGGCGACACCACTGTGTGCGTGAACGGGTTTGTTTGTAAGCAGAGGCGCGAGGGGGAGAGGACCGGAGCGCGTGGGGTTTGAACACAACAGATCCCGCTTTTGTCTTGGCGGAGCTTGCCCTCCTTCTGGTACCGAACTTCCCCAGGTGACCCTCCAAATCACTCCTTGTATCAGAACAAATGTTCTCTGCAGACACAGAGGAAATGTGGGTTCCATAAAGGCACCCAGCAACAGGCCTGGCTCCCGTGTTAGGAAAGCAAACTCCAGAACAGGGACCTCGGATAGCTGCACCCACAAATGTGTGCGCGCTGTTCTAGCAACTCTGAGGGAAGCAGGTTCCTTTGTGAAGGACCCGGAAATGTTAGTGCAACCTGTGAGCTGATCCAATGCCTACATGGTGAGATAAGGGAGGCACTCAGAGAGGCATGCAATTTTAACATTTGCCAATTGTTTACTTCTGGAACCTTCCACTCAATATTCTTAAAATATATTTTTGTTTATTTATTTCAGAGAGGAGAGGGAGAGAGCCACAGAAACATCAATGATGAGAGAATCACTGATCGGCTGCCCTCCGCACGCCCCCTCCTGGGGATTGCAAGCCAGGCACCTGCTCATGATCGGAATGGAACCAGGACCTTCAGGTCACAGGCCAGGGATCTGTCCACGCAGCCAAACCAGCGAGGGCCAGCTGTATGTTTGAACCACGCTGACCGTGGGCACCTGAGACCGCAGGAGGCCAAACCACAGACAAGAGGGAGCCTGCTGTGCGTGCAGAGCTCAAAGGGGAGGCAGGTGCGGTGAAGGAGGGGGTTGCCCTGGTGTTAACATCGTCAGGACCTTCCCCGCCACCGTCTCCTTCCGTCAGGGGCCTCACTTTGTGCATGAGCTCCATCAGCCTTACCCAGGCCTCCGAGGGCGGCGGACACAGCCCCCCACTCCACGGGTGACGGCGCTGGAGGATACATTGCCGCTGAAGGCTTTGTGGCCAAGCAGAAGGGCCAGGCCAGGGAAGGTGAGGGGCCAGCACCCTGTCCGGCGAACCCGGGGGATCTGATTAACCCTCCCAGGTGGAAAGTCAGCGAGGGCAGAGGGAGGGGCTGGAAGGTTCAGAGTAGGCAAACATGGCATTTTAAGGCCCACGGTGGGTGCCTGGTGCTGGGGGTAGGAAGTCCCTGGCCATGGAGATAGGGAGCAGAAGGAAAGGGACCGAGGAGGCCACCAGAACTCCTGGGGTGGAATGTGTCACTCAAACCCTGGGGAGCGAGGGAAGCAGCTCCATTTGCTGGTAACCACGTTAGCCACTGTAGGGCCCGTGACCTGCGGTTTCTATACATAATCCTGTTTGTTTCATTTATTTAATTTTAAAGATTTTTTTATTGATTTTTAGAGAGAGAGGAAGAGAGAGGGAGAGAGAGAAACCATTGATGAGCTGCCACCTGCACATCCCCTACTGGGGATCCAGCCCACAACCTGGGCACGTGCCCTGACTGGGAATCCACACAGCCGGGGCTAAACATAATTGTGTTTAGTCTTCGAGTTCTGTGTCTGATTCACTTCCGCTTTCCTCTGGCTGTCTTTGTGACTTTTTAGATGGTGCCAGTGAACTTGGCGGTAGAGAAGACATGAGTTGGTATTTGAATAGTCCCGCGACAGAGTCTTGAATGGGAACTGTGTGCAGCTCATATCCACATGAGGTCACGGCAGAGGGAACCCAGAGAGAATTTCCAAAGGAAAAGGGAAAGGCAGAGGGAAGGGGACATGGACACAGCCACACTCCCCCGGCCAGTGTGGCTCAGTGGTTGAGCGTCAACCCAGGAACCAAGCGATCGCTGGGTTGATTCCCCATCAGGGCACATGCCCCATTTGCAGGTTTGATCCCCAGTAGAAGTCATGCAAGAGGCAGCCGATTGATGTTTCTCTCTCATTAATGTTTCTATGTCTTTCACTCTCTCCCTAATATCAATAAAAACATGTGTTTTAGAAATGTGGAGAGGCTAGCCCACAGAGTTTGTCACTGTGTCCCCAAGTGCACTGTGATGGGGAAATAGACACACTTGTCCAGTGACATGAACGGAAGTAGGAAACTGCATACATCGGGGAGAACCAAGATGGCAGCATAAGGTAAACACCTCTACGTGCTGCCTCACACAACCAGACCAAAACAACAACTAAAGACAAAATGACTATCCCCCAAAACCACGGAAAAGCTGGTGGAGTGCAAGTTCTACAACTAGAAGGAAAGAGAAAAGTGCATTAAGACCTGTTAGGACGTGCAGAGGCTCAGAAAGGCAGAGGTACGGAGAAGCTCGAGAATCGGGCTGGCGATCGCTGTTGTTTTCAATTGGGAGGGAGTTACAAGCTCCCGACTTTCTGAACTCCAGTTTCTGGCAAGATTCTGGGGACCCAGACTCACACAGGGAGAAACTGGACTGTCTGCCATCGAGTCAGAAAGGGAGGGTGGCTCTCTCACAGAGGTGCGCACAGGAATCATTGTTTACTGCGCTGGGTCACGGGATGCAGGACACGGGGATGCAGAAACACTGAGACACAGAGAGGGCTAACTGGCAGCCATCGCTATTTGCCATGTCCTAGTGATTCCCAGAGACCCTGCCCTGCCCAATTTACAAACCCACCCAGCTGTGTGCAGCAGCTTTTGCATATGAATGGCCTGCCCTCTGGCAGCTTAACCTAACAAATTGCAACTGGATCAGACAACTCCAAAACTTCCAAACTCCAAGCAAAGAGGAGAAATCTGCAAATCTCCCTGTAGCTCCTGCTGGGTGGCCTCAGACACTAGCTGACTTGCACCTCCTTGGAGATCCAGGAACCAGTGTATCTAGAAGTCAGTGTGAGATGACACCAGATTTCAACTCCTCACATACATAAGTGACACACTCAAGAGGCAGACTCAGCGAGCACCAGAGCCCCACTGAAGCAAGTCCTGCCCCATAGGGGTGTCCCAGCACAGCAGTTCGTCCATTAATAGACACAGCTAATCCTCACAATCATTTGGCCTGGAGGTCAGTTCCTCCCAGTGTACCATAGCAATCAAGGCTTAACTACAACAAGACTGTGTACCCAGCCCACAAAGGAGTGCACTAAGAGTATCCACCTCAAATGATTGGGGAGGCGGAGCTACTGGGCCATAAAGGACAACTAGCACACAAAGCTACTCTACCAACTCGAGGAAGCAGCCAAAATGCAGAGACAAAGAAACATGTTGCAAATGAAAGAAATGGAGGAAAGCAAACAACTGGACATAGAGTTCAAAAACCACATTTAAAGGTTACATAAGAATATTTTACAAACCACCGAGAAACTTAGTGAGACCTTCAAGGATCTTAACGAGAATGCCAACAACAACAACAACAAAAAACACGGAAAAGAACCAGTGATAGCAAATTCATACCTATCAACAAGTGAATCTAAAAATCAAGTGAATAAAAAATCCGATGAACAGCCGAAACTGGTTTGGCTCAGTGGATAGAGCGTCGGCCTGCGGACTGAAAGGTCCCAGGTTCAATTCCGGTCAAGGGCAAGTATCCTGGTTGCAGGCACATCCCCAGTAAGAGGTGTGTAGGAGGCGGCTGATCAATGTCTCTCTCTCATTGATGTTTCTAACTCTCTATCCCTCTCCCTTCCTCTCTCTAAAAAATCAATAAAATGTATTTTTGTTGTGACATGGCCAAACAGCCCCTGTGTGCATAACCTTTAACTCCCCAACCCCGAGCCACCCACTACCAACCCATAGCAAACGGGGAGTGGGAACAGTCGGAATCAAGGATTTGATTCCCCTATAAGACCAGTAGGGAATGTGGAGGGGCAAGGACCAGACGGCGTTTCCCCATAAAGAATGACTCAGGGTCAGGGTGACCTCAAGCCTGGGGGAAAGAAGGAACGGGGGGGTTTCCCAGCTAAACATCCTGTGACATAGAACAGAACACCAAGTGCCTGAAGGCACCCCCGGCCTTGAGAAGCCATGAAGTTTGACTCACAACTCCTACAAGGACAACCCTTATCTAGACTGCTTACTTGCATAACCAAATAGCTTAGACAAAGAGTCAGTATATGAAATTTAGTAATGCTTAGCCAATTAAAATTTGCCAAGTCCTCCTGCGCTGAGGATAAAAGGCACTTGCTGCAGAGGTTCGGGGCTCTTGTGCTTCCCTGCTGTGTCAGTGGAACCGTGAGCACGGACTCGAGTTCGTAATAAAGGCTTCCTAAATTTCCCAATTGGCTGTCTGGTGGTCATCTGTCAAGGGCCGCCCCATTACATCTTTAAAAATAAAATCCGATGAACAGAATAAACTGGTGAATATACTAGAATCAGGGGCATAGAAAGGGAACGGACTGACAATTCTCAGGGGGAAGGGGGTGTGAGAGGTACGGGAAGAGACTGGACAATAATCTTACACCTATGGATGAGGACAGTGGTAGGGGGTAAGGGCATGGGGTGGGGGCTGGGGAATCAGGTGAAGGGGAGATATTGGGGGGGAGAGGAACATCTGTAATAAACTGAACAATAAAGATTTATTTAAAAAGAAAAAAGAAACCGTGTATGTCAACTGGTAGCCATTTCAGGAGCAAGTGAGATCTGCCGAGGTCAGCGATTTTTCAATGGCTGTGCCATAAGACTTGGTAAAACATTCACATAGAGGACTATTGAGGGCACTAACCTCTTTTCCCTGAGATTGTCCAACTTAAAAATGACAACAGCCAACACAACAACAGTCCCCAGGGTGAATGAATCAAAATTATACCTACTTTTTTGTCTGATCGGCTATATATATGTGTGTGTGTGTGTATACGGTGTGCCATAGAATTTTAGTATTTTATGTATGCCATGAGGTGAAAAAAGGTTGAAAGTGGCCAGCCTAGGTAATGGATGGAGATTCCCACCGAATTCGGCGCAGTCTGCAGCCCAGGGGGTGGGGGTGGGCCCACATTCCACCAGAGGGGCCATCAGCCTCTGTGAAAGCATTTCTGGGAGCCCAGGGAATACCTTGCTCATTCTACGCGGAGTTTCTAGATCACAAACTCAAAATGATCATTATAAATTCAAGTCGCTTTCTCGAGGTGTCTGTTTCCACATCTGGGGTGTGTGTGAAATAACAAGATGGCCCTTCCAAGGCCTGCTGGGAGGCTCTCGGAGACAACCCCCACGACAGAGCAGTGAAACGACAACAATTACAAGCCCTCCAGCCCCTGGGCCTCTCCGCCTCCCAGGCCCTTGGTGCCAGGGCCTTTGCCGCCAATGCCAAGTGCAGGACGTGGCTCTTTGCTGCAGGATTCCATCAGCAACCCCAGAGCGGCCAGGCAGCCAGCCCAGGTAGCCTGTTAACCAGGCTGAGCCCATTGGAAGGAAGGTGGCTTCGCTCCAATCAGCTTCAGCTGGAAAAGAGTTGGCCAAGGCTGCTCGCATTGGGGCAACTTTGTTGTATTTAAGAAACCCAACACCTTTGTTCCAGTCAACAAATTCCGTATTTAACACCCCACCGCCAAAGCGGCCTCAAAAGAAAATGTCTGGGCGGGTGGTTGATGCTGTCTCTGAGAAGAAACAAAGGCCGATATCTCTGCGGTTCACTATTAGACAATGGCCACTAACTGCTCGGGCCAGATGCCCAGCGGGCATGGCCGGTGGTTGAGGATCGGCCTATGAAGCAGGAGGTCAAGGTTCAAATCCCGGTCAGGGAACAGGCCCAAGTTGCTGCCTCAATTCCCAGTGGGGGGCGTGCAGGAGGCAGCCGATCGATGATGCTCTCTCATCATTGATGTTTCTATCTCACCCTCTCCCTTACTCTCCGAAATCAATAAAACTGTATATTTTTATATAAATAAATGTGGGGGGGTCAATCCGTCAATGTACTCAAAACCTTTCAAGCAAGAAATCCGCATTCTGCAGGGCAGGGCAGATTCGGTGTTCGGAACACGTGAAGCAGTTCCCCAAGGTCATAAGTAACTCGCCAGAAAACCGGACTGGAATCCGGATTTCTCCCAGTGAGTGAGAACTGCCGTCTCCCTCGGGGTGCCACATACCCAGATAACGCGGATTTCAAACTTCTGACAGTCTCGGCGCTACGCAGCCTCGTCGCCTGGAAATCTAGGGGGATTATCCACCCAGCGAGCGCTTGGCAGGAAGCTGCCAGCCCCCCAAGTCCCCGCGCCCAGCGGACCTTCCCAATTCCGGCACTCGGCGATGGACGTGTCTCCAGCTCTATTCTTAGCTCCGCGTCCGTAAAAGCATTTGCAAAGGCTGGACGTCTGTGACAGATCCATTAACGGTGAGCTGCTCCCTCCTATCTCCAAGTCAGCAGACACACGGCCATTTCTCAGGTTGAGCTATTTTTTGGGGGGAGGGATGGGGGAGGTTTTTAATTCTTGACTTCTTCCTAGAAAACCTAACATCTTACACCTAGAACATTCCTCACGGTCTGTGGGTGAAATCATCAGCACGCCCTTTCCCAGGCGTGAGGGTGTTAAGAAGTCAAACACCAGGAACTGGTTTTCCTTGACCTCTGTGTAGTCCCACTGGCCAGAGGGGCGTGCGCAGCACGGACGAGTGGGTGGCCTCGCCGTCTGCAAGGAACGCCCCTGGCCAGTGCCCCCCGCAAGGAGACAGACCAGCTCGCAGACGGCCCAGTCGTCTGGTCTCCTAACCCCACGGCACCCAAGCTCACGGAGTCCATGGAGGGGACCCAGCCACAGAAATCAGCCCCTCAGGAGGCAAGATTCCAGGAAACGAACCCGCAGCCAGGAGACTGACGGAGGAGCCAAAGGGTGGGGCGAGGGGACACTGTCCCGGCTGGGCAGGCCCGCGGTGGCTCTGTGGGCACGGGTCAGGATAACGGCTCTGCACTCCCCACTGAGGATGGACGTCCTCGGAGGTCATGAAGGAGCCACCATGTCCAGAGCACAGAGGACAACCCCAGAGCTTCTCCAAGCTGCCAGACGGCGATCGTCACCATCATTTCTTCTTTATTTATTTTTTAATATATTTGTATTGATTTCAGAGAGGGAGGGACAGGAAGAGAGAGAGAAAAACACCAATGATGAGAGAGAATCATCCATCAGCTGCCTCCTGCACACCCCACACCAGGGATTGGGCCTGCATCTCGGGCAGGTGCCCTGACCGCAAATCCAACCGTGACCTCCTGGTTCATAGGTCAATGCTCAACCACTGAGACTCACCGGCTGGGCTCATCACCATCATCTGACTCCCGAGCCACTCTCCGGGTCTAACCAGGGAGGTCAGAGCCCTGAGCACGCATCCTCGTCCCCCAGCCACTGGTCACAAGTGACATCAGAGAGACTGTCCCCCAACTGGTCAGAGGGCCCAGCACACCCAACACCCGAAATCTGCAAAGGGAGCTTCCTTGTCTGCAGTATCATCTTCAAAGGAGTGAGAACTGCGTGGGATGTAGGGGAGACTCTGAGTGTGGTAAATGGGGGCTCACGGAGAACCCGGGGCTCATTGTGACATGTTAGCACCCAGCACATGGGCCTTGATGTAGAAAGGACTTAATAGTGAGTGGGGAGTGGAGGGGGTCCATGGTAGGGGGAAGGGGACATCTGTAATGCTTTCAACAATATCGATAATTTTTTAAAATGGCACAAAGCAAAAAAACACAAAACCCACCACTAAGTAAATATTTGAGGACAAGGAGGATTACTTCCCCATTTGCTCCCCGCCTGTCCCCCCATCCCTCCTGCAGACACAACCTGAGAGACAGAGTGAGTCATGCTGTGTGGTGGGAAGGGTGCCCTCTGACCTCTGTGGGTGGAGATGCCTGGGGTGGTCCTTTGAGGTCCATGGGAGGAAGGCGACCATGTGGCAGCTCTATAGTCATCGATGCTTTCTTTCCTAAAAAAACAAAACAAAAAACAGGAGACTCTATCAGGCCCCCGTCGCCAGGCAACCATGCTCTACTGGGTCCATGTGGTGGCAGTTCTTTGATATGTGAGTCACATATGTGATAAACTTCGGCAACTCCACGCAAGGGAACATAGCTCAGACCCAAACTGATGAGAATGTAGGGGCTCCCAGAAATGCTTTCACTAACTGCTCGGGCCAGATGCCCAGCGGGCATGGCCGGTGGTTGTGCATCGACCTATGAAGCAGGAGGTCAAGGTTCAAATCCCGGTCAGGGCACACACCCAGGTTGCTGCCTCAATTCCCAGTGGGGGGCATGCAGGAGGCAGCCGATCAATGATGCTCTCTCATCATTGATGTTTCTCTCTCTCCCCCTCCCTCTCCCTTACACGCCGACAGCGCATCCTCTGCTCTTCCTGCCACTGCCCCAGCCCTCACCACAGTGACAGGTCCTCCCACCCCTGCAGCGTGTCCCGCTCCCGCTGTCACACCGACATCTTTCCTGACGTCCTCTCTGCCCCGGGCACCTTGCTGGCGTCCCCAAGATCCACATTTCCTCTGGCTTTGGGCCCTTCATAGCTTCACCCCATCCACCCTATGACCTCCTGGTTCATAGGTCAATGCTCAACCCCTGAACCACACCAGTTGGACATGCAGTTTACTTTTAATGCACACAGAACTCTTATTCTTAGAAGAAGTCCATACGCTTCACCGCACTGGCCTACCTGGTGTGGCTCAGTGAATAGAGCATTGGCCTGTGGGCTGAAGGGTCCTGGGTTCAATTCCCAGTCAGGGCACATGCCCAGGTGTGGGTTCGATCCCCAGTAGGGGGTGTGCAGGAGGCAGCCAATCAATGATTCTCTCTCATCATTGATGTTTCTCTCTCTTTCTCCCTCTCCTTTCCTCTCAGAAATCAATTCTATACATATATTTTTGAACTTCGGCAACTCCACGCAAGGGAACACAGCTCAGACGCAAACTGATGAGAATGTAGGGGCTCCCAGAGATGCTTTCACTAACTGCTCGGGCCAGATGCCCAGCAGTTAGTGAGTTATTTCTCATCAGTCCTCCGCAGTGCCCAGTCTCCTCCCGGTTCACTCACACACTCACTCACAGACACTCACACCCACTCACATACACACACACTCACATACTCACTCACATATACTCACACACACGTTCACATACTCTCTCACACACACACACACAGTCACACACATATCACTCACACATCACACAACCACACATGCTCACACGTACACTCAACATACACACACACACACTCTCATACACTCACATTCACACACTCGCTCACACTCTCACACACACACTCACACACATACTCTCATACACATTCACACTCATTCACACTCTCACATTCACAGATACATCACACACACTTGCACATACACAACCACACATGCTCACACTCATACACTCACATGTTCATACTCATTCACACACACCACTCACACACATGCTCACATACACACACATCACTCACACACACAGTCACTCACACTCACACACACATTCACACTCACTTGAGTCTGGGCTGATGCTGTCTCCACTCCCCCACCTCTCAGCTCCCATCAGCCACACGGAGTTCTGCCCATGGAGACCCCCTGGAGACGTGGAGGGGCAGGACTCGCTTCTCTGAATGCCGGGGCGGGGGGGTAGGGAACCTCCTCTCTCCCCCCTCACTCCTCCCTGGACCTAGACTACGGCTGGGCCTACAGAAAATCATGTCTCCGGCTGAGTGTCGACCCATGAACCAGGAGGTCGCGGTTCCATCCCCAGTCAGGGCACGTGCCGGGCTGCAGGCTCAGTCCCCACTAGGGGCGTGCCAGGAGGCAGCCGATGAATGATTCTCTCATCATGGATGTTTCTCTCTCTCCTCCCCTCTCCCTGCCTCTCGGAAATCAATAAAAAACCTATTTTACAAAGAGAGAGTCATGTGCTGGTCGGTGTAACAAGAGGGGGATTGTATGTGCTCCATCTCTTTGGGGTAGCGTTGCGTGTGTGTGGAAGAGACACGTGGACACGCTCCCAGGCCTTAAAGATGATGCAAACCACGCAGCAGAGGCCGGGTGTGGGTCTCAGGCCTTTTGAAAACGTGAGGACGGTACGGAGGGTTTTTCTTTGCAGAAGAGAAAGTTTCCCTTCCTGAAAGGACCAGGTCAGATACACCCAAGGTAGAGACGGAAAACAGTCACGTAACCCTGTGCCTCGTCTGCTGTCCTGTTTAAGGGACACCAGCCGTCGGTGATTTACTAGAGAGACTTCCTGTGACCACAGCCTGTGAATCATCTGACACATCCAGGGCTCCGCCTGGGGAGACGGAATTACCGTCCTGCTCCCACACTACGGTGAAGGCCCTGCCTCCCATGGGACTGGAGGAAACCATGCTGTCAGCAATGACCTTGAACTTCTCTCCTTTATTTCTTCCCGGTTTGTTTTTATGGGACTCTGGGCCGGGCAACTGGCTCCCTGAGCACTCACATTACTCAGGGTTTCCTGCGTGTGGGATGTCACCCTCCTCCCCTCGCACATTCGCCGTTATTTCCACGCGAGAACAAGACACTTACACATTACAAAGCACTTTCATAAATGACCTCCGTTGCGCATCTCAACAACTTCATAGGAGACTATAAATTATGACCCATTTCTACCGAGCAGGGCAGGGGGCCTGAGAGGGGGTGTGGGCGCTGCCTCTGCTCTTCCTGCAGGAGAGGGGCCAGTGAAACTCCCATGGACACAGGGAGCCCACGGGAGTTTCTTTTGTGGCAAACAGCACAGAAGCTTCCAGAGCTGGCAGCATGGTGCAGAGGCCGCTGCGGGCGGGGCGCCAGGCCCGGGTCCCCAGGAGGACACCGTGGACACCAAGGGCTCATCTCAGCTCAGTGGTTCTATCCTGGTCCCCTAAACCGTGTACACAGCACCCGCCCCTGCCACTGCATCGCCCCGCCCCGGCCGTGAGTTTCGAAACAGAACCAGCTCCTCTGAGGCCGGAGAGAAAGAGCCGTGTCCCAGGCCCCAGTCCAGGGTCAGCCACCTCGTGCAAGAGGTCAGACTCAGGCTAACACGGGCCAAATAACCGAGGCATGCGGCCCGCAGGCCGGAGTCTGACACACTTGGCCTGTGCCTGTGCGCACAGAGTGGGGGGCAGTGAGCTGTTGCTGATAGATCTGTCACCAGAATCCTGAGACCCCCCCCGTACACGCCCCTAACGACGCCCCCTCTCAGCAGGAAGTAGCTACGGAAAAAGACCTTCACCCCCTGACCTTGCCCAGACTCTCAATTTTTTAAATATCACCCAAAGCCTGGAATGAGAGATCCTCCCTCCCCCACAACTGGTGCGCGGAGTTATGACATAACTGGTGTCTGCCGCTGGGACATCCCCGAGACATTCAACCACCAATCAGCATGTGCCAAGTGCCTGGGGCCCCACCCCTTCCCTTTCCCTCAAAAGGCATGTTCACAGTCGCACCTGTTGCTGTCTCCCAGTCTGGAGGCCATCCAGCCGGGTCCTCGTTCTCCTCCTCCCCCTCCTCTAAGCCTGGTCTTTCACCTCCTCCGCAATAAACCTCGCTCCTTAGTGTGGAATAAGCCTCCTCTGAGGACATGCCTTGGTCTCTGACTCCCGTTTCCTGCGCCTCGAACCTTACAGTCGCCACCATGCATCTGTGCCCGGTGCAAAAGCCGGCCCTCTGTCTGCTCACCCCTCCTTCCCTGACGATCACCACTGGGGTCCCTTCCCCAAGCAATGCTGTCAGCGAGCTAGAGACCCTCTGTGAGCACCGGAGCTCTCACCAGCCTGAAGGACCCCTGATAAGTGGCCCCAGGTCCCCTCGCCTCCTCTCAGCACCCACACCCAGTCACGCCTTCACCTGTCACTGCAATGTCACAGCTCCTCCATCACTCGCTCAGACCACCTGCTCTGTCCGTCCAGCTCAATCCCTCAGTGCCTGATTCCAACTGTCTGGCCCTGCAGGGGACCTACAGTCACACCATCAGGAGACTCACCCCCTTCTCCTGCACCCCAGCTTCCTCTGCCCTCACCCCTGTCCTCCTCCACCTGCTTCCGAGCTCATCCTCACCTCATCGCTTGCTTGTGCCCTCCACACCCGCCCCTTCTGATGAGACCACGGCCCCAGCTCACCTCAGCACGCTCTGCTCACCCTGCACAGGGGACAGCTGCCAGGTGGGACCAAGCCCAGTGCATCTCCAGCCTTGTTCCCTCACTCACCCAGGTGAGGATTTCTACCTTCTCCCCGCTCCAAGCCCTCAAAACCTCCTCCCCACCCCACCTCCCCGAACCTGGCTTCTGCTTCCCCAAGAAAATCGAAGCCATCAGAAAAGAATGGCCACTCACCCACCACCATTTCCGCCCACCCCTGTGCCTGCATCTGTGGACTCTACCTTCTCCCCTCACTGTGATGGGCTGCCCCACCCTGCCCCACCCCCTCATCAGGGTGGGGTTCCACCCTCTCACCTACTCAAGGAGGTGACTCCTCTCATGTCTTCTCTCTACTGAGCTGCTCCCATCAGCATGCGAAGGTCTCCATTTCCCCCCTAAAGAGAGAAAACGATTCTCTCCCTCACTCCCCCTCCAGGCCTCCCTCCCTTCCCGGCCCTCTTCTCAGTGCTCTTGTTCTTTCTCACACCGTGAGCTGCTGAGCTGTGTGCCAACGCAGGGCTGACTGCAATCCAGGCAAGGAAGGCTCGCCTGGTCTGGTGGCTTTAAAGACTGTACTTATGATGAGGGTTCTCAAGCCTTCATCCTCAGCAGGAACCTCCCTGTGAGCTCCACGCCCACACAGCTGCTGCTGCTTGGTCCTCGGATGCTTCACAGCCTCTTCCCAGGCCCCGCACTGAGCTCCCAGCCGTCCCCTCCCCGCCGCCCTGGCCGCCTCCCCTCCAGTAGGAGGCGGCTTCGTTCCTCTAGCTGCTGGGCCCCGGGCATGGCTGCCCTTCTTTCCCCTGCACATCCGGTGTCTTAGGCCAGTGGTCGGCAAACTGCGGCTCTTTGGCCTCTTGAGTGTGGCTCTTCCACAAAATACCACGTGTAGGCGTGCAGGTACAGTGCGATTGAAATTTCGTGGCCCATGCGCAGAAGTCGGTTTTTGGCTCTCAAAAGAAATTTCGATCGTTGTCCTGTTGCTATTTGGTTCCATTGGCTGATGAGTTTGGTGACCACTGTCTTAGGCCATCTCCTCGGCTGTCCCTTCAGAGCACACCCAACATCCATCTGAAGCAGAGTAACCCTCCTTTGGAAAAACTGCTGCTGGAAACCGCTGTTTGCAATTCTCTGCTATTTTCAGATAGTCCCTTGCCCTGTAAGTCAACTATGTTATTCTTAGGTGGTCTCTTATTCTGTAAAATAGAACTTTGTTTTTTAGCTTCAATAGAAAAACTTCACTGTCTGACCTTGCAAGCTAGCCATCTAACATAGGGTGCTGATATGCTAACACTAATGCCAGGGGTCTGTATAGATATGTACTCAAGGTTACAGGTGTCTGTATAGATATGACAGGTGTCTGTATAGACATGACAGGTGTCTGGATAGATATGTACTCAAGGTTA
>JAAGEH010002526.1:1785280-1801607 GCA_011751065.1 Lasiurus cinereus | reverse complement strand
AGAGCAGGACCAGGCAGCAGGGCCCCCACCCCTAGCTGGGCAGCCCCGCAGGGAGAGCAGGACCAGGCAGCAGGGCCCCCACCCCTAGCTGGGCAGCCCCACGCGGAGAGCAGGACCAGGCAGCCTGAAGCCGCGGGGCCTGGGCCTGGGAGGGGGCCACCCCGGGACGCAGCGCTCGGCCGGGAGTGAGGAGCGGAGGGTGGGGGCGCAGCCTCCCCACGCGCGGGTGGCACATCCCGGCCAAACCGGGGCGCATGGCGGCTCTGCCCGCGGGGCTGCACGCGGTCCGCTGGGCGACAGGGACGCACCAGGAGCCGCATGGGCCCGCGCTGCTCCTTCCTCCACGTCCTCAGCGCCCTCGCCCCGACAGGGCCCCACCCGCGGACTTTGGCCAGCGCGGGGTACAGGGCCCTGATGCGCGGGGAGTACCTGGCGACGCCCCAGCGATTCCCGAGAGCGCGGGAGCACCGAGGCCTGCGGGGCCCGCGTTTCCTGGTCCGTCACGTGGTTCATCCAGGCGCGGGAAGAGGCCCCACGGGGACCCGGCCCGGCGGACCCGCGGCGCGGGGTGCACCCACCTTCGGCTCCTCGGCGGCACCCGCTGCGGGGCCCTGAGTGCGGGACCTGGAGACCCCGGACAGCGGGTCCGAGCACCACGTGGGGCGGAGCTCCGCAGCCCCCACGCCCACCAGGGCCACGGTGGGCGGGGCAGAGCAAGACTCGCGAGATTTCAGCCCCACGGGACCGGCGCCCGACTTAAAAGGACTTCCCCCCCCCCCGCCGGGGGGCGTGGCTCCGGGGTGGAGCGGGGACCTATGAACCCGGAGGTCAAGGTTCAGTTCCGGGTCAGGGTGGCAGGCTTCGTCCGCCGCGTGGGGCCGGCAGGAGGCGGCTGATGGATGGTTTTCATCATTGACGTTTCTCTCTCTCTCCCTCTCCCTTCCTCTCTGAAACCAGTAAGTATATATTTTTTTTAAACACATTCACAAAAACGTGCCGATTGCTTGTTTCTGGAATTATGCACTTACTATCGTCAGGCCGCAGTGGAAACCGAAAGCACAGAAAGCAAACCTGCACCCAAACAGGGATAACAATGAAAATGCATCCTGCATGTCAGATATTTACATGACAGTTCATGACAGCAGCAAAGGTTCCAGGTTCCGCAGTTGGGGTCCCTGTCGGGGCGCGTGTCCGGGTGTCAGGCTTCCTCCTTCGCAGCGGGCCGATCCGAGATGCTCTCTCATCGCTGACGTCTCTCTCTCCCTCTCCCACTCCTCCCTCTATGAATCAATAAAAATGTTTTTTTGGAAAAAAGAAAATAGGGGGCAGCTGTCCGGAGAGCCCCACGCCTCACCCCGCAGCGGCCCGGGAGCCTCGGCCCCGCTTCTCCCCCGCCGCCCAGCGGAGGGCGGCCTCGAACCGGGAGCGGGAGGCCATCTGCTCCGCTCGCTCGGTTTCCCTCCTCGCACGCAGCTCGCGGCCCTCCCCGGGGTCTGGCCGTCTGGCGGGGCCGCAGCCTGCACGGCCGAGCGGCAGCAGAAGGCGAGGCCTCCCCCGCCGCCCAGGCCAGCAGGGGGCTCTGCCCTCGGTGGGGCCGAGGCTCTGGCTCTGCGTGCACGTGTGTGCACGTGTGTGCACGCGTGTGCACGCGTGTGCACGCGTGTGTCTGTGCACGTGTGTGCACGTGTGTGTGCACGCGTGTGTCTGTGCACGTTACTGAGCTTCCATCCCGTCAGCATCCGTCTGTCCTGCGGTTACCCTGGAATGACTGCAGCATCACCCCCGCTGTAAACTCTAAAGCAGCGGTTCTCAACCTTCCTAAGGCCGCGACCCCTTAAGACAGCTCCTCCTGGGTGGTGACCCCCAACCATAAAATTATTTCCGTGGCTCCTTCATCACTGTAATCTTGCTACTGTTATGAACTGTAATGTAAATATCTGATATGCAGGATGTATTTTCATTGTTACAAATTGAACATGATTAAAGCATAGTGATTAATCACAAAAACAATACGTAATTATATATTGTGAACTATTTCTTTCTAATGACAAATAAATGAAATGTTGTCTTGAGTCGTGGTGTAGCATGGGCAACAGTCTTCATATAACAACAGTGAACAACATTGCTACATTTTGCTACACCGAGGAGCGGTGTGTTGGTTCCTAAGACCATGGGAAATAGGTGTTTTCCGCTGGTCTTAGGCGACCCCTGTGAAAGGGTCGTTCGATCCCCAAAGGGGTCGTGACCCACAGGTTGAGAACCGCTGCTCTAAAGGCTGTTACACCTTCAGGGGAAGGTGTGGTGTTGTGCGGCCCCGAGGGGTAGGCCTGGGCGTGGGCAGGAGAGTGAGCTCTTTGGGTGAGGACAGTTTCTGACGTGGGCGTGGTGGTCACTGCCCCAGCCTGTGAGCACACGGATGCCACCGCGCTGTCCACTTCAAGCGGGTGAACTGCATGGTCTGCGCTTAAGTCTCAATAAAGGGGTTACAAACAAAAGCCAGCCAGGGAGGCCACGGCTGTGCGCCTGGGAGGTGCAACACCAGGACCTGGATTCTTCCTGCGCCTCCCAGGGCGGAGGGGCCTGGGGCAGCCGGGGCAGCCCAGCCCTGAGATCACACCGGCCCTGAGCCTGCACAGGCCGCACCCGGGTCACAGGCACACGCCGGCACGCCCCACGGCTTCAGTGCAGGCACAATCTAAAGTGAGCTAGCGATGGCTAAACATTGGGGGACCTACTTAGGTTGTCTATTTCTTTAAAGATTACTTGGTCTTTTTTCTTTCTGTGCTTTGAGATAGTTAAGCATGTACATTTTAAAATATATTTTATTGCCAAACTGGTTTGGCTCTGTGGACTGAAGGGTCTCAGGTTTGATTCCGATCAAGGTCATGTACTTTGGTTTCGGACACATCCCCAGTAGGGGGTGGGCAGGAGGCAGCTGATCGATCTTTCTAACTCTATTCCTCTTTGTAAAAAAAATCAATAAAATATATTTTTAAAATATATTTTATTGATTTCTTACAGAGAGGAAGGGAGAGGGATAAAGAGTTAAAAACATCAATGAGAGAGAAACATCAATCAGCTGCCTCCTGCTCACCCTGCACCCAAGATACATGCCCTCGACCAGAGTCAAACCTGGAGCCCCTGGTTCACAGACCAACATTCTATCCACCGAGCCAAACCGGTGAGGGCTGTACATTTTCATTCAAATACTAGAGGCCAGATGTACAAATTCTCGCACCGGCAGGGCTGATCAGGCAGGCCTGCTGGGCAGAGGGGCTGAGGGTGGTTGGCAGGCCAAACTCCCAGTCCAGGGGACAATTGGCATATTAGGTTTTTGTTATATAGGAGGAGGATAATAAACATGCTGGTAACTGACCTCCACTTAACCAATCCATCCACTGCGCCTGCTCTCCATTCCGGCTGCAATACGCAGGCCTGGGCTGGAGCGCTCCAACCCTCTGCTGCAACACTGCCCTTGGGAAACCACGCACGTCTGCCCCGTCAGCGAGGATGCGTGCGCTGGCCTGTCTGCTTGGGCCCATATAACGAAGCACCGAAGACTGGGCGGCTTACACAACAGACGTTCATTGTTCACACTCTGGGAGGTCCAAGGCCAAGATACCAGCCAAGCAGGTCTCGGCCGCGCTCTCCCAGACGCTGGCTTCTCACTGCGTCCTCCCAGGATGGAGAGACCTCACGTCCCTTCCTCTTTTATAAGGACATTCATCCCCTCATGAGGGCCACCCTCATGAAAACACCTCCTCTGAATGACCTCCCAACATCTACCTCCAAATATCATCAGTGAGGATTAGGGCTCCAACAAATGAATGGAGGAAGGAAGGGGGAAGGGGACACAAATATCCAGTCCACAGCAACCCTTTTTCTAAAAAGAATTATAGAAAGGTCACATGATCTCACTCATATGTAGAAGCTGAGTAACAAACTGATGAACGGAGTGGACCCAGAGACATGGAAGGAGGGAACAGAGTGGGGATCTCGGAGGAAAGGTGGCGGGGGAGGGTGGGTGGAAGGGAGCTAATCAACCAAAGACCTGGTATGCATGTATGCATAACCCATGGACAATGGGGTGGGGCGGGCCTGGGGTGGGGAGCAGGAGGCAGGCTGGAGGGGAGTAAATGGGGGGAAGGGGGAATGGGACACATGCAATACTTTCAACAATAATCATAAAAAATATAAAATTATAGCACATAATACAGTTATATACAGTACATAATACTTGCGAATGATAATAACTGTCACACAAAATACAAAATAAAAAGAATTGTAGCACTGAAGGCCAAACACATACCTTCCTTCCTGTTATAGGCAAAGTAAAATAAAACCCCTTCTTACCATGTTTCCTATTCACCGTCTTCATCCTCACTGTGCTTTCTTTTATCTTTTGAGTTGCATGATACACTTCCTGACAATTAGCTGAAATACCAATCCTTGGAGAATGTAGTCAATCAGGGATTCGCCAACGAAAGGAACGGTGTCGGTGTGCTACGGCGACACCTGGTGGTAGCATCTGCGATAGCAGCGTGAGGCTCCTCTAAGGGCAGATTCCTGGTTTCTTCGGGAAGAAAATTAAGTGACATGGAAACTTGAAGAAGCATTGCGAAGAATGGAGCCATGAAGAGGCGGCGAGCGTGTGACGGTGCGTGCAGGTGCATTTCTCTCTGTGCACCAAAGGCAGAACGGAGCCGCCCCACGGCCGGGGCAGCGCCTGGTCAGCTGCCCCCCGGTTTTCTCACCTGGTACGAGATGCGCAGCCACTTTAGGCCCTGCTTTCTCCCCTGAGTTTACTGACCCGTGTTCCTAAGTGAAAATTACTCTGTAAATTATATAAGTAGCCGAAACCGGTTTGGCTCAGTGGATGGAGCGTCGGCCTGCAGACTGAAGGGTCCCGCGTTCGATTCCGGTCAAGGGCACGTACCTGGGTTGCAGGCACATCCCCACTGGGGGGTGTGCAGAAGGCAGCTGATTGATGTTTCTCTCTCTCTCCCTTCCTCTCTGTAAAAAATCAATAAAATATATATTTTTTTAAATTATAAATATTGGGGGTGGGCTATAAGGGATCAATGAGAAGGGGGAAAGGGAGGACATATGTAACACTTTCAACAATAAAGATTTCTTAAAAAGACTAAAAGATAAAAGTCATTGAAAGACAATACCCAGAAGAAGAAAATACTAAACTGTATGACTATTACGCTCTACACATGTTGGCTATTATTATACCAGAGGCGATTAGCACAAATCAGCTTTCAGCCACACATTTTCCTTCCAAGGGATTTTAATGAGGATTAGGGCTTCCAGTTGGGACAGCGTTAGTCCACCTCCCTCCGGGCCTCGCGGCTTCAATGCCGATGTGCCGTTCCGGGCGTTCAAACAGCGAGTCCAGGGCCGGGTCCTCAGCGGGGGTGAGTGTGCCTCCCGGGCACACTTGGCAACGTCTGGAGACATTCTAGAGCAGTGGTTCTCAACCTTCCTAGTGCCATGACCCTTTAATATAGCTCTTCATGTGGTGGTGACCCCCAACCATAAAATTATTTCCGCTGCTACTTCATCACTGTAATTTTGCTACTGTTATGAACTGTAATGGAAATATCTGATATGCAGGATGTATTTTCATTGTTACAAATTGAACATAATTAAAGCATAGTGATTAGTCACAAAAACAATATGTAACTATATATTGTGAAATATTTATTTCTAATTACAAATAAATGAAATTTTGTCTTGAATCGTGGTATAGCATGGGTAACAGTCTTCATATGACAACAGTAAACTACATTGCTACACTTTGCTACACCGAGGAGCGGTCTGTTGGCTCCTAAGACCATGGGAAAGATGTGTTTTCTGATGGTCTTAGGCGACCCCTGTGAAAGGGTCGTTCGACCCCCAAAGGGGTCTCGACCCACAGGTTGAGAACCACTGATCTAGCTCATAAGGCGGGCTGGGTGGGGTGGGGTGGGGTGGGGTGGGATGGAGTGGTATTAGAGGCCAGAGATGCTGCTAAACATTCTCCAGGGCGTTTGCAGGCAGCACCCACAGCAAAGCATTACCCCAAATGTGGACGGCGCTGCAGCTGAGAAAGCGGGGCGAGGGATGGAATGGGGTGAGTCTGGCCTTCTCTGTCCCTCCTGCTGTCCTCGCCGCCGCTGCCATCAGCTGCAAGGACCGGAGGGTGGGTGGCAAATGAGAAGTTCCCCAACACCGTGTGCTAGTGCGTTCGCAGGTTCTGCAAGTTTTCTGAAAGAGTGGGCACCCTCTTCCTTTTGGGGGGGAAGGGGAACCGCGGGCATAAAGCTCCTGCTGGGGAGACGTGAGCTGGACTGGCGGCGAGCGCTACATGAATGGCGACTTGTGGAATGAAGCTGGAAGGAGCTAGGAGAGCGAACAGTCTCTGTACGGGTCATGTGCTCGGACAATGCAGAGGTAGTGTAGCCGGGTGTTGCTTTTTAATGGGACAAGTACAGGGCGAGGGGGCATATACTAGTAAAGAAGGGGTTTTAAAAGTGTTTTTAGCCATAGCCAGGTGGCTCAGTTGGATAGAGCATCATCCCAATACGCCAAGATTATGGGATTTGATCTCTGGTCAGGGCACAAAAGAAATAACCGATGAGCCCTAACCCTACCCGATGAGCTGGCTCAGTGGATAGAAAGTCAGCCTGTGGACTGAAGGGTCCCAGGTTCGATTCTGGTTAAGGGCACATCCCCAGTTAGGGGGTGTGCAGCAGGCAGCTGATTGATGTTTCTCTCTCATCAATGATTCTAATTCTCTCTTCCTCTCCCTCCCTCTCTGTAAAAAATTCTGTAAAAAAATATATATTTAAAAGAAATAATCGATGAATGCATAAATAAATGGAACAACAAATTGATGTTTCTCTCTCCCTCCTTCTCTCTAAAGTCAATAAATAAAATTTAAAAAATAAATTACAGAGAAACCAAGATGGCATAGGTGAACACCTAAATTGCTGCCTCGCACGACAATTTCAAAACTGCAACTTAAAGACAGACAGACAGCTGAAATCGGTTTGGCTCAGTGCATAGAGCATCTGCCTGCGGACTGGAAGGTCCCGGGTTCGATTCTGGTCAAGGGCGTGTACCTCGGTTGTGGGCACATCCCCAGTAGGGGGCATGCAGGAGGCAGCTGATCGATGATGTTTTTAACTCTCTATCCCTCTTCTTTCCTCTCTGTATGAAATCAATAAAATATATTTTTAAAAAAAAAGAATGACTTCTTAAAGACACAGACATCCAGAACCACAGGAAAGCTGGCTGAGAGGAAATTCTACAACTAAAAGGAAAGAGAGGGGCTCACGGAGACTCAGAGGCGCTGCAAAAAGCTGAGGTGCAGAGACACGCGTGTAGAGAGAGTGGGCGGTGGAGTGCCTGGCTGGCTTCCTCTAGTGCAGTGGTTCTCAACCTTCCTAAGGCCGTGACCCTTGCATACAGTTCCTCATGTGGTGGTGACCCCCAACCATGAAATTTTGCTACTGTTATGCATCGTGATGTAAATATCTGCATTTTCCGATGGTCTTAGGCGACCCCTGTGAAAGGATAGTTCGACCCCCAAAGGGATCGCGACCCACAGGTTAAGAACCACTGCTCTAGTGGGAGGGAGACCAAAACTCCTGACTGCACTGAACCCCAGTTCTAACTGCACTGAACCCCAGTTCCAGGTGAGACTCATTCGGGAGGAGTCTAGACTGTCGGGAACAGGGAGGAGTGCACAGAAACTCAGGGAAACTCAAGGGAGCCGAGAAAGGCAGAGGTCTGGAGGCACGCATCAGTACTCACAGAAAGGACTGACTGCTGATAGTGCCACTGGCTTTCTCTAGCAGGAGGAAGACTGAACCTCCCAACTACACTTGAAATCCACTTCCGACTGCACTGAACCCCAGTTTTGGGCAAGACCCTGGGGACCCAGAGTCATACAGGTCCCCGGAGTGCAAGGAAACCCAGGGGAGACGTGAAAGGCAGAGGTCTGGAGGCACTCGCCCAAGCGCGTGCAGAGAGGGTTGCAGCGATTACCGAGGTACACTGACATCCAGGGGCTGCATAGGGCAGGACTGTCAGGAAGCCAAGGCTGTCTGCTCAGCCCTGAGACTCTGCCCCACCCAAGCCGAACACAGAGGCTTTTGCAATCTTGCAAGTCTTATATCAAAAGGCTGACTCCAGCACAGAAGTTCTCCTAGCAAAGACACAGCTGATCCTCACAACCAATTGGCTTGGAGGTCAATTCCCCCCCAAATACCAACAACAATCAAGACTTAACTACAACAAGACTGTACATACAGTCCACAAAGGGGTGCACCAAGAGTGTCTACCTCAGGTAACTGGGGAGGCAGAGCTACACTGGGCCATATAGGACACCTACCACACAAAGCTACTCTACCAACTCAGGGAAGCAATGAAAATGTGGAGACAAAGAAACAGATCACAAGTGAAAGAAATGGAGGAAAACAAATGACTGGATATAGAGTTTAAAACCACAGTTATAAGGTTTTTCAAGAATTTCCTAGAAAAGATGGATACATTTAGTGAGACCCAAGAGAAGATGAAAAAGGACCAACTAGAAATTAAACATACACTAACTGAAATAAAAAATATTATACAGAGACCTAACAGTAGACTAGAGGAATGCAAGAATCAAGTCAAAGATTTGAAACACAAAGAAGCAGAAAACACTCAACTGGAAAAGAAAAAGAATCCAAAAATGTGAAGATAGTGTAAGGAGCCTCTGGGACAACTTCAAGCATACTAACATCAGAATCATGGGGGTGTCAGAAGAAGAGAGAGAGCAAGATACTGAAAACCTATTTGAAGAAATAATGACTGAAAACTTCCCCCACCTGGTGAAAGAAATAGACTTATAAGTCCAGGAAATGCACAGAAACCCAAACAAAAGGAATCCAAAGAGGACCACACCAAGACACATCATAATTAAAATGCCAAGGGCAAAAGACAGAGAATCTTAAAAGCAGCAAGAGAAAAACAGTTAATTACCTACAAGAGAGCACCCATATGATTGTCAGCTGCTTTCTCAATAGAAACTATGCAGGCCAGAGGGGAGTGGCAAGAAATATTACAAGTGATGAATAGCAAGAACCTACAACCAAGATTACTCTATCCAGCAAGGCTATCATTCAGAATTGATGGGCAGATAAAGAACTTTACAGATAAGAAAAAACTAAAGGAGTTCATCACCACCAAACCAGTATTATATGAAATGCTGGAAGGTACTCTTTAAGAAAAGGAAGAAGAAGAAAAAGGTAAAGATAAAAATTAGGAACAACAAATATATATCTATCAACAAGTGAATTTAAAAATCAAGTGAATAAAAAATCTGATGAAGAGAATAAACTGGTGAATATAACAGAATCAGGGGCCTAGAAAGGGAGTGGACTGACAGTTCTCAGGGGAAAAGGGGTTGGGGGGTGCGGGGAGAGACTGGACAAAAATCATACACCTATGGATGAGGACAATGCGGGGGAGGTAAGGGCAGAGGGTGGGGTCGGAGCTGGGTGGAGGGGAGATATGGAGGGAAAAAGAGAAACAATTGTAATAATGTGAACAATAAAGATTTATTAAAATAAAAAATAAATAAATAAAAATAAAAAATAAATTACGGTTTTTAGTAATTATATTGGCAGTGACAGTATTAGTATTGTTGCTTTGAGACTGTTGTAATATAGGATAAAGCAAATGAGTAAGTGTGGAATATTCTATTATCCCTCTTGTTTCTGAGAACGATATTTTCTATTTGGAAAAAGTAGTTAGTTATACAAGTATAAGATAGAAGAGGCTAAATTTGAAGTATCAGTATGAACTCATGGGGTATTTGTACTATATATTGTATTATTACATTATGTCATCTCATACCATCTGACATTACATTAACTGAAAAGGTCCATTAGTGAAATGATGGCCATCACAGTAGCATGGAGCAGCTTTACTACAGTCACTATCTTCACATACCATTTCCCACTGAAACAGACCAAGGCTTCCTGAAGAACTGGTGACTCCTGGTTCCGGGCGGGCATGTACATGCTGACCCCTGTCATGTCATCTTGTCATATCAGATCACAGTGAAGCTATGGAGACCACTAGTCCTGTTAGAAGGATGCAGGAGCCAATTGCAAGAGGCGTCCATTGCCAAAGATGGAGCAATTTCTGCCCAAGTCCATAGGCTCACAATTGTATGTTTTTAAATTTAAATAATCACATTTGGGGGAATGTAAGGTAGCAACTTGAAACACTGGTACTTAAAGTAAAAGAATCAAGCGTTTTCCTTGCCTTTCCCACATCAGTTGTACCACCAGGAAACCAACTGAGAAAGGAAGGCATCTCTTCAGAAAACATGACGACTAATAATTGAAAAGGTGATCCAATTAGAATAGTACCATTTTGCAACTCCCAATGAATGAATGGATGTAGGTGTGAAGCATCAATGGTTGCTTACACACCAACAGGGGAGTCCACCAGACGTTCTGCCTCTTGTTCAAGGTCACATCACCACCTGGTGTCTTGCCAAGGAGGTGGAGTCTGACTCCCCAAGCCTCAGCTCCCCCGCCCCGCCCCCGTGGCCAAGTGGAAGGACACCCAGCCCCGTGACCTCAGAGAGCATGTTCCCAGCCACATCCCAGCGGCAGGAAACGTCCCCAGTCAAGGGCTCGGGTTTCTCCAGAGGTCAGAGGCGAGGCTGAGAAAGGGGTCAAGGAGGAACCTGAAGATTGAGAGACTCAACATCACAGATTTTAAATGGACAACGAGAGACCCGGGGTGCTTGCTGGAAGAAGACACTATAAAGAAGCACAAGCAAGTGGCTACTTCAAGGTCACTTGGAGGGAAGGATGTGATCGGAAGGAAGCACACGGATGGCCTTCTCGGTGCAGAAAAATTCTGTTTCCTGATGTGGGTGGTAGTTATATGCCTTATAGCCACATATTAATACGTTAATACTAATAGGATGCTATATAAAATTAATTTTAGTTTAATAACTTAATATTAAATATTGATATATGCCTTATAATTCATTAAGTTATACATTCATTTTGGTGAGGTTTTCTGTATCTGAGTTCCATTTTTCAATAAAAAGTTTTAGAATGATATACATCCATTGGATGGCAGAAATTTGTACTTTTCACAGCAACACCAATACACGGAGAGTTTTGTGACTGCTCTCACACTGAACCTGGAGTTGGTAATGTAATGGTAATTACTTGGATTGGCCACGAGGGCGAGCTCTGTGTCGCCACGGTGCACGCTGATGAACAGGGATTTTAATGATTATGTAACCATGGGTGTTAGGCTAGAACAAGCCATTGTTCATTGTCCTTTGATCACAATCTACGTAAGGGAGTGTCGGCTCTGGCAACTTCTGTTTGTAAATACTGACAGTACTGTAGCTTTCTCCTCCTTTACAATGTCTTTCTTTACTTAATAAGTCACTATGATAAAACCCCATAAACCATCGTCACAAAACATTAAGTGTGAAAAGTTTTCTAGCATAGATGGACCAGGAAGATATTATACTTAGTGAAATAAGCCAAACGGAGAAGAACAAATATCACATGATAAATATCACTTATTTGTGGAATCTAATGAACAAAATGAATTGACCAACAAAATAAGACCCGAAGCAGGGAGGCCTGGAACAGACCGACATACCTGGATGTGGGGTTGGAGCAGTGGTCAGCAAACTCCTTCATCCACAGAGCCAAATATCAACAGCACAACAATTGAAATTTCTTTTGAGAGCCAAATTTTTTAAACTTAAACTTCTTCTAACGCCACTTCTTCAAAATAGACTCGCCCAGGCCGTGGTATTTTGTGGAAGAGCCACTCTCAAAGGGCCAAAGAGCCGCATGTGGCTCTCAAGCCACAGTTTGCCGACCACTGGGTTGGGGGGATGAGAAGAGATAAACCGAAGAATTATACACTCACTAGTGTCCTAGTGCATGAATTTGTACACATAGAAAGGAAATTAATTAGAAGAAAAAAATTTAATATCACTATTCGCCCTTTCTCTATAATAGAAGTGTCAACCAAATTCACGATCGACAATGACAGATGGATATACACACATGTGATTGGCATCAGCAAGAGCTTTATATGTATCGAGTATGGGCAAGTGTGTGTGTGTGTGTGTGTGTGTGTGTGTGTGTGTGTGTAGAGAGAGAGATTGAATGAACTAGGGGCCCAGTGCACAAATTCATGCACCTTGAAAGGTTCTGTGGGCCGCGAGGCTGCGGTGGGTACAGGAGCAGGTCTCGGCCCCTCCTGCCATGGCTCCCATCCTCTGTCTGCCAGCAGCCCTACTCCCTGTGTTGGCCAGGTTCGCACACACTGACAGCACGCGGAGAGATTGGGGCTGTGCTGTGAGCAGGTGCGAGCGGCAGCTGCTGCCCGGTCCCCCTTTAGGAGCAGGGGGAGGGGGAGGAGCCCTGAGGAGCGACTGGGGCCGGCCTGGGCCAGGCGTGGGCTGCGGCTCTGGGTGGGACCACAGCCCTGGGGAGCAAAGGATTTTCAGTCACCGCCAGAGGCTCATCCCTGACAGCAACCCGTGTCCCCCCTGGGTCTGGTGCCCAGTCACCTGCTCCACCCTCCCGCCCACCTTGGTCTGCCTTTTACTACATGGGCTATGCATAGCCCACGGGCCTGGCAATAGGGTGGTGAAGACCTGGAGAGGAGGGCGGTAGGGGCTGGGAGAAAGGGGGACTGGGGGGGTGGTGGTGGTGGTGGTGGAATAGAAGATACCTGGAATATTATCAACAATAAAAACATGTTTTTGAATAGTTTACCAATAGCCACTGGTGGAGGAGGTAGAAACAGGCTCTCCCTCAATAACAGCACAGTTGGGGGGGGGGGGCATGAAGATTGACAGGTGGCCCTTGAATGGCCAGGCCCTGAGGACAGCGGCGAGGCCAGTGGTGACCCCAATCCAAAAGCCTCTTCCTGGCGGGCCTGGGAGAGGCAGCTGCTCACAGAATCCCGCCAGGAGCCGGCGGGGCTCAGCCAGCCGCGTCTGAGGCTGGAAGGAGCAGCCCCGGGGACAGCTGGGGGCTCCTTTCCCGGGGAGAGCAGGTGACACGGCCCCCCTCGGAGAATGGAGCCGGCCTCCGGTGCTTTGTGCTGCTGGGGAAATAAAAAGCCTCTGAACTGCACACAGGCCGAGCCCTGGCTGGTGGCTCCGTTGGCTGGAGCGCTGTCCCCGGCACCAAAGGTTGTGGGTTCAACCCCTGGCCAGGGCACATGTCTAGGTTGCAGGTTCATGCCCCTGGGAGGAAACCAGCAGATGTTTCCCTTTCCGGCCAATGTTTCTCTCTCTCTCTCTCTGTCCCCCACTTCCTCTCTGGTCTCCCCCTTCCTCTCTCTCTAAAATCAATAAACACATCCTTGAGTGAGGATTTTTAAAAAGAAAACCTTATGTATTGCTCACAGGCTAAGAAAAACAGGTACTCTGAGTTTTAGCCTTTTTCTGCACGAATGCAATGGATAGGACAACAATAAACCTTAACCTTTGACCCTAACTGTTATGTCATTTTGCCATGCTTCTCCAGCCATCCCAACAGTGTGATAACAGTGTCTATGGACATGTTAAGTATAAACGTATAATGTATAATTTCTTTTTTAATATATTTTTATTGATTTCAGAGAGGAAGAGAGAGAAAGGGAGAGGGAGAGAAACATCAATGAGAGAGAATTATAGTTTGCCTCCTGCACCCTCCAACTGGGAATCAAATCGTGACCTCCTGATTCATAGATTGATGCTCAGCCACTGAGCTATGCCAACTGGGCTGATGTTTCTATAAAAGCCTAAGTTAGTGGTTCTCAACCTGTGGGTCACGACCCCTTTGGGGGTCGAACAACACTTTCACAGGGATATTTACATTATAATTCATAACAATAGCAAAATTACAGTTATGAAGTATGGTTGGGGGTCACTACAACATGAGGAACTGTATTAAAGGGTCATGTCATTAGAAAGGTTGAGAACCACTGGCCTAAGTGGTCCTAGCACTCTTGCGCATTGCCACCAGATGGCTGCCACAAGATGGCCAGCAGGGGAGGGCGTTAGGGGCAATTCGGCAAACAGGAGCAGTTAGGCATCAATCAGGCCAGCAGGGGAGCAGTTAGGGAGTGACCAGGCTGGCAGGCAGAAGCACTTAGGGGCAATCAAGCCGGCAGGCAGGCAGGAGAGCCGTTGGGAGCCAGCAGTCTCGGATAGTGAGAGGGATGTCTGACTGCTGGTTTAGGCCCGATCCCACGGAGGGGTCCCAGATTGGAGAGGGTACGGTCCAGGCTGAGGGACAGCCCTGCCCCATGCACTAGTACATTTATAGTAAGAATGACTCGTTCTGGTTGCTGGTTGAGATTTCACTTTGGTTCATTAGAGATGCCTTGGGGTCTGGCATCCTTCCCGAGGTGATGATGGCATCTTGGTGGCAGACAGCTGGGAGGCTGATAGATAGCGACAGCTGCAGAAGGTCCCTCTGGGTGGACATGAGGGCTTTCCCCGATCCCTGATGTTTCCTCAGGACCCCATGCCTTGTTCCAGAGCCGAAATCCAGCCTCTCATTCTGGGCCATTCCCAGGTGCCTCAGGTGCCCACTCAGGCCAGGGCCTGCCCCTGGTCTAGGTGCCCCACCCTCTGCTCCCAGCCTCAGCCCCTAGCCACGCCCCCCCACCCTGCACCCAGAATGTGTCCTCCACGCTGCTCTTCCGATGCATATGGCAGCGGTTAAGCAAATGGGCCCTGGCCTTGGCGAGAACAGAGTTAGAATCCTGGTTCGGCCACTTTTATGTGACCTTCGGCAAATTCTTTATCCTCCCTGAGCCCTTGTTGCCTTTCCCAGTAAGGTTAACGATATTCACTTAACGCGGATGTTTGACAAAGCAAGCACCCCCTGCGACCAGCACCCGATGAAAGAACTCCAGCAGCCGGCACACAGTCGCTGACCCCTCCACTTCTGGCCACAGGGTTAGTTGGTCTGTGTTTGAACTTGATATACACGCTAACATACAGCATTTTTATTTCCCCCTCGTCCTTCTCTTTCTAAGATTCACCCAAGTCGTCACAGTGGCAGGAATTCTTTCATTCTCACTAGCTGGGGCATTTCCAGTTTGGGCTGTTACCAAGACAGCTGGTAGGAACGTGCCAGGTATAGTCTCAAGCAGTAAAAAAATAAACAAGCTAATAAATCTCTCTCGAACGGGGGTGGAACCAAGTTCTATACTTGTATATTATAGTACAGAATTATTACTGACAGGTAGGTAGCGTGGCAGGATGGAAAAGAAGCAGAGTTTTAGAGTAAGGCACATTTGTCACTGAATCCTAAACCTTTCATGTCCTAAGAGTGTGATCTGGGTGGTTGCTTGACCTTGTTGAGAGTCCATTTCTTCATGGGCAAAATCAGAATAAAAGCAGCTCCTTCATCTGGTGGTAGAAAGGGCCCCGAGCCGGTGTCTGCGAAGACCCTGGCAGTGTGCGTAGGGCACATAAAGGGGAGCTTGCAGCTTGCACATGCCCCGGCCACATTTTAGGGGCAGGAGAGCAGGTTTAAAGGGAGGAAACTCTTCTCTCCTGGATGCATTGACTCAGCTTTTTTATTCAAACATATCTTCTGGAAATATTTTTTAAATATGTTTTATTGAATTTTTACAGAGAGGAAGGGGAAGGGATAAAGAGTTAGAAATATCAATGAGAGAGAAACATCGATCAGCTGCCTCCTGCACACCCCTACTGGGGATGTGTCCACAACCAAGGTACATGATCTTGACCTGAATCGAATCTGGGACCTTCCAGTCCGCAGGCCGACGCTCTATCCACTGAGCCAAACCGGGTAGGGCTATATTAATATCTTAGGAACCAAGATTTTCAGCATAAAAGAGATAGGAGTCTAAATTTCAGAAAAGTTCAATAAAAATCCTCCAAGCCAAGCATGTCAAACTCGAAGGCCAACAAAGCCACAAAAAGGAGGCATGTGGCCCATGTGCGGTGAGTTTGACATGCTTGCTCCAACCCATTACTATGTATAGTAGGCAGTAACTGAGGCCAAGAAGTATTGACACCTAATAGCAATGGGCATCACTAGTGGTCAGGTGTAAATGTTCTAATTTGAATAAAATATAAATTCATGATGTAACATTTTTCTTTCTGCCTCTGCCCACTGAAAGAGCCTAGGGTCAGTGACACCCCACCACTTGTTGATTTCCAAATATTGCACCCACAAAGAAAAACAAAACGGCTCTTTGGAGAAATGGTTGAGTCCAGGTCCACGGCACAAAATGTACAAGATGTTCCAGGGACAGCTTTTGT
>JAAGEH010002526.1:1752653-1775280 GCA_011751065.1 Lasiurus cinereus | reverse complement strand
ACCGCGCCCGCCCGCGGGACCCGGGCTTCCCGTGGCGGCGCGGCCTGGGGGGCGGGGTGACGTGGGCCGCCAGCCCCATCACCCCTGCACGGCGCAGGCCTTCTGCCCCTTAACCCCCAGCCCTCCAGCGCCCCGTGAGGGCGGGCAGACGCCCACGCTCGCTCCGGAACGAGCCGCCCCCTCCGTTTTCTCCCCGCCTCCCTCAGCGCCCCGAGCGGCGCTGCTTGAGAGCCCGGGGTGCTGGGGGGGAAGCGGGGCCCGGGCGGGGCGGCGGCCGGAAGGACAAAGGACAGGCCGGGGCCGCGGGCCAGGCCCGGGGAGCCCACTTCCGGGCGGGGCCGCGCGCGCGCGGGACAAAGCGGCGGCGGCGGAAGCGAGCGCCCCCACCCCCCCCGCCCAGCGCGGCGCGCGCCCGGGGGCCGAGCACGCGGAGCACGAGCGCGGGCGACGGTTAGAAATGGCGGTTGCGGCGGAAGGCGGAAGGCGGGGGCGGGGCGGGGCTGGGCGGGGCGAGGCGCGGCCTCGAGCTGCCACCGCGCCCCGCCGCCGCCCGGGCGCGGCGCCGCTTCCCGGGCCCACCCCTCCCGCGGAGCCGGCCGGCAGGGCGCGGGGAGCCCCCCTGGGAGAAGGGGTGGCCCGTTCGATGAACAAAGGAGATGGCCCGGGCCAACCGAGCCGCCGCGGAGCCGCAGGAACGTTCCCTAAAATGGCGGCCGGCGCGGGGGGGCGGGGCGTGCGCTGGCGCGGGCCGCGGGGGGCGGGGCTTCCGCTCGCGCAGGCCCGGGGGGGCGGGGCCGGCGCCGACTGGTCCCCATGGCCGCCGCGCCGGAGCCCTCGGAGCCCGGGCCGGAGAAGGTAACCGGGGGGGCGGCGGCGCGGGCGAGCGGGGCGCGGGCGGCGCCTCTAATAAAAGACGCGGCCTCTGGAGCGGGGACGCCTGCGGCCGGAGCACGCGTGGAGGCCTCCCTGCGGCCCGGGGTGGGCTCTGTCCCTGCCCGCAGCGCCGGGAGCGGGAGCGCCAGCGGCGAGGGGGCCGGGACGAACGAGCGCTGCGGGGCCTGCGCTGGGATGGGGGAGCCCAGGCAGGTTTAAAGGTCCCGGGGGACGGGCCTTGCCTTGGATGCTGCCCTCCACGTGGATCAGTCCCGAGCAGCTGGTTAGAGCCCCGGGTTTCTGTGCAGAGACGACTGGGACTTCCCCGCTAACCTGGCTCCCCGCACCCCGTGGGGCACTGCCGGGGCCCGCGTGGGACCCGCAGCTTCCGGCCGCTGCTCGCCCCCCTGCCCGGCCTGCCCCGTCCACGGGGCCTGAGCGTGCACGGCCCGCCCCTCCGATGTCCGAAAGCTGCACGAGGCTCTGGTCTCCCAGCTCCATGGCTGTAGCACCACATCATTCATTCATTGTGTCTGTCGTGTTAGGATACTCTCTGACCCGCTTGGAGATTTTGCTCACTTTTTCCAAAGTTCTCGTTTCTCTGGGGACTTTCCCACCTATATTTGCCCAACACAGCCAGTCATCAAAAGGTTAATATGAAAAATGTTGGGTAAAGTCTTTCCACATTTAAGAACAAATTTTGTCAATTTATACAGCTCTTGGTGCCTTTTGTTTTTAATGTATATTATTTGGAACGTTTAGTGTAACAGAATGTACCCGCTTGAAACTCCCATTTTTAATATATGGAACTCTTGAATGGAGCTTTAACCCCTTCTGTATCGGATCGTTCATGTAATGATCATCAGGGTGGTTTATTCACTGAGAAGTGATCAAAGAATTCAAAAGAAAAAATGACCTATTTAACTGGCCCAGCATTAGCAAGACAAAATTGAAACACTAGTACCTATCGAAGCTCATCAAAAAGTATGCAATAAAATATAAGCTGTATCTGAATTGCATAGCAGCCCAGAGTAATATCAGAAAAGTGAGCACTTAAAAATTTTTTTCCCCAATTATTTCTACTACAATGCGGAGGTTGAGCTTTAAGAGCCAGCAAGATGAAAATGAGAAAGGGCGCTGGCCAGTTTGGCTCCGGGGGAAGAGCAGTGGCCTGCAGACCAACGTGGCCCGCGTTCAGTTCTGGTCAAGGGCATGTACTGTACCTTGGCTGCAGGCTCCTCCCCAGCCCAGGCCCTGATCCAGTCTGAGCCGTGTTTCTGTCTCTCCCTCTTCCACTCTCCCTAAAAGATCAAAAATATCCTCGGTTGAGGATTAAAAATGACAGAGCCGAAACCAATTTGGCTCAGTGGATAGTGCATCGGCCTGCAGACCGAAAGGTCCCGGGTTCGATTCCGGTCAAGGACATAACCTTGGTTGCTGGCACATCCCCAGTGGGCATATCCCCAGTGCAGAAGGCGGCTGATGTTTCTGTTTCTCTCTATCCCTCTGCCTTCCTCTCTGTAAAAAAATCAAAATATCTTTTAAAAAATAAGAGGGAAAGGTATCAAGCTAGCATACCTGATAGAACTAGCCTTTAATTTTCTTCTCATTCTTTGCTTGAGAAATTTTAAAATGACATTTGGCTCTGGCTGCTGTGGCTCAGTTGGTTGGCCAGTTCATCCTTTGTAACAAGAGGAAAACAATATGGACACTGATGCAGATACATTTGGCAATGGGAAATGAGCTGGGTTAATTTGATCTATTTCCTATAAATTATTAAATTTGCATTCTGGCTTGGAAATCTTGAACTTCCCTTGGTTCTATCAAGGTGAGCTGGTTAATGTTGCTTTTATAAATCTAAGAATATGCCTACCAAATATTTAAAAAATTCCTTAATTTAAGGGCTAAATTCATTACTGACAAGTTAAACTGAAGACTAATTAGGGAATAGAGAAATGCTAATTTCCATTCCTGAGAATCTCATAATTCCTAGTTTTTATTTGCTTCTGGAAATTAAAAGAAATCAATACTCTGAACCAGCGATTTTCAACCTTTTTTCATCTATGGCACAATTACTAAAATTGTGGCACTCCAAAATGCATTTTTTGCTGACAAAAAAAATTAAGATTCATTCACAGATGTCTGCTGTTCACTGTTGTCAATCGTGCCAAAATCTGTTTGGTTCAGTGGATAGAGCATCGGCCTACAGACTGAAAAGGTCCCGGGTTCGATTCCAGTCAAGGACATGTACCTTGGTTGCAGGCACATCCCCAGTAGGGGGTGTGCAGGAGGCAGCTGCTCAATGTCTCTCTCTCTCATCGATGTTTCTAACTCTCTCTCCCCCTTCCTCTCTGTAAAAAAAAAAAAAAAATTAAAATATATTTTTTTAATTTGACAATCTGATGGAAAAGAGATCAGTGCCCCTGATTAGTCAGATTTGGTCATATTTTTAATTTTCTTTCCAAATATATTTTACTGATTTCAGAGATGGAGAGAGGTAGAAACATCAATGCTGAGAATCACCAATTGGCTGCCCCCACCTCCAATACCCCCAATTGGGGCCTATGCCCTTTATTGGAATCAAACCGGAGGCAGCCGATCAATGATACTCATCTTAGATTTTGTTCATTCTAGCCACATGCTGGTTCTAGAAGGGACCATCTAGAATAGGGCATGTAATTTCTGGAAGATATTGTCTTTAAAGAGACCTGAAGTCGTCTAAACATTCCAGTGGCCTATCCCAGATCTGACTTTTGAAAATTTCTAAAAAAATAAGTTACTTAGCTGGCTTAAATGACACACTTTTTTGTTTGGCAAGTATATTTTATATACTGGTAAAGGATTGGGGTGGGTGGCCTTTTTCACAAGTGCCCCAAGAAATGTCTGTCTGCAGGTTCTGGTCTATCCTGGGGGGTAAGCTCCATTATAAAAGGGAGTCCAGACTTGAAAAGCCCAGAGAGGCCTTAGAGAAACTTGTGTGATCTGTGGTGGTCATGTTGTGTGGACGAGCCAATGGCTCCTATACTTCTCCACCCAAACAGAAAGCCACACCTCCTACCCCGTGTTAGCCACTAGGACCTGTTAGAGCTGACACTGCCGACCTCTCTAGCCCTGTCACTGTAAGCATCCTTCCCCTGGGGAGATGGGCTGGTTGGAGGTGGCGTGCAGAGCCCAGCATCCCCTACCTGCACAGCAGCTCACACCCTCACCCCCAAACACTGGGCTTTTGAGCTTTTGTGTGTATGGTTTTTTTGTTTTTTTCCCCCCAAATGAAATAAAAAAACCTAGAAGCACAATTCAAATATGTATATGAAAATTTGTATTTAAGAGCTTTCAAAATTAAAGTGCAGTATTAATGAACACCTGCTGTGTGCATGAAGTAATCTGTATTAGGGGGAGGGTTAGCAGGAAGAGACCAAAGGAAAAATGGAATAGAATGATCCAAGAGGGTATGTAATTTATGCTTTATTATGAACCAGGTCACACATTTTGTCTTTTCTGGCAGAAGCTTAAGCCAAAGCAGCAAACAGGAGAAAAACACAACCAAGAATATGTTCTTTCTTCAACCTTTAACCAATCAAGAGCAATTTCCTATCAGGCAAGGAAACAGATCAGGAGCTATAATGCCTAGTGTTTATCTTTACATGAAGTATTTATTCTTTTTAAAAACATGTATTTTTATTGATTTCAGAGAGGAAGGGAGAGGGAAAGAGACATCCATGATGAGAATCATTGGCTGCCTCCTGCACGTGCCCCACTGGGGATCAAGCCTACAACCTGGGCATATGCCCTGACCAGGAATTGAACAGGTGACCTCTTGGTTCCTGGGTGGATGCTCAACCGCTGAGCTATACCCAGCTGGGCTAATATTTATTCTTATAAACAACTGATGTTCACCTCATCATTAGAACTGTACTAGTCCCACTTATGCTTCCCAAATTTCAGTTGTTTGGAGCTCATAAAATGTGTTTATTTCCAAACTATTTAATTAACAAATTATTACTTAACATCAAATCAAAATTCAATGGACTTAGGTATGTTACTCTACTAGGGGCTTTCTGGATAATTAAAGCATCAAGGTTTCCCACTAAGACTCAGCTTGTTCAGACTGAACACCAAAAGCAGAATGTTAAAAATAAATGGATCAATTCCTGGTCATACTCTTTGCCAAACCACTGTGATCTACAATATTTTCTTCTTCAACCTAGGTTCTTTTTTATTTTATCTTAGCCCTTTAAGCTCCTAGGAATTTTAGATGTCGAGAACGTTCCCTGTGCACGGGACTCAGTATTATATGGTTCATTAGGATCTGTTGTGGCTGGCCTTGGACATTTTTTATTAACTAGTGAGTATCTATTTTTCTCTATATAAGCACACATCTATGTGTGGGAACAATTATTTTCTAGATGAATATGTCATATATAATAATTATAATGGCTGTGCTTTTTGACAGGTAGAATTAGAAGATCATGTGATGTTGGAGTAGGAGGATTTATTTTCGTGACTTTAGGATACTGGTATGTGCACTAAGCATTCAAGAGGACTCATGATTATAGGTTTATCCAATTCCAACGCACAAGCTCTTCCCAGAGCTGTTTCCCGTTGGGAGATTTCCACCCTCGGTTATTTAGAAAGCATCTTTATTTTTAATGGAAGTTTCTTAAGAAATGATACTGCTGGAATGTCTTAATCTTTTCAGTTTGCACATGTACTCATATTCTATACCATTTCTTGAATAGTAGATGACTGCCTAACATGCCATTAATGCCAAGTTATGGCTTATACTTCAGTTATGAAGATCTCTACCCTGTATCTTATACCCTAATTCCCATTTCATCCCTGCTCCCAGCATATCTGATGTTACTAAGAACTGATATAGCATAGACGACTATGAACTCCGTTTTCATCAGCAAAAAAGCCAGACCCAAAGTACTGGTTCCATTTGCATGAGGTTCTACAAGTCATCCTATGAGAGGAATACGCTAATTATCCATTACACTGTGAAGCGTAATGAGACTGTATAGCGACTGGATCACAGATCTGCAGGAGGGTGGGGCAGCAGGCAGAGAACTACAGGAGGGTGGCAGCAACCTACTGGTGCATGGATTCGTGCACAGGGCTACTAGTTTTACAGTGTTCATAAGTATTATTGACATCAAACCACTAAAAAGAGGTCTCCAGATTAGAATGGTTATATTTTCAATCTCAGGGTACTCATTTGTAAGCATTCCTGAATTTTATTACTATAAAATGTCAAATGTTTCTATAGGCACTTTTTATTAACAGCTTCGTATTCTTCTCCTCTTCCAAGGATCCACTGTAGGTATAATTATGCAAAGCTAAGAATCCAGGAAAGAATCACCAGAGAAGGAATTAAAAATAAGATTTTATATGAAAGTACCCACCTTGATCCTGAAAGAAAACAAACCAGCAGCAGCAGCAGCACCTGAACAGCCTCGAGCATAGAACCCAACTACAACTGATGTCAGTGTGAACCAAGATGAGGTCAACTATGTAAAACATTGCACGTACCATGTTTTCAATCAAGTAAATAAAAGCATGTCTAAGTTGTAGTCTCTTTTCACTTGTAGGAACGTTTTATGAACTTATTCTGGCCCTGTTATCGACAACCAGTATAGCTTAATAGGGGACTTGGCATACAAAATAAAGTGTTCAGCAAGCTTAAAGTTCCTTTGCAGTAAGTGTAATTAGTAATGTCCATTTTAAAAAATAAAATCCCAGTTAGATTTTAAAACTTGCCTAAAAACAATCCTATTACTGTACAGTTAAAAACAAGGGAATACTTCCTGATTTCTTTTTTTAAAAATATTTTTTTTATTGATTCGCGAGCAAGGGGGGGAGAAACAATGATGAGAATCTTTGATTGGCTGTCTCCTGCACATGGCTCCACACTTGCACTGAGCCACACCAGCCCGGCACGTCCTTATTTCTTAAACCAATGGTAGTATAAGACATAAAGCTAATGGATTGGATCACTTTGAGAATTATTTTAAAAACGTGTCCATTGCTTGACACTATTCTTCCATGTCTTACACAACAGGTAAAGATTGCTTTTTAACTTTCTAAATATTGTTTTGGAAGTATGCGTGGTTTTATGTAGAATTTAAATATACACAAAGTATTTTCAAAACTTGTTTGATGCAAAGGAAAAAGAACTGCCAGATTACATAGTAGCATTACACTGAAATAAATAAGACATTTATAATTCATTCTTCTGCCATATAAATATATATATGCATGCTAGGTCATTAAGAAATGATAAATTTGTGGCTATTACTATGAGGGTTAGGGTGCCTAGGCTATGTGGTTTACCAAATGCCATAATGGCTACACTAGTGAATGACACTGTCACCCACCTGTCCTAATGTTTATTGATCCTGATCATCTCGACAGCCACCAAAGGAAGGACTTGGCATTGATTAGGGAAGAATATCAGAAAGGAAAACGCAGTTGGCAAGGTCTTGCCCACTCTTATTAGACATAACACTGAATGCAGTCTTACGTTATTCCTATTACAACCACCAAATATTGCATTTTTAAGAAGCCATGACAGGACACTCATTTAAGAGGCTGCACACGTTGGACAAAATTGATGAGTACTCATCAAAGCTGATATTTAACAAGCTATCTGTGCAGGCCATTTGTGTCCTTAGCTTCAGTTCACAAACATATGTAAACATATAAAAGGAGGCAATGGATTAAGTAACTAAGGCTTCTCCTAGCGCTGGCATGCTATGGTTACATCTTACCCCAGGTGAGAGAAGCCTCTCGGCTGGTGAAAATTTCCAGGACCCTCACCAACAAGAGGTTAGCTTCATTTTCACAGCAGGAGGCTTTATGAATTGGAGACCTGGAGAAAAACAGGGAGAGGTCACTCCACAAGTGTACATGATCGTTCATGCTATGTAATTTTTTCTTTAGTAGAATGTTAACTATGTCTTATCAGACTCCAGGCCCTTTATCACATTGCTCTGGACACATTTGATAAGGCCTCCATCGTAGATCTATAAACTTCCACTTCTGGCCTTTCCAGTCCATTTCCACTCTGCCATTCCACTTCCAGCCCAATCACCTCTATCTTCAGTGCACCTTGGGCCACCATGACCTGAATTCACACTCCTCAAACTTTTTAAATTTCACTGCAAGTATCTTCTTCCTCTCTGTAACCTTTTTCATCCTTCTGGTCACTAACCTCTGGGGATTAGGGTCACCTTCTCTTTTAGGTTCTCATACCCGTTTCATCTGTTACAAGTTGAGCCTAAGTGTCTTGTCAAGAACCCTGTCAATGTTTAACTTCACATTCCAACCGAATGTCACAAAAAGAGTCACCACTTGTTTGTTGCAGTGAATTACTGAATGTTCACCAGCAAATGGATGGGAACCAGATCCCCTTTCTCAGCCAAGCGCCCCCTTCAGAGTTTAGCCTGAAAGAGTAACCTACCTTCCAGGCTCACCTGGAGCTCCAGCTGCGCCACCTCCGTCAGTGTCCCAGCAGATCCGAAATGTCACAGTAGGTGACAAAGCAGTAGGTACCAGCTAAATAGCTGATTAAAATAGAAGTGTGGTCATTAGTAGTTTTTACCACTTCTTGTGGCTTATCATACCTACTTTAACTTTCCAGTGCTTTATGCATTTCCCCCTTCCCTCGCCCCTCCCCTTTGCTTTGACTACTTGATTTTACATTTTAATAAAAGGACCTCCGGGAATTAAAATTAACTTCAAGCTTCTCTGGACTTGTAATTGATATTGACCAAGTTAGGCAACAAGAAATTTTGACTATCCCTAGTTCCATTATTTGATTTGCAAGCATCTCTTTAGTCTACGTACCTCTACTCCATCGCTGGTTTCCCTTTGCTTCGATTATATAATGCGAGGAGGTCTATATAATAAAGTCAGGATTCCTGTTTATGCACTTTTCAGCACAGAGCTAGGGATCAAATAAGGTTTGAATCCTTCTATTCCTAGATAAAAATCTGTTGCAGATGGGGGTCAAGGCACCCCTTTAAAAGTCACGTTAATATATATACTATGCTTTGGGTAAAGCAGAAAACCTTAATGAGGAAAGTAGGAAAATTAAAATGATTGCTATGTTTGATTTTAATGGTCTTCCAGAATAAAGGATATTTGGAAGCATCTTAAAATATTGTCCAGCAGTCATCAAATCAGGTCAGTGTAATACACCAATATCCTTTACCACCCAAATACTGTTATCTTATACATTTATTTTGTGCATTAAGTTCCATCTCTAAATTTTCTCTTAAAAAGGAAGCTTTAGGGACAAAAAACTTATGAAGGCATTTCTCAAAGGATTACATTCTCAAAAGGTTGTAACATGAGCACGACAAACATGCTGTCTTTTCAACCACTGCCTTGGCCTTTCTGGAATGATGACTTTCTCCCCAAGTATTTCTATTGTGAGAAAGCAGTCAGTGACACTGAGCAGATACTGCTCACTTTAAGCTGAGCCATGGGCTCTTCAGAAGCCATCAGATTGTTCTCAGTTGATAGACTAGAACTCTTGTTTCATTGAACAAAACCCTGAGCTACATTTCCAATCAGTATAGCACCCAAGTCCACTCATTTCACCAAAATACAGTATTATGGAATATGCAGCAGGAAAAAGAAATGTCCTCTAAGCTCATCAAGCTTTAAAACACACCAGGGAAGAGACATTAATACTCTGGACTGGCAAAGCTCCCCTGAGCCTTGTTCCTTCTTTGTAACTTAAATTTACTTCCTAGAATATCACTTTGTTATCCAAAAGGATCTCAATCACTTTTTTGTTTTTTTATACTTAGGCATTTAGTATAGATGCAGGAGCTTTTGGGGAAACTAAGAACACAGGCATTCTTTATTTTTTGCATCAGAACACTACATTTAAAGTCTACAAGGATGGAGGACATTACAAATGTCTTGCAAAAAGTTAATGAATTCAAACAATGAGAAGAAGGTTCTAACCTTAAAGAGGACTGGGCTCTATTTGCATATACTGCAAATATCTATGCAAGGGCATCACCACCCACTTCAGGTATGGGAGGGAGAAATCAACTTCGTTTTTTTTTTGTTACAGGACCTACTCATCTGCTTACCAAGTTTCCCCATTCCTTCTATCTTTTTAAAATAAGGGGAATGTTAACTAAGGTGATCCTAGAAACTCAATGTAACAAGTGTTAAATGTACAAGCAGCAATTAATTTGGAATACCTATTGGATTCACTGGAACAGATTTAGTTGGGCCCTTTTACTCTTCCACACAGCACATTCACATGGACAGACTAAGGAAAAGGAGATGAAATTTAAATCAGCACATTTTTTTATTACTTAAAAGAAAAAAATAGTGAAGCTGGAACCTTTTATATTGTACTTAACCAGGACTCCTGTATCTCCCTTAACTGTTATGAAACACCTTAATAACTTCCTTAAAAAAGTAACCTGTTAGCTGCCACTTACATTAAGCCCCTATCATTCTGAAGTATTGGTTTTATCTCATCTTCTCTCTAGATGCCTTCACATTTTAAAGCTTGTATCTGTCAAGTTAGATGTCTATACTGTTTTTACCTAAAAATTCTCTGGCTGGTAGTAATTTGTGGCAATGCCTCTCAAGTGCTTGGCAAGCATAGGTTCGCTGGACATAACTAATTTTACCTCCCGGGCGATGGCGGACCTTTACGGGAACGGCAGGAGAGAACAGGCCACAAATAGCTGTGTGCATCAGCTAGATGCTATGTCAGCTCTCTCGCCTATAATCCCTGCATTCCTCCCGTTTGCAGACACTCGAGCTGGACACTCAGGAGTGACTGCTGTACCACAGGAACAGCCACAATAAGGGGCTGAACCTTTCTTGCATTTCTCGATTTGTCTCAAATGTCATCACCTCACTACTTGACTTAGAGTATAGCTGCTCATACCCACAGATTCAGCTTTGTCAAAAAAAAAAAAAAACCCTGTTCTGCCGAAACCGGTTTGATTCAGTGGATAGAGCATCGGCCTACGGACTGAAAGGTCCCAGGTTCGATTCGGTCAAGGGCATATACCTTGGTTGCGGGCACATCCCCAGTAGGGGGCGTGCAGGAGGCAGCTGATCGATGTCTCTCATCCATGTTTCTCTGTTCTTCTCCCTTCCTCTCTGTAAAAAATAAAAACAAAATAAAACCCTGTTCCTTGTCAAGTTGCAAGTTACCGGTGACTCTTGGCAGAGAAAGGGAAGAAACAATATTTCTTAAGTAATAACTAGGTAATTACAGATTAAACACACGGTCCGTTCCTTGTCCAACGTAACCAAGCAGTGATTCCGGATGTCCTGGCCTAACAGCTACCCACACCATTCACTTCCCTCATACTGGACGTGCAATCACCTAAAACCACCTATCTACATAATGCTGAAAAAAAGGAACTTCAGCAGTTTCCGACTTCATCACACAAGGTATTTACATTCTTGGAGTAATTATAGGTTAACATTTCTCACCTATTTCCAATCTACTAGCCCTTATTAGCTCCTTGGACAAATTAAACATATTCAACCACCTAGATTTATGGTCAACTGGATAGGATGTGAGAGTATATCCTTAGTGGAAGTGCATAGTCAGCTTTGTTAGCCATTTCCACCTACCTAAAGGTTTTCATGTACCTGTGGTAACAGTATTAGGTAAAAAAAACACACCCTGGAGATTAGAGCAACCTAAAAAAAAACCACACACTTCAAAATGCTAAACTGGCTAACCCTACCACCTGCATGTTTTGGTGGGGAAGTGGAGTAATGACTGGGCCAGTAAGAAAATTCCAATTTTAAAAATTATCCAAAGGAAAAGGCTCCTCTCCATATCAAAAGGGTATTAGTTTATTTTTAGATTAAATGTAGGCAACTAATAATTTGAAGAGACTGTAGTTTATGTAACTAATAAATGCAAATTGCTGTTTAGAGGTGAGGCATTGAGGGATTTTCATTCAAAGCACTAAGAGCCCCTCCTTAAATCTTAATGGATTGCCAGGCCATAACCTACTCCTGCTTTTATTATCTATTAACTAAAATGTTAAAACTTAAACCCAGTTTTTCTCAAAGCCCCAGGAATAACGACAAACTCAAAACATTTCAAAAATTTTAGGGATAAAATGGCTTTTAGAGTATTGTGTTCATCTTTCTAGAATATTCCAATGACTATTCTGGAGGGCTGGACAGTAGAGAAGTTCCATCCATTGTTTCAAAGAATTCTAGTAACGTGTAAAAAGAAAATTATGGAAATGTATGTTTTTAAGATGTGCATGAGAAACTAACTTTAAAGGATGGAAATATATACTTTCTTTAGCATAATCTTAACTGGATCTGTTTGGTTTTTTACAATCAAATATACTCCTGTAAAGTGACAATCAGATCTTTATCTGAGATGTCACTACTACCTAAAAAGTACTAAAATATTTCATCTTTTTCATTTGTGCAATGGGACCTATTATAAAAATGATCCTAGGATTAAAATCCAATTTACACTTAATTCTCACAACTGAGACAAATAGTAAATGCAGAATAGACTGTACATGAATGTAACTCGCCAAGTCGATGAAAAACATACTATTACCTTTCCTGGAAAACTTGCAAGTACTTTTTCTAAGAAAAGATGTCTTTAAGATGCTTTAAATACCTTGTTGCTAGTGCTTTGGACATCTAGTTTCATATTTCTCATTTTTAGACAGGATGTACCCTAGGCAAATGAGCGTATTGTCTTGTGGGTTTACTATGGCTTCTGTTTGCCATTTTAAGATTTCACCCTGCTGTCTGTCAGAAGCTGGTCACAGCCGTCCATCAAAGGATAGATCCAGTAACAAGATGTAACCTACCAGCAACAGAAATTTCTGAGTCATGTCAATTCACAGTACTTTATTTTTATCTTGCAATTTTTTCTTTACCGATTAACGTCTTTATGTTGTTGATGGTTTTAATACTATAGTAGTTGACCAATTTGATCCAACTCTTGACTCAGCATCTGCAGACCTTTCTAGTGAAAAGCACCCAACAGCAATCTCACAGTGAGTGTTCCCAGGGATAGTTGGGACATTTGTTCAGCACTGTACCTCTTTTGTGTTTTTGTTTTGCTTTCCAGGAGAGGTAGGCAAGGGGAGAAGTGGATAAAACAAGTTTCTCATTTACAGATCTTACTCTGCTAAACTTGGCATCTCTCCCCCCTTTGCTTGCTATTTAGTGCTCTCCCTGTTCTGAATGTTTTATATACTAAGATTATTTCTTTTAATATAACCATAGACATTACTATTTCTGATCTTGAGACTCCTTAAGTCTATCAAATAGTGCCTGTCATTTGGCCATTACTCTTCCACTACAATTATTATAGAATATGGAGTGCTTAGTAAGCAATATTGAGCTACAAGATATATTCAAGATTTTTTAGAGGTACCTAGACATTTAATTTACCTAAGCATTCATTAGCAACAAAGTTTGAATTTTGCCCCCTGGGTTTAAATTAAGTCTATGCAATCCTAGTAATAATGTATACTGCAAAGTAGCTCATGCTAGTCACTGCCAGCAGCTTGCTAATTGCTAAAAAGACAAAAGCCCTTGAGACACTGCCTTTGCTGTTAAGTATTTTTATGGTGATTGTAGTATTAGTCCTATTCCACAAATTATCAACTGAAGCTACTACTACCTACACCAACATCTAAAACTCAACTCCAGCTCAGCATGTAGGAAAAAAATCCTCGTTTAAGTTAAAAATCTGACTTGAAGTGGCTAAAACAAATCTAAGCAATCAAATATAAACAAACCTAAACTTACCAGAAGCAACCTAAAGTACCAACGCAACACTAGACTGAAGCTTTAGTTCTACAGTTTGACTCCTGATTCCTCACTTCACATCAGTGAGGATCCTTTAGAAGATTAAGTGTTCTGTGCAAACCCATAAAATTACAGTTAGGGGATCTAATGTCATCACATAGCTACAGTTAAGTTAGCAGTGTTGTGTAGTAGTGAAATCAATGACTGGCTTGCATGATGGCTTCTAAAAGCATCTGTTCCCAGAGTTTCATGTTATTACATATGTATATAAAATATCAGTTGAGGACAGCCATTAGCGTTTTGTAAGATGATAAACTGAGTGTTAACTTCTCCCAGCCATTTACCTTTTCCCCTCATTAAATGTTAAGTCATCTGTGGGGGAGGGGAAGGGAAGAATTCAACTTCACTTCATAAATCAGATCGATTGTCAATATACATTTAAGTTTTTAAAACCTAAATGTTCCAAGTACAGAGTAAAGAATAAGCTGTCCAGAGAGCACACACTTAGGTTTTCTCCTCTTGGGAGTTTTTAAAAGGGATTTTGAACCTTGATGGCGAGAATCCCAAAACGAGAGTAAAATGAATTCTTTTTATTGCAAACAAACGTCTAAATTAATTTCTCCACCCACTTTCTTTAGAAAGAAAAAAGAAATCAGCAGGCTAAGGAGATACCCATTCAAGAACTGACATGATTAAAAATTAAGATATAAATGGGTGACTCACAATTGCATTAGCTTACAAAGATGGTGGAGTTAACTACTACAAGCACACTAGTTATACAGTATTTTGTGGGAGAAGGGCATACAGACATAGCTAACTTCATATAGATCCCATTAGACAACTGGATTTACAACAAGTTTTTTTAATAAGAAATGGGCAAAGCCAGCTTTCTTTTCAGAATCAAAATGCAGAACAAATGGAAAATTATGGTATTTAACCTTCACAAGTTTGAGCCTCCACAAATAATACAACCAAGTTTTTTACATTTTTAACAGCCCTTCTACATACACTCCATCTTCTCTATCTTGGTTCCAAGTTTTATCTTCATTCAATTATGCCAATTCCAATGTTATTTAAAAAGAAAAAGCCTTCCCAGTTATTGTCAGAAACTACTATTTAGCATACCCCCTCCACTACTCAGCAAACTACAGAGAGGATGGAGTGTAATATGAGCAGTACAGAGTCTTATGCAATTCATGAGGACCACTTAGTCCTTACATGAATCTGGTTGCTAACATTTCTATTATATTGTGACAATGACTCCCGACTGTTATCTCTGAGAAATGGGGGGAGTAAATTCTTAATAAAAGACACCAGGTACAAAGCAACATTTTACTTTTGTTGTGATAAAAAAAAAGTCACATTTTACAGATAAAATGTAGAACCCTGAAATACTGACACATTCTCTTATCGTGCACAATGCTGAGGTTCTCTTACGATTCACTTTAAAACTGCAATTAAAAATGTACAAAAAAGAAAAGAAAAAAAATCAACCCACAAAGCTTCTAAAAAAGGAACCCGCAGGCACTTCCTCTTGTGGAATGTTTAAAAAGTTAGCCTACTAAAGAAAACAGTCGACTTCTTGTGAAGGTTTTGGAGAAATATGTATCAGTTCGTTTTATTTGGGTATTCAATAATATCCTTGGTGATAATGCTGACTCCATGGCTTCTGACCCCAGAATTGCTGTAAGAGAAAATTTTTTTTTAAAGAAAAAACATCAATAAGCCACTCAAACTGCTTTTAGGAAATGACAATGAATCTAATTCAGAGTAATTGCTGGAAACAAATTTATACCTGTCATACCTCTGATTTCTATCAAACCACGTTCAGTTAGTATTAATATCCCATTATTATCATCAATAAACACATTACAAAAGGAAACACATCAGGACTTGGTTAGTTTATACAATTAAAGCTAGTAAAAAGAACCATACGTATTAAATACTAATTAAAAAAATACTAAGTTATACCAAACAACCTATTTTACCTTCAAAATAGATTATGGCTACGACTGCAACACAATTCATAGCTTGCCTTGTAACACTTACAAACACTTTAACCCCTGGTAAGATCTTTTTGAAGAATGATTCTTATGAAAAAATACAATTTAACGTACTAAGCACATAAGAAATTACTTACACCCTGCTGCCACTGGTTGTAGCCCTGAGATTGATTTTTATAGCCACGATTGTTTCCTCGTCCTCTGAAGTTCTAAAATGTAAAAAAAAAAAAAAATCTTTAGAGCTCGGAGCACAACTTCTTAGAAGGTTTGCACATGGAAAGGATAAGAGGACACAGCACAGAAATGGGATAGTTGCTAATTAGTGCACCTGAAAATCAAATTTAATTAAGTGGACTCATTTTACTGCCATCACTAATTTTTCTTATGTCACTGCATTTACACTGTGTTCCCACAATTCTTAAGAGGCTATGTAACACAAGCTTATCACTCTTTTTAGACTAATTTATACAAATAATTAGGGGGTCAGTGCATGCAGGGATCATAAATCATTACCTGGTTGTAGTTCCCTCTGTTGGGCATTCCACCTCTGTTGTAGTTCCCTCCTCTGTTTGAATAGCCACCTCGGCTGCTAAAAACAGGGCCACGTGGGTATGGATAGCCAATGCCACCACTTCCGCCTCCGCCGCCACCTCTCTGTGGCATGTTGCCCCTCCTATTATATCCACCACGATTCCCAGGAGCTAAAAAACAAGAGATACTTTCGATTACAGTGTGTTGTGCCTCCTTTACACGTATGACTTGGAGTTCTTCTGGACCACTGCCTTTATTTTAGGGGAAAAGTAAATGTTTAAAGGTGAAAGTAATGTTTAATTTAACCACTGACATAACCTAGGTGTGTATCCTACCAAATCACATCAAAACTTTAAACTTGGAGCTATGGTCAATTTGAGGATCAGTTTTCCTATGTTAAAATTCAGTTAAATAAAAGGTAGACCCAAATTAGGAGATTTTCACTGTGTCCATCTCTAATCAAATAAAGCGAATACTGAATATTAACTTGCCTCCTCCTCTGAAATTTCCACCGCGCATATTGAATCCACCACGTCCTCTGTGGCCACCACCTCTGTTAAACTGGTTCTTGCCGCTCTTATTTTTATTGCTCTTCTGTTTCTTTTCAGGGTGAAGAGCCTTTTTGCTCTCTTCCTTATATTGCTTCAAAAGTTTTTGGGCATCCTCCTTCTGAAGTTCCACATAGGTTATCTCATCAAAGCACTCGGCTACCTCTGGCAGTGTAAAGTTTCCTACAAGGAATAGTCAGATTAGCACACATTCACAATCCTTAAATCTCCAATTCTTGAATGCCTTTGAGTTTTTCAACACACACTACAATAACTATTCCTGATTTACTAACGCATTTTCCTAAGGATAGAAATAAGCCAAATATACTCATTTACAACGAGTTAATGTAACTCCTGGAACAGTACTGCTAGCAGAAACTTGTAAGTTTACAAATCTAAGTCACAGAAAGAGATGTATGTAATGTGACAATAGAATAAAATCCCGTGCCTTTCATTTTGAGAACTGCATGTTCTGGTAGGTCTTTGCCCTCTACTTCTGCTTTCTTCTGTGTTCTCTGCTTGTAGTCTTCATCCTTCGGGCAGACGACAACAGCTTTCCGCTGGAAGCCCGCGAACAGGCACATTTTTCTCCGCTGGGCAGCGGCAGACACGTTTGTCTTAAAAACAACAATAAAAAGTTATTAATTCTACTCCAAACTCAACTTTCCGTTCCTTTTCTCAACTCCAAAGCTACAGAGCTCACCTGATCCAGAATAAAGTTCCGCTTCTTGCGAGCAGCAATCTCAATAAACTTCCCGAGACACTGTGGGGCTCTCTGCAGCAGTGTGTTCAGTTTGCCCGTATCTGCCATTTGCTTCTTAAAGCCTGCTACCTGTTTTTAAAAGTGAGACGTTTCCTTTGAGCTTGTGAATCTAAAGCTAAGCATCAGCTTACATCTCTCCTACTATGGAAAACAGGCCAACATTTTAAAATTTAAATATTGCCCTTTCCCACTGTAGCTATAATAAAAAGGGTCACTAGCATGTACTAAGACCCCAAGCCATTCATAATCTTTGTTAGCTATTGGATGATGAGGACTTAAATTCTTTAGGAAAGACAATGAAGCCTAGAATTTGGAAAGCATTTTACCTTACAGATAAAGTAACCATTTTACCTTACATTTAAGTAACCAAACTTCACTTTCCCCTAACTTCCCTCTCTCAAATATTATCAAAATGGGTAAGGACAGTCGGCAGAAGGATTACTTAGAATACCTTCGGGTCTTTTTAAAATGCTGAGATAATACTCTAAGCACTCTACTTACCATCATTTTATCCATGATGGTATTTGTTCCAAGAATGTTGTATTTACCAGGATTTTCTGCTGCATGTTTAGTAACCCAGGTAGTTTTCCCAGCTCCTGGCAAGCCGATCATCATAACCACCTACAACGGAAAGAACAGTTATTTCCCTGTCTCATCATCAGAAGCCACCTAATCATTTAAGAATATATTTTAATGCACAAAACCCACTTTAAGTATCTGAACTTTTACAGCACTGTAGTAATTTGTGGAAAATTTAACACTCCACATAGAGAGAGAAAGATAGCTACTTAGAGAAAAAATTACAGGTATGGCATCAAGTAAATGAAAAACACCAGTCACCTAACTCTTCTAAATGTGATTTTTGCCCAAACAAAAGCAGTGCTCAAATGCTTTTTTAAAAAGGTCACTTACTTCGCAATCTTTCTTCTCTTCAGGCCCCTTTGGACCTCGAACTCGGTCCTCCAAGGGGACATTCTGGATCAAAGTGTAGTCTTCAGGTATTGGAAAATATGGCTTTTCCTTCTGACCAAAATTGAATTCAACAGCACAGTTGTGGCAGAGAACATGTGGGAAGAGTGGCCGATCAGCAAGGATTTCCTTACTGATTTTGAAGGCAACACCAAGGTCTTGTCCATTCTTTGCATAGGAGAGTTCTACTTCATCGCTTTCAAAGTTCTGTTAAGGGGGGGGTGGGAAGATTAAGTTTTAATCTGCTTCCTGTAAAACTTCTAAGAAACTTCAAAATTCAAATGAGTGAAGGTTATCCTATGGAAAACCTATTTAGGTTCAATCTATATCCAAAAGCAGAAACAATATTGCCTTACAGAAGGCAAGACTAGATTTTCAGGTCTGCTTAAGTACTTTTTATCAAAATTGAGCTAGTAGTGAATATTGATATTGACACAGCTTTAAAAACTTTTTTTTCATAGCATATAACTTGCCATTTACACATAAAAACTTAGCTATGACTTACAGCAAAACATGTAATCACATCATTTTCATCAAACTTCTCTCCATAATCTTCAGTCTCACAGTTGCATGTTTTTATTCCTTTTAGAGAATATCCATAAGAAAATTCTTCTTCTCCTAAAAATAATAATGAACTACCATGAAGTTTTTTAAAACAGCTCAATGATCCATATAGTTTAATATTCCTGATATAAGTTTTTTTTAAAAATGAGCATATACTAAATATTCTTTCACATATACTGACTTTATACTAGATATATTGAGTTAAATAACTAGTTTGCGAATTGCATAACATGGATAACAGTCTATCTTAAGTATTGCTGGTCATAAAACAAGTAAACATAAAAGAACAAAAACTAAAACTTAGCCCATGCCTACTACATGCTAATGTTATTAATCTTCACTTAAAATATTAACAGAATTGAACAAAAACCAGCACAATATTTGGAATGCCTTCTATTCTAACTACTAAAATCAGACCCTAAACACTCAGTGAGTATATAGTACTCAGAAACTTTACCAAGTAGCATTCCACTGGTGGTTAGAGACCAGCCAATCCGAACTTCATGGATGTCAATATCTTTTGTATATAAATGCCTTACTGGGATCTTCTCTGTAACCTGAAAGTCAAATCATAATGATTAAACTATAAGCCAAAAAATAAACCCTTGAAACCTGGCTTATTTCATTTCATGGAATAACTCTTCTCTGGCTACTAATACAAAAAGTCACCCAACTCAAGAACTTAAAAAATTAATGTAAAGGGCTTATAACTTGAAAGGTTCAAGTATTTGAATCACTTTTAGAAGAATAGTTAATGTTTAAAAATTTCATCTTCTCAATACTCAAACCTACCAACAATTAAAGCTCAGAGTTAACATCTTTCCTGTGGAACAAAACCAAGTCTATTTTTAAATCCTTGGTCTTTTCAAGTGCCTGATTAAAAAAAAAAGAGTGCACTTTTAATAAAAATGGGGCTGGCTGTGTACACAAATTCTGATCAGAGATGGTTCAACTATTAAATTTTATTTTACCTTCATTTCAAAGCAGACTTTGCCTTTTGACACACCGTAAGAAGCCCTTCCTCCAGCCCAAAGAAATGCAAAACTCTCCATAGTAAGGGAAGAAGCACTGAGGCGATCTCTTGATATTTTAAAATGCAGATCACAATTATCTGTAATTATATCAATACCATATTATTCCTTTTCACATCAAATGTAAATAGGTCTGCTATGTAGACAAAACTTGGTTATTAAATTTTTGCACGTATGTCTAACTGCTACATATGACAATTTTTTACATGCTCTTTTAAATTTTCAATTTTAAGCCCCACTCCCACCAAGTCACTCTTGCCAAATTATGTACTGAAGGGTAAACCACCTATAAAACTAAGAAGCATCGAGGTTTAACGTGTATTTTAAGTATATAAAATAATCAAGACAATGTGACATTAATACATACCTGCTCTGCTCTTTACCTTGATTTAGAGGCAAGCAGGAGAGGATAGCAGGAAAGCAAAGTGAAGCAGGCCAGAGCCAGGTAGAATTTACCAGTGCCACAATAGAACTGACAGGAGGCCATGACCAAATCTTTTTTAATAGGAGTATGAGCTGCTGATCCTGTACTTTCTATTTTTAAAAGCCCAGGGACTCTAGATCCTAAATTCTTCTCTAAAACTTGTGAAGGCAGCCTCATCTACAGAACACAAACCTGTTTGTCTAATGCTGTAACTATTATTGCACTTTAGGTCTCCTTTCCTTGTGCTTGCCTGTTCAACAACAATTGAGGTTACGCACTTCCGGGATTACCCAAATCCAGAATGTCTTTAACCTAGCTAGCTACCTTTGGGTTAGGGGCTCATCAGCATGCACTTTTGAGGGAGAGCTGAAGTTAGAAAGCTGTTTCCTTAAAAAGTTCTTATTGGTGAGAAAAAAAAATCTACAGTTTGGAATTCCCCTTACATTAGCTTTGTTCTTAAAATTCCTGACCATGATTGATAGAATGAACCCAATATTGCACTTAACAATTTGATATTCCTAGGTGACCAGTTACAAGTCTGTCTACTTGTAATAGTAGTGTTACCTTCTTGAATCATTGCCTCCTTTATCTTGCCAATACCTAATACTATATATTTAAGAAACCGAATTTAACAAAACATTCATCTGACTACTTTTCCATGTAGTTTTCTCTTAAAAGACTCCTCTATCTTAACTACGTGTAAAGGATACTCAACAAGAAATCAAGAGTTTGACATTAACACTCTGACATATCTGAATAAAAACAATCTGTATTCAAAACGCTGGCATCTAAGCTTCAACTCCCCAAGGCTCTACAGGGCAGGTCCGACACCTTACCTTCTATTTTTTAAGCAATTATTTCTACCCTTTGTTCCGTTCAAATACTAAATCAACAAATCTCTTTGTAAGTAAAAATTACAAGTCTGACAGCCACGGCCATTTAAAGGTTTGCAATACTAATACTTCCTCATACTCAATTGCAACCCAACTGGGTAAAGGAGCAGTATTTACAGCGCTGCCATTGATACCATTCGCTGGTGAAGAAAGCTAGTGGCCCAGTGATAGGCCACTGCTGCTGCCCCAGGTCTTTGGAAGAAATCAACTTATGTTAAAGCAGCAGCTACTGAACTGGAATTGAGAACAAAAGAGCAGTTATTGATAAAGTAATATTACAATCTTTTAGAATAGGGAATAACACTTGTGTGCTAATGGGGAAAAGCCATTAATAAATAAATATGCAACTAATCCAAATAGCTCACTTAAGTCCAAAAAAAGACGAAATTACTTTATTGAAGAAGCCTTACAAGTTTCCATTAGCTAGTCAAAAAGCTGGCATTCATTTCACATTCCTATAAAGAACTTTATAATAAAGTAATATATGAAAGTATTACGGAGTTGCTAGAGCCTGTGTAATTTTTATCAATACAACGGATGCCGTACTACGTTATTTAAAGTCCCGGAAAAAAAACCATCTTCCTGCCTTTAAAAACCTGCTTCCCTTTCCCCGTTAAATGTTCCGCATTTAAGCTCAACGTACACTACGTTTTCAAGTTCCTAACGTTTTAAAGCCGAACACCACATTTGATAAGGGGGGGGCGGGGGGGGGAGCAGTGGCTTCACTTACAAGTGTCAAGACAAACCACCGTGTCATCGAAGTGCTCATCTTCTTCCTCCACAGGTGGCTGAGGGGACTTGGCTCTGAAAGACAGTATTGTCTCCTGATACAGCTTCTCCCCCCCCCCAGAGGGCAGAGGGCGGAGGGCAGAAGGGGGGAGGGGGCCGGCCGGGTGGGCATCCTCTACCTGCTGTACTTGTTCTCCTCAATGTACTCAAAGTACCCGCGGCCGTGGTCTTCGCGAGGGCGCTTAACGCCTCTCTTTTTATCGCCGCCTTTCTGCTCTGTTTTGCCGTCTCCTACAAACACACAACACCCCCCCCCCTTTTAGGAGGCGAGGCCGGCCCACCAGGCAACACGCACAGCTCAGCTCTCTCTCTGGTTTTGAGGCTGCAAGCAGCGCGGTTCCTGGTTCCCAGCGCGTTTAAATCCACGCATCCCAGGCGGAACGCAACCACCATGGGTCTGAACCTGGACTTGGAGTTAGTGACGCAGCCCAGAGACGCTGC
>JAAGEH010002526.1:1720826-1747653 GCA_011751065.1 Lasiurus cinereus | reverse complement strand
GATGTTGATTCTCCCAATCCATGAGCATGGTATGCTCTTCCATCTGTAAGAGTGGCCGATCAGCAAGGATTTCCTTACTGATTTTGAAGGCAACACCAAGGTCTTGTCCATTCTTTGCATAGGAGAGTTCTACTTCATCGCTTTCAAAGTTAGCAAAACATGTAATCACATCATTTTCATCAAACTTCTCTCCATAATCTTCAGTCTCACAGTTGCATGTTTTTATTCCTTTTAGAGAATATCCATAAGAAAATTCTTCTTCTCCAAGTAGCATTCCACTGGTGGTTAGAGACCAGCCAATCCGAACTTCATGGATGTCAATATCTTTTGTATATAAATGCCTTACTGGGATCTTCTCTGTAACCTTCATTTCAAAGCAGACTTTGCCTTTTGACACACCGTAAGAAGCCCTTCCTCCAGCCCAAAGAAATGCAAAACTCTCCATAGTAAGGGAAGAAGCACTGAGGCGATCTCTTGATATTTTAAAATGCAGATCACAATTATAAGTGTCAAGACAAACCACCGTGTCATCGAAGTGCTCATCTTCTTCTTCCACAGGTGGCTGAGGGGACTTGGCTCTGCTGTACTTGTTCTCCTCAATGTACTCAAAGTACCCGCGGCCGTGGTCTTCGCGAGGGCGCTTAACGCCTCTCTTTTTATCGCCGCCTTTCTGCTCTGTTTTGCCGTCTCCTCCCGACTGCTGCGGGCCCTGGCCGGCCCCGGGCGGCGCCACCGTGACGGCGAACAGCGAGGTGGGGCCGCTGCCCTTGCCCGCGGCGGCCTCCTTGGCGGCGCCGCGCTGCTGCTGCTGCTGCTGGGGCTGCGGCGGCGGCGGCGGCGACGCGGCCGGCGGTTGAGCCTGCTGCTCCCCGTGCCCGTTCTCGTCGCCCGCGCCGCCTTCCTCCTCGTCGCCGAGCTCATCCTCCCCCTCCTGGAAGCCCTGGTCGTCGCCGTTCTCGTCCTCCTCCGAGGCGGCCTCCTCCTCCTCCATCGGGCCCGCGTCGGCCGCCCCCGCGGCGCCGTTCTCCTCCCCGATCTCCATCTGGTCGCCATCCAGGGCGGGGATGCCCTCCTCCTCCTCCTCCTCCTCGTCGTCGTCGTCGCCGCCGCCGCCGCCGCCGCCGGCCGCGGCCTCCGGTTCGAGGCCCGCTCCCGAGCGCCCGGCGGAACCCCCGCCCAGGCCGAGGCTGCCGTTCCCGGGCTCGCCCAGGGCGGCGGGGCGGCCGCCGGCCTCCTCGCTGTCCAGCGCGGCCTGGAGCCGCTCCATGAGGTCGGCCTTGAGGCCCTTGTCGGAGAGGCGCCGCTTCTTGAGCTCCTCTTTCAGCTCCGAGACCTTCAGCTTCTTTACATTAACAGGCGAGGAACTCATGGTTGAGGGAGGGCCCCGCTCGCGCTGGCGCTGCTCAGACTCGCTCCTCCTCGGCACTGGCGGCGGCGGCTGCTCCTCGGCGCGGGCGGCGGCGGCTGCGGCGGCTGCGGCTGCGGCTGGACGTGGGTTCCTGCTGCAGAGCGGACCCGCCTGGTGTCGAACGGCGCCAATTCCTTTCACGGAGTTCGCGAGGGAGACGCCGAGACTCGCTTGGCGCGAGCGAGCACGCAACGTCCTCTCGCCGCGGCGCCGCGCACGTAATATAGCGGCCCCGCCCCCCGCGCCGGGCGGGTCGGCGCGCAGGGCACGCGCGCTCCCGACGCCCCGCCCCCCCCGCGCTCCCGACGCCCCGCCCCCCGCGCCCGACCCGAGTCCCGGCCCAGAGCGCAGTGCGTCGCCCCTTGGCCTGGAGCGGGTGGGAGAGGAGCAACGCGCCCTTCGCGCTGTGGCCGACCCGCCGCCACTCTGGTGGCGACACCCGTGCCGTCTCTGCCCTTCCGGCCCGGCGGCCGCGTTCACCCACAGGCTTCCCGTCCTCCGCTGGTTCATTTCACCCGGCATCCTCCGCCTTCCATCTTAGATCGGCCCCGTCCAGCTATTTGTTTCAAATTCCTTATTAAAAAAAAGTGTGTGTGTGTGTGTGTGTTTTTCCGTTTTGATTTGTGCAGTGGTTCCACGCAAGTGCACTGACTGTGCGGTTTAACACTGGCTGAGTCCCGCCGGCGAGCGGGGTTGCGAGCCGGGCCAGGGCGAGGGCGAGGGCCGAGCCCGTCTTTTGTCTCCCGCGCCGCCCCGCTGCGGGCGTGGGGGGCGCCGGGCCCTGCACCCCCACACCCTCCGGCCGAGGAGCTGAAGCCTCAGGGTTGCCTCTCGGGTCCTCTGCACCCACCAAAGAGGCGCCCCCCCTCCGGGACGCGCTCGGCCCGACTTAGGACCTCTGGCCTGGGAGGGCGAGGTCCCAGGAGCCCGCGATGAGGACGCAGGGACATTGTTGCCCACATCATGCTGCAGCCCTAGGAAAAGCGCATGAAAAATAAAGGGCTGAGATTTTGCGAAAAGAAAAGTAGACTCGCTCTAGAAATGCGTGGGGTTGTTTCTTGGTGTCTTCGAAGTTTAATTTTTCTCTTGAAGGTGTGTTATGGTCTTGAGGTTTTTAGAGATAGGGGTGCCAGAATTTAGATTTAGGATAGAGGTGACCATCTTAAAACCCAGAAAACCTTACCAGTATGCCACTCTCTCTGACTAAGGAGGTCAGTTTTACGGGGTACACCGGTGCTTCACTGGCACAAGAATGCTGCCCCAATATTAATTTGAAATTTGGAAAAAATAAACATGTAAGCTCCCTCCCATAGGTTAGTATGATTTTACTGATTAATATATATATACATTTTTGTATTTTGCCATGTAGTCATGAATAAAGATGAGATATTAACACTGAAGTGATTTTATTTTTTTATGAAATGATTTTAATTGAAATGAGTGGACTATGGACAGTACTGGTAATTCTCAGTTCAAAAAAAAACTCATTTTAGCCTTTGGATATAATTTCCTGGGTATAATGTCCTTTGGATATAATGTGACTTGTAAACAAGTCACAAACTAGCATTTAAACTTTTCAAATTCTTTGCCCTTGTTCAAAAACGGGAAGAAAGCTAAGGATGCTTACCTGTTCACAAACTGGAGGATTAATGAATGAAGTATAGTTATTATGATAGTCCCTTTGAGTTTATGTGTTCTGATTTTTTTTAATATATTTTTATTGACTTCAGAGAGGAAGGGAGAGAGAGAAACATCAATGATGGAAGAGAATCATCGATTGGCTGCCTCTTGCATGTCCCCCTTACTGGGGATTGAGCCCACAACCCAACAGGTGCCCTTGACTGGAATCGAACCTGGGACCCTTCGGTCCACAGGCCGTCGCTCTATCCCGTGAGCCAAACCAGCTAGGTTAGTTTATGTGTTCTTATGTACCACCTATATTTACAAATATTAGTGATAGGAAAACAATTTCCATTTTACTGGAAATAATTCAACTCTGAAAAAATGAAGTTTATCTAAATGACAACTTATAATGGTTCTTGGTAGGGTAAGTCAGTTGTAATAATCCACACGAAGTACAGAAAGTTCCATGGGTTCTTCTCCAAGAGCTCTGCAGACTCTGAGGCTGAGGCAGCACGGAGATCTTCAGTCTGCTCCTGCTGCAGCCCAGCGAGTTCCCACCCCAGGGCGCCTCCCTTACTCCGTGCTTTCTTAGGCAACATGTAAAAGAAAAAACATCCCAAGAGCCATCACCTTACTGTTTGCTCTTCTTATAAATGCGTGAAACCTGCCCTTTGATATTTCACCACTTGAAAGTTCATATAATGCCGATTTTACTCATTGGTTTTGCTTCCTGTGCTTTCAATGCTCTCACGAAGAAAATATTCAGACCATCCTGCACAAGAATGAGATGAACGTGATATAACCGCATAAGCTCTCTCTTCCTACCTGCATCCTCAGAGCTAGTCCAAGTTCCTTGGGGGCAGGGAGCAGGGGGAACTTGACATTTGCAGCCCCTGTGCAGTGTCTTGTCCTCCGAGAGACCTGTGGGGTGTGGGGGGCAAGAGGCTCAGTGCTGAAAAATATCCTCCAAAGATGTGTGAAATGTGTCACAGCCCTGATGCGCACTGAATAATGGTTCGCTTTAAGAGAGTTCTCCCAAAATCAAGTAGAGGCTGTGATGATAATTTTATTTACAGAGTTTCCTTGGCATAACATCTGCAGAATAAATAAGTGATTTCACACTCATTTTAAGAGTAGCCATGCCCAAGGCTGTAGTCTATTTCTCTAATGTCCCATGTCTCCAAACCCATTTCCTTATTCACTAGAACACAAAGGTAGGGAGGGACTTTATACTCTCTACCACTTCCAGCAATATTGCCAAGTACTGGATGCTTGACGGATATTTTTTAGTTTATTTAGAAGGTGGTATTAAACTATTAAGAAAGTCTTCTAGCTCCAGATATAAGCACCATCAAAAAGTGTCGTCCAGGATCTACCAGTTGACTATGATCTAGAAAAACACATAATGATAACAAGTTCTAACCAGCACTGCCCTGGCTGGTTTGGCTCAGCAGATAGAGCATCAGCCTGCAGACTGAAAGGTCCCAGGTTCAATTCCGGTCAAGGCCACATGCCTGGATTGTGAGCTTGATCCCCAGTAGGGGACATGCAGGAGGCAGCCGATCCATGATTCTCTCTCATCATTGATGTTTCTCTCTCTCTCTCTCCCTGCCTCTCTCAAATCAATAAAAATATATTTAAAAAAAGGCTATAACCAGCGCTGTCCAACACACAGTAGCTGCTAAGCCATATTTAAATTAAAATTAAAGGTTAAATTTCTCACTCGCACTACCCACACTTAAAGTGCTCCATAGCCATTGATCTCATACTGAACAATGCAGAATAGAATGTTTTATCATCCAAGTTCTTTGGACAGTGCTTTTACAGACTGTTTTGAAAGTGTAACTTATACCAAAGAAGGAACCCTCATCCATATATGACTTAACAGCCAGACTTAATGGAAAGCTGATCCCAAGAATTAGACTCTACCCTTTGTTCTAATAGGGAAAGCCATTAGCTACTGTGAGCATTAGATAAACTCTAATTATTAGAGTAAAAGTGTGTGTGTGTTTATATGTATTTATAGTATAGTTTTATAGACACAGTCAACTCCCAATTCCTCTATGTCTCTACTTAACAAATATGTATATATACTTAGATATATATTGTTTATTTTGGTTTTTTTTGTTTGTCTTGTGTTTTTTTTTAATCATTCTTATTTTTTTAGTTTTACTCGTGTGTTTTTTTTATTAATGTGTTACATATCTACCCATTGCCCCCCCCTCCCAGGCATAACCCCACCCCCCAGTGTCTTATGTTCATTGGTTATGCTTATAAGCATGCATACAAGTCCTTTGGTTGATCTCTTATCTACACCACCTCTCCTTAATCTTCCTGCTGTAATTTGACAGTCTGTTTGACGCTTTACTGCCTCTGTATCTATCCTTTTGTTCTTCAGTTTATAATGTTCTTTATTATCCACAAATGAGTGAGATCATGTGGTGTTTCTCATGTTTATTTATTTTGTTATTCCTCACCTGAGGGTATTTTTCCATTGGTTTTTAGAGAGTGTGGAAGGGAGGGGAAGAGACAGAGAAAGAGAGGAATATCCATGTGCGAGAGACACATCGATGAGTTGCCTCCTGCATGTGCCCTGACCTTGATGAGGGATCAAGCCTACAACTGAGGTACATGCCCTTGAATGGAATCAAACCCTCACCCTCAGTCTGTAGGCTGACACTCTATCCACTGAGCCAGACTGGCCAGGGCTACCTAACCAATATTTATTGAACGCCTGCTATGTGCCACACGCACTATACTCTGCAGGGAACACAGATATGGATGGCACCGTCCCGGCACCCAGGAGCTTGCAGTTTAGAGAAAAGACAAACCATAGCCAGGATGCACCACTGGGACACAGCACCACTCCATGGGGAACCCACCATTCTGACCATCTGCTGAGCCATTGTCAGGAAATTCCCATGGTGCAGGTTTGCACACATGCCTGCCCACCCACAAACATTCACACATGCAAAAACAAAGCAAAGCGTATCCTCACAGACGCCCTTAGGAAGCCAGTGTGTGACATCTGCAAGTAAACAGTAATTAGCTAAGGTGATCTTATATCATCTTCATTAATCTACATACAGAGCTGCCAATCATTTGCAGACTTCTGACCTCTGACAAGTCCTTCATTAAAAGCTGTCTGGGCCGGAACCGGTTTGGCTCAGTGGATAGAGCGTCAGCCTGCGGACTGAAAGGTCCCAGGTTCGATTCCGGTCAAGGGCATGGACCTTGGTTGCGGGCAGATCTCCAGTGTGGGGCATGCAGGAGGCAGCTGATGTCTCTCTCTCACCGATGTTTCTAGCTCTCTGTCTCTCTCCCTTCCTCTCTGTAAAAAATCAATAAAATATATTAAAAAAAAAAAAAGCTGTCTGGGCTTGGCTGGGCTTGGGCATTGACCTATGAACCAGGAGGTCATGGTTTGATTCCTGGTAAGGGCATATGCCCAGGTTTCAGGCTTGATTCCTGATGTGGGGTGTGCAGGAGGCAGCTGATCCATGATTCTCTTTCATCATTAATGTTCCTATCTCTCTTTCTCCCTCTCCCTTCCTCTCTGAAATCAATAAAATATACATATATTTTAAAAAATGGAATATAAATCTCAGGGATATAATGTACAGCATGGTCACTCCAGTGCTATATGTACTCTATTGTATATTTGAAAGTTAAGAGCGTAGATCTCAAAGGTTCTCATCACAAAAAAAATTACTGTAGTGATCATTTCACTTTATGCAAATCTATAATCATTATGTTGTATACCTGAAACTAATATATCATATGCCAATTATATCTTAATTTTTAAAAAGCTGTCAGGGCCGAAACCGGTTTGGCTCAGTGGATAGAGCGTCAGCCTGGGGACTGAAAGGTCCCAGGTTGAATTCTGGTCAGGGCCTGTACCTTGGTTGCGGGCACATCCCCAGTGGGGGGCGTGCAGGAGGCAGCTGATCGATGTTTCTCTCTCATTGATGTTTCTAACTCTCTAACCCTTTCCATTCCTCTCTGTAAAAAAATCAATAAAATATATTAAAAATAAAAAAAAGCTGTCAGGGTTAGGGGGGAAACATTTAACAAAGGGCCTCCTGTCCTAATTGCCTGGACACTGTGTATACTCGGTATCCACTTAGCCTTTCCTTCTGTTTCCGGCTTCCGCTCTGCTCCATCCAAGCACATTTTCCATGAGCTGTCTTTGAAGTGCGCTGCGTTTTGTCCTGATTCATTTATTTGTGATATTAACTGTCAGTGATGGAGTGCCTGCGATGCACCGGCCACTGTGCTAGGCATTTTGTACCAAATAGCTCTAATCCTCACAGCAACCTCATCAAGTAGGAATGATTTGTCTCCGGTTATAAATATGGAAACTGAGGATCAGAGGGGTTAAGGGAATTGACCAGGCTCAATACGTGTTCAGGGTAAGATATCAAATGACAGCGGCCTGATTCCCATGCCCAAGCTCTTTTTCCTGCACCAGTAAGTTTGAGTCATTAGAGTTTCAACGTCAAAACTGGCATGCGCTGTTCTAGCCAGATTTTACAGGATGTAGTACAGGAGAAAGAGACAGGTGAACCAACAATTGTGCTCTTAGAGTAATGTGTGCTGTGACAGAGGCGTGTATTGTTTGGGAAATAGCTCCACGGGCTTCTTAGGGGGAGAGGCACTGAGCTGAATGTTCTGACGTGAGCGGGGCTGAGAGGGGCAAGGCCATCCACGCAGGAGGAACAGCCTCAGCTAATGCATTGGTGAGCCCTGGCCCGTGAGCATCCTCCAAGCACCGAATGGTCACCGTTCGAGTCCTGGCCAGGGCACACACTCAGGTTGTGGGTTCAATCCCTGGTTGAGGTGCAGAGGCAATTGATTAATGTTTTTCCCTCACATTTCTCTCTCTCTCTCTCTCTCTCTCTCTCTCTTACTCTCTCACTCTCTCCCTCCCTTTTTTTCCCTTTCATTAAAAAAATGGGACCCAGGATTGCTGTTTTCCCATTTATTTTTCCCCTTTTTTGTGAACTGTAGTTTTCAATTACAGTTGACATATCCTCTATAATAAAAGGGTAATATGCAAATTGTCCCCTCGACTGGGAGTTCCACCTGAGTTCGACCAGAGGGCTGGGCTGGCCCACTAACCCCCTATGGCTCCTCCCCCAGGCCAGCCTGACCAGATCACCCTGATCAGGGCTGGACCCCATCTGTGCACAAATTCGTGCACTGGGCCTCTAGTAATACTATATTACTTTCAGATGTAGGCATAGTGATTAGACATTTACGTATCTTATAAATAAGCCAATGCACCTAACACCGATCTGACACCATACCTGGTTATTACAATATTCTTGACTATATTCTCTGTGCTGTCCTTTACATTCCTGAGGCTTTCTCATGTTGTTGTTGTTTTTTTTTAATATATTTTATTGGTTTTTTACAGAGAAGAAGGGAAAGGAATAGAGTTAGAAACAGCGATGAGAGAGAGACATCGATTAGCTGCCTCCTGCACGCTCCCTACTGGGGACGTGCCCACAACCAAGGTACATGCCTTGACCAGGATTGAACCCAGGATCCTTCAGTCCATAGACCAATGCTCTATCCACTGAGCCAAACCAGCCAGGGCAGCTTTCTTGTTTTTTAAAGGAGGTGGGAAATTTTCATTTTTATATAAATTCTCCTAAATTTTAGGGGTGGTTGACACTATATAGGCCAAGATGACCGTGACTTTGGCCATTTGTTTTCCTGTCCTGGGCAGCAGTGCCAACCTTTCGGACCTCGCGGACCATGACTACCAGTTGGCGATGCTGGCCCAGAGAGAGAGTCTTGGCAGGAAGACTGCCCAGGAGGCCACTGGGAGTGGAAGAGATGAGACGTGATGAAGGCCACTCTGACCCAGGTCAGCGGGGTCTGTTCACTCTGGAGGCGGGTAGCAGGGCTGTGGAAAACATCCTGAAGGTCCCTAGGGTTTTCCTAAACCCCAGAGATGTTCACTGGGCCTCTGATACGACAATCCAGTTTTGGCAAATATAACCACGTGGGTTAATTTTCTAAAGGTTAGGTCCTTGGCCTAGCCTGAGAGGTAAAGCATCCAGGACAAGTGAGGAGGGGCGTGCATGAGCTCTTGGAGAGAGACAGGGCTCAACGAATGCCTCTCTTCCTCACTAGCCAGCAGGTAAGGTAGGCGAAGTTGCTCCTCTCTCAACATCAGCCTCTTCCTTTGTGAAATGACTGCGTCCTGTCTACCCAGGAGAGGTAAGAATCACAGATGAGAATCGTAAACCACGAAATGCTATACCAATGTATAGTATTCATGTAATTATTACTTATCAATCATAGGCTTTGGGGGGAAGGAGGAGGGAGACAGTAACTACCTACTTCTTTCAATCTGAGATTGAGAGGTAACTGTTTACTGAAAGACTTTACAATGCAAGACTGACAGCTCAGGGAATGCACTGGGAGCACTGGCCAGTCAGTAAACCCCGCTTCCCGGGACTGGGAGCCCAGCGCATGCACAGTTCTTCTTCTCCCTGGAGTAAGCCATCCACACCATCGGCCTCCAGAGATTGTTGACTCTTGGATGCTTATCTGTGGGCGAGGTTCAGGCCAGCGTTGTGGCCAATGGGAAAAGATACCTGGGGCCTCCTTATTCGCATTACTTCCGCGGAAGCATTGTTATTATTATTATGAAAAGTAAAAGCACAAAGGATCAGGCACTAGAGAAGAGGGCAGAGCTTTAAAATGTGAAGAGAAGGTCGTTGGCTACCCAGCAGGGGAAACAGGTCTTTTCTTGGTAATGGCAATGAGTTTGCTCTGCCATCCACTGTCCCCGGAATTGCTCAGTGATCCCGGGGTTGACGGTCAGCTGACAACTGCAAGGCCCCAGGGTGCCGAATGGGGTGTCACCTTGAGGTGCTTTCCTATCCCTGTCTTCACTCCAGAAACGGAACTTCTGAACCAGACCTTTATGGCATAAGCACTCAAATGAGCAGGAAACAAGTTCACACGCAAATTATAATGGTAATGTTGCCCAGGCAAGCTAAGTAAGCACTTTGTAAAAAGATTCTTTTTTAAAAAACATATTTTATTGATTTTTTTTTAAATGTACGTTATTGGAGAAACCAAGATGGCAGCATAGGTAAACACCTAAACTGCTGCCTCGCGCAACAATTTCAAAATTACAACTAAAAGACAGAACAGACATCATCCAGAACCACAGGAAGGCTGGCTAAGTGGAAATTCTACAGCTAGAAGGAAAGAGAAAAGCACACTGAGACACAGAGGAGCTGCAGGAGGCAGAGATAGCGAGGCATGTGCACAGAGAGGGCAGGCAACTGAGTATGCGACTGGCTTTCTCAAGCGGGGGCAAGACAAAATCTCCGACGGCTCTGAACTCCAGTTCCAGGGGAGATTCTGGGGACCCAGACTCATTTGGGGAGAAACTGGACTGTGTGGCAGCGGGCAGAATTCAAGGTCGGCTTTCTCTCAGAGGTGCTTGCAGCAATTACCACGGGACACTGAGATACAGGGGCCTATTAGGGCAGGTCTGATGGGAAACCAATGCTATCTGCTCCACAGAGACTCCACCCCATCCGGGCTGAGCACAGAGGCTTTTGCAAGTCTTATCTGATAAGGATGTCTCCAACACAGAATTTATCCCAGCAGTAAACACAGCTGATCCTCATAGCCAATTGGCCTGGAGGTCAATTCCTCATGGTGATACCAACAATAATCAAGACTACAGACACCATTGCTGACATGTATACATAAGGAACTGTTTGACATTGAAACCGGGACTCATAACTATTGGACATTGAAATTGGGACTCAAACATTTTTTGTTCTTATAAGTTTATTTCTAGCCTACAGAGGCAAGATGTTTTTAAAGACAAGAATCGAAGGGAGGAGGGTGAAGAGGGGAAACAGATACAGAGGTAAAGAAGCAATGAACAGACTGTCATGCTACAGTAGGAAGGCAGGGGAGGTTCGGGGGGTGGGCCTGTAAGAGATCAACCGAAGGACTTGTATGTATGTAAGCATAGTCAATGGATACAGGACACTGGGGTGTGGGAGGGGAGAGGACAGGTGAGGGCATGTACTGGGGGGTGGGAAGGCCAGGGGGAGGTCAATAGGGGAAAAAAAGGAGACATATGTACTACTATTTGTAATACTTTAAACAATAAATATAAATATATATTTTAAAAAGACGTAACTACAACAAGACTGCACAGAGCCTGCAAAGGGGTGCACCATGAGTGTCCACCTCAGGTAACTGGGGAGACTGAGCTACTGGGCCCTATAGGACACATAGCACACAAAGCCACTCTATCAACTCAGGGAAGCAGCCAAAATGCAGAGACAAAGAAACAGACCACAAACAAAAGAAATGGAAGAAAGCAAACAACTGGATATAGAGTTCAAAACCATGGTTATAAGGTTTTTCAAAAATTTTCTAGAAAAGGCCAATAAATTTAGTGAGATCCAAGAGGAGATGATAAAGGGCCAACTAGAAATTAAACATACATTGACTGAAATAAAAAATATTATACAGAGATCTAACAGTAGACTAGAGAATCACAAGAATCAAGTCAGAGATTTGAAATACAAAGAAGCAGAAAACATTCAACTAGAAAAGCAAAAAGAAGAAAGAATCCAAAAAATGTGAAGATAGTGTAAGGAGCCTCTGGGACAACTTCAAGCATACCAATATCAGAATTATGGGGTTGCCAGAAGAAAAGAGAGAGCAAGATACTGAAAACCTGTTTGAAGAAATAATGACTGAAAAAACTTTCCCCACCTGATGAAAGAAATAGATTTACAAGTCCAAAAAGCACAGAGAACCCCAAACAAAAGGAGTCCAAAGAGGATCACACCAAAATACAGCATCATTAAAATGCCAAGAGCAAAATACAAAGAGAGAATATTAAAAGCATCAAGAGAATATTAAAAGCATCAGATAAAGACCTTCACAGATAAGAAAAAGCTTAAGGAGTTCATCAATACCAAACCAGTATTATATGAAATGCTGAAAGGTACTTTTTAAGAAGAGGAAGAAGAAGAAAAAGGTAAAGATAAAAATTATGAACAACAAATACATATCTATCAACAAGTGAATCTAAAAATCAAATGAATAAAAAATCTGATGAACAGAATAAGCTGATGACTATAATAGAATCAGGGGCATAGAAGGGAGTGGACTGACAATTCTTGGTGGGAAAGGGGTGAAGGCAGTGTAGTAAGAGACTGGACAAAATTGTACACCTATGGATGAGAACAGTGGAGGGATGTAAGGGCAGAGGCTGGTGTGGGAACCCCGTGCAGGTGACCTATGGAAGAAAAAAGAGGAATAATTGTAATAATCTGAACAATAAAGATTTATTAAATTAAAAAACAAAACAAAAAATGTATGTTATTGATATTTTTATTTAATAAAATAATTCTGATGTTGGTATGCTTGAAGTTGTCCCAGAGGCTCCTTATACTATCTTCACATTTTTGGATTCTGTTTTCTTTTTTCTTTTCCAGTTGAATGTTTTCTGCTTCTTTGTATTTCAAATCTTTGACTTGATTCTTGCATTCCTCTAGTCTGCTGTTCGGTCTCTGTATAATATTTTTTATTTCAGTCAGTGTATGTTTAATTTCTAGTTGGTCCTTTTTCATCTCCTCTTGGGTCTCACTAAATTTATTGGCCTTTTCTAGAAAATTCTTGAAAAACCTTATAACCGTGGTTTTGAACTCTATATACAGTCATTTGTTTTTCTTCATTTTTTTTGTTTGTGATCTGTTCCTTTGTCTCCGCATTTTCATTATGCTGGGAGAACTTCTGTGTTGGAATCAGCCTTATGATACAAAACTTACAAAACTGCAAAAGCCTCTCTGTTGAGTTTGGATGGGCTGGAGTCTCAGGGCTTAGCAGACAGCCTTGGCTTCCAGTTGGCCCCACCCTACGCAGTTCCTGGGCCTCAAGTGTCTCTCGGTAACTGCTGCAGACATCTCTGTGTGCATGCGTGCCTCTAGACCTCTGCCTTTCCAGTTCCCTTGGGCTCTGGGACCCCTATGAGTCTAGGTCCCCAGGGTCTCACCTGAAACTGGGGTTCTGTGCAGTTAGAAGTAGCACAGTTGGGAGGCTCTGTCTCCTGCCCGCTAGAGAAATCCAGGGGCACAATCAGCAATCCACCTTCTGCACACAGTGTTGTGTGTGCCCCGAGACCCTTTTCACAGCTCTCCTAAATTTCCATGCACTCCTCCCTTTTCACAGTCCAGACTCCCCCCGTATAAGTCTCATCCAGAACTGGGGTTCAGTGCCATAGGATAAGGGGTTCAGGGCAGTTGGGAGTCTCTGTCTCCCTCCTGCCAGAGGAAGCCAGCCACTCTCTCCACCTGCGCATCTCTGTATCTCAGCTTTTTGCAGCTCCTCTGAGTCTCCGTGAGCCCCTCTCTTTTCTTCTAGTTGTAGAATTTCCACTCAGCCAACTTTCCTGTGGTTCTGGATGATGTCCATTCTGTCTTTTAGTTGTAGTTTTGAAATTGTTGTGCGAGGCAGCAGTTTAGGTGTTCACCTATGCCACCATCTTGGTTTCTCTCCCGTTATTGATTTTTTTTACAGAGAGGAATAGAGTTAGAAACATCGATGCGAGCCGAGATTGGTTTGGCTCAGTGGATAGAGCGTCGGCCTGTGGACTGAAAGGTCCCAGGTTTGATTCCGGTCGGGGGCATATGCATTGCTTGTGGGCACATCTCCAGTGTGGGGCGTGCAGGAGGCGGCTGATCGATGTCTCTCTCGCATCGATGTTTCTGACTTTCTATCCCTCTCCCTTCCTCTCTGTAGAAAATCAATAAAATATATATTTAAAAAAAAAAGAAAAAGAAAAGAAACATCGATGTGAGAGAAACATCGATCAGCTGCCTCCTGCACACCCCTACTGGGGAGGGGACATTCATTTATCTCTGCATGTGTTATTGTTTTCCCCTTGTGAGACAGCCCGGCTGAGTCCTCCTTCTCCTCTAACCCTAGTTTTTCTATCCTCTTTTGACTACGTTTCTTGCACCTTGAACCTTATATTTGGTGCCGAGAACCGGGAGGGGTGAGCATTCTATCTGACTGTTCAAGTTCTGGGATACCCCACCCCCCATCTCCTTGTGGCTCAGGATCCTCAGGCCCCTTCTCCCAGCTCAGCAGTGTCAGCAGTAAGTCCCAGCCTGTGCTGATTCCTGGTGGTCGTTTTTCTGGTGTCTCTGTCCATAAACTGCGGCCCATGTCAGAGATTGCCTTCCGGGCATAGCCCTCTAGGCCCCTCCAGGAAGGGTTCCGAACCCTGGGAGGCAGCAGAGACGTTCCTGCTGCCCCTCGGTTCTCCGGCCTTTGGGCCTCCAGTTTCTGGACCCCCTTTCAGGAAGGATTCCTGGACCCCGGGAGGTAGTGGTTACGTCCCTTCTGTCCCTCTGGTCCCTCTGCCTGTAGCCTTGGCTGAACGACTGGGACGCTGGTCCTTTAACCCCGGCTACTGACCTCAGGTCTTAGACATGGGTAATAAAGAATCTAAACCAGGTCCTAGCACTTCTCTAGGGTGTCTCCTCACCAATCTGGTTAAGCTAGGTCTGTCCCAGGATCTGCATTCTAAATACCTCATTTACTTCTGTAATGTAGCATGGCCTCAGTATGAATTGGAATGGGTCCAGATGGCCCGAAAACGGGACTTTTGATTTTTTTTTAAATATATTTTATTGATTTTTTTTTTACAAAGAGGAAGGAAGATGGATAGAGTTAGAAACATCAATGAGAGAGAGACATCAATCAGCTGCCTCCTGCATGCCCCCACAACCAAGGTACATGCCCTTGACCAGAATCGAACCTGGGACCCTTCAGTCCACAGGCCAATGCTCTATCCACTGAGCCAAACCGGTTTTGGTGGGACTTTTGCTTTTAACATACTCACTGACCTCAGTAATTTCTGCCAGCAAACCGGGAATGGCCCTTCACTCCCACCCCTCACTTTACTCCTCATGTTCTACTCATCAGACCCTCCTTGCAAAGTCTTCTTCACCCCCTCAAACTGGTCCTCAGCCCCTGTCTCTGTCTTCTGATTCTTTTGACCCAACTGATCTCCACCTCTCCTGCTCCCGCTGCCCCGCCTTCTGCTCCCTCTCTTCCTCCTCCTCCTTCTTTGCCATGGACTGGACTCCCCTTTCCTGGCAAGAGGCTGTCACCACCTCGGGTCACAAGCCGAGCAGAGGCCATCACGCAGCGTGAGAGCTGCCTGCCCACTGCCCCGCTGGCCGTTCCAAACAGCTAAGTGAGATTTCTGTTTGACTGTAGAAATGTTGGTTTGCTCTTCCCTTGAGTATTGTGAGCAGCCGCCATGTTGACCACATGATTTGCCACTCTCAGGGGGCCACCATCTTGAAACAGCAAGTCCAACCCCTCTCTTTGAATAAAGTTACTGAGATCTCCCACAACCCACCCCCACAGGCCCGGCCTGGTGTGGCTGCCCACTGACATGCTTTTCCTCCTCCTCTGGCCCATGGCCCACCGCCTGCTCCTCCACCCCTCCCCTAACGCCTTCTTAGATCCAGGTCCAAGATCTGGTGAATACGACCTTTAAGGTTTTAATGCCCATGAGGAGCAGGCAAAGTCGGATGGGGGAGCCTGCCTTTGACAGAAGGTGAACCTGCAAACCTAAGCCTTGGTTGCAGCTCTGAAGCTGATGGCAGCCACGCATGGCCCCCAGGGGAACGCACATGGTGGGGGTGCAACGAGAGGATGAGCGTCACCTGGAGGATGCTTCAAGTGCAGAAATGAAGGCCACTGGGCAAAGCAGTGTCCCCAGATCTGGGCTCCAACCAAGCAGTCAAAGTGGCCACTGGAAAAATAACTGTCCCTGGAAAAGTGATGGGCTCTCTGCGTCTCGGTGTAGAGGGACCGCCCTTCCAGGTCATGACCCACTGCTGGCCATGACTGAAGACTGTCTGAAGACTGAAGATGCCCGGACTCAACGACCCCGTCACCCTCGCCGAGCCCAGGGTACCACTCAAGGTAGTGGGTAAGCCAGTCTCCTTCCTGGTCAATATGGGAGCTACCTTCTCTGTCCTGCCCTCATCTTTCAGCGTCCTTTTTTCCCTTCCACGAGCTCAGTCATGGGTATTGACGGCAAATCACCCTTTAATGCTCTGAAAACTGCTCTGGCCTCAGCGCCTTCTCACCCCGCCCCCTCCCCCACTTCACCCTTCCTAAAGAACAACTTTCTTGCCAGCACAGGCTTATCAGAAACTTAGATCTTTAGCTCTAGGGGAAAAAAATGGCAGTTTTAAAATTCAAGCGGCTAGAGGCCGGGAAACAGGCTTCCTGGCCTGCTCCCTCCTCCCCCTGCCTTTTCTAAATATTTTAAATCGCCTACAATACTGAAATATTATTGCTGCAGAGAAAGAAGTTCTACAGTTAACTGATGACAAGAATTGTAAAAGGACCCACTCACCTGGACGGTCCTGCCCCAGGGGTTCAGAGACAATCCTGGATCTGTTTGGCCAGGCCTTAGTCAGAGACCTCTGACAATGCTCGTTAGAACCCAGCACTCTTCTCCAGTATGTAGATGACCTCCTTCTCTGCAGCCCCTCCCTGGACATGTCTCAGAGGCAGACAGCTGGCCTCCTCAACTGTCTAGGGGACAAAGGGTAGCGTGTGCCCCTGCCAAGGCGTAACTGTCACACACACCCCCGCCCCCCCCGTCACTTACTTGGGGATCTGCCTGACGCCCAATTCCCGAGGACTGACAGTTGACCAAAACGCAAGCAATACGAGACCTACAGCCTCCCACTTCTGCAGAACAGATCTCGACCTTTCTAGGGCTGGTAGGATTCTTCCTACATTGGGTCCCAAACTTTGCTCTCCTAGCTAAGCCCCGATGCCAGGCCGCTAAAGAAACACCAGTAGGCCCCCTCTCCTCACCCTCCCTCGTTCACCAGGCTTTTTCTAAGCTCTGAGATACCCTTCTGGCATCTCCCTCCCTTTCTTTCTTCCGGATTTCAGCACCAAATGTAAGGTTTAAGGCACAGAAAACGGAGTCAGGGCCACAGACAAGTTAAAAGAGGACGTTTATTCCACACTAACGAGTGAGATTCATTACAAAAGAGGGTAGAAAAACCAGGATTAGAGGAGAAGAAGGACCCAGCCGGGCTGTCTCACAAGGGGCGAACAGCAACAGGTGCAGAGGTGAACACGCCTTTTGAGGGGAGGAATGGGAAAGGGTGGGGCCCAGAGCACTCAGCACACGCTGATTGGTGGTTCAATGTCTCGGGAATGTCCCAGCCACTGATGCAGGTGACATCATAGTTTGCCCACCAGTTGGGGGAAGGGAGGATCTATCATTCCAGAGTTCAACTTCCTGCCCTCAGGAAAGACATGAATCTACAAGTTGAAAAAGTGGGGCCAGTTATATTTGAGGGTCACGTCTTACTGAAAAGCAATATGATGTCTTCCCGTCCTAGGAGAAGCTGGCTGGGCTGCAAGATGGAACTCATTTCCAGTTTTCTCCTTCATCAGACCTTCAGTCGCTTTTACTTCAAGGTGAATTCCTAGAACAGGGACTTCAACCATAAATACAAATGCGTTTTACATTGTAAATACGAGTGGTTTTTCTATCACAGGCGTTTGGAAGCTGTGCTTTCCACCATCTACATGGCAATGAAATGCCGGAGGGAGGTGGGTCCGCCATGAACACTGCTCTTCAGTGGCTTCCCACTGTCCTGCACAGAGACCCACGCTAGCCTCCAGGAGGTGGCTTCTGCTGCCTCTGCAGTCTCATCTCCGGTTTCCCTGTGCTTCCTGGGCCCTGGGGGACTCCCCGTTTCCAGGGCCTGCCTGTGCTGGAAATACGCTGGGCTACCCCCACTAAGCTTCAGGTCTCAAGGTATCCCTGACACCCTGACCCAGTTCTGTCCTGCAGACTGTACCTCCCTAACACTATTGTTGGCACACCTACCTCCGAGGCGCATCCTCTGCGCACACTGCCTGCTGTCGGGGGAGGGGTGGGGGGGAGCATTCAGCAAACGTTAGCTCTTCATCTGCGTGTTGTTACCCGTTTGCTCACCTCCCTCCCCAGACGGTGTCTCACTGAGGAGGAGAGAACACCTCTGCCTGTTCATCCATCCTGTAACCCAGACCTCTCACAGCGAGGAGAATTAAGCTGAGTCATAGGTGCTCATTACAGAGTTGTTGAAGGAAGGAATATATAAAAATCTGGCGAATGGGGAGATTTTTAAAAAATATATATTTTATTGATTTTTTACAGAGAGGAAGGGAGAGAGATAGTTAGAAACATCGATGAGAGAGAGACATCGAACAGCTGCCTCCTGCACACCCCCTACTAGGGGTGTGCCCGTAATCAAGGTAGATGCCCTTGACTGGAATCAAACCCAGGACCTTCTAGTCCGCAGGCCAATGCTCTATCCACTGAGCCAAACCAGTTTTGGCAGGATGGGGAGATTGTGTTTAATGGGTACAGAGTTCCTTTTTGGGATGATGGAAAACTTCTGGAGACGCATGGGGTGATGATTAACAATGAACGTACTTAATGACACTAAACTGCATACGTACAAATGGTTAAACGGTCAATTTTACGTTATGTACTGACATATTGTACCACAATAAAACATGTTGTTAATCAGCTCCTATCCAACTCTAATATTTCAATTCAGTAGATATTCATAGAGTGTCCACTCTGGGTAAAACATAAAGGTGTACCTTTGGACTTATTTAGTAGCCTGTAAATATAAAATATGCTCACCACTCAATCTCAATCACCCTTTGTGTGTAACGTGCTTTAACTAGACAGACAGGTCTTATTTATCTTTAAATACCAAGAAGCTAGCACTCATGTGCCCAGTTAATATTTGTCAAATCAAAATAAGACAAATAATATAGTGTTTGTTTAGGGATTTCTCCATTACATAACGCTTCCACCAACAGAATCTCATGTTATCGCAGAATCTCCTTCACTTTCACCCTTTCTTCTCTTTTCCCTTTCCTTCATGTTAACAGCCATTTCTTCTCGACTTTCTGTTGCCAGAATCAGCACAACGTCCTCAATTTCTTTTTCATGTTTTACCAAAATTTGCTACTTTATACCTTTGACAACATCCAAGTCCCAGAAAAGAGTTATACTTGACTGTGAGGTGGAAGATTACTGGGGACAGGCCAGGTTAGCAGAAGATGGGTGAGTCCGTGCCCTAGAATCCTGAGAACTCACAAAACCTTCTGGGCATCCTTGGGAGCAGTGGTTCTCAACCTTCCTAAGGCCGCGACCCTTGCATACAGTTCCTCATGTGGTGGTGACCCCCAACCATGAAATTTTGCTACTGTTATGCATCGTAATGTAAATATCTGCGTTTTCCGGTGGTCTTAGGCGACCCCTGTGAAAGGGTCATTCGACCCCCAATGGGGTCGTGACCCACAGGTTGAGAACCATTGCTTGGGAGTATTATACATCTCACTTCAGAAAGAAATCACATACCATTTATTTGTCCATTGTCTGTAGTTTAAATGGTGGTCATGTTTTCACATTGCTTCCTTTATTTCCCACAGAAAAAAATGCCAGCCTTTTTTTATCATATAAGAAAGTAGATGAGAAGATACTTGACAATAAAATATTAGGAAGCATTATAAAGAGAAGGGAACATTGAAAGCATGAGGCTAAGGAGAGGATAAAGAATAGTCCATTTTCAAGGCCTTGTGTCAAACAGTGTTACTGCCAGGAGCAAAGTCTCCCACAGATCCTCACTTTCAATGGAAAGGAGGAGAGAGGTGGCAGTAGTTGGATTTGAAGTGAGAGATCCCATTGGACTTCCATATACATGTAGGCAGAGTTCTCGTTCCTCTATTCCTAACAGAGGCAACATGGCAGAGTAGGTCAAAGCACAGGCGGACAGGCTGTAGAGACAGAGTCCTTTTTCCTTTCCTTACTAGCTGTATGAACCTAGGCAAGTTTCCTAATCTTTCTATGCTTCTGTTTCTTATTTATAAAATGAGTATAAGAAGAGATAGACTTTTCATGAGCATTAGATAAACTAATACTTGCAAAGCACTTAAAACAATGCAGGCTTGTATTAAATATTATATTAAAGTTTGATAAATAAATAAAAGTACAAATATAGTTAATTTACATCTTAGCACCCTATAATTTACAAAACACTTTTTCTTGTACATCACCTCATCAAATTCTCCCCAACTCCAGGGTAGCTCTTGTTACCTTCATTTTATGCATGGGGGAATAAGATTTCTTAAGTGTTTTTGTTAAGTTAATAGCCTTCAGACAATGTTGATAAAGAAGAAAAATGAGCACTTCATATCCTTTCTTTCTTACCCTTTCTCCAAAGGAAAGAATCAGCTTCTTTTTTTCCTATTTCCACAACAAAGAGAATGGTGATTCATCACTTAATTGTTATTTGATTGACGTGATAAGTAGAATAGTTGTTATGATAATAAGCAGAATAGCTTTCATTGAGATAAAATATAGTTTGCATATTTGTATTTATAATATGTGGCATATTGCATGTCTTTCTTCTAAGAACACTTATCTATTGGTAAAGCTTTTAATTAAGAAAATAATATTAATTTCACACATATTAGCCTTAGTGGTGTATGTCACACTTATACTCTAACTCCTAGGCTGAATTCAGGCTATCAGCCTGTAGAGGGGAGCTCACTGCACACTTTGGGTTGAAAGACTCTTCCCCTTCTTCTCCCAATACACGCCCATACCTGGAGTTACATAAGAAATTTGTTTTCTGCTCTGCAATTATTGGTGTTTCCTATTTTATATTTTTATTGATTTCAGGGAGGAGGGGAGAGGGAGAGAGATATAGAAATATCAGTGATGAGAGAGAAGCATTGATTGGCTGTCTCCTAAATGCCCCCAGGGGTTGGGGATCAAGCCAGCAATCCAGACATGTGCCCTTGACTGGAATTGAACCTGGGACCCTTCAGTCCCCAAGCCAACACTCTATCCTTTGAGACAAACTAGCCCGAGCTTGTTTCCTATTTCCTATTCTCTGCAGGGGTCAAGGTTCTCAGGTACCAGGTTAGCAAGATTGGTTCCTCCTCAGGCCCCAGGAGCTGCTAGACACTGCAGAGTGGTGTTTAACCTACCATCTTGGGAGCTGGGAGCTGGACTGCCTGGTATTTATTTGGCTGTGTGACTTTAGGCAAGACACTCAATGCATCTTCATTTCCTCACTCACAGCACGGAGATAATGGCAGGATGCACTGGATTGGGTACTTGTAGGAAGATTACATAAGTTAATGAACGTTAAGCATTTAGAACAGGCCCTATGCATGGCAAATATTCAGTAAATGTTAGCTATTAACATTATGTTCTATTTATTCAATACCTCATCATCCTCTTGTCTAAGTCAATGGCTTTCAAACACTTCACCTATAACCTTCAGTAAGAAATGCATTTTATATCACAATTCAGAAAATCCATATTGATATTACCAACACATAAAAACGAAATTGAAGTTTCAAGAAACATTGATACTGACTACATGCATTGTACTCGACTAATTTATGTTCCCTTTTAAAGAAAAATAACCAGAGTGTTCTAGTAATTGATTTCACAGTCTACCAATGGGTTCATCTGAAAGACCCTGCTCTTTGACGGGCAGAATAATGTCTCCCTAACATGTCCACTCCCTAATTCCTGGAACCTGTGATGATGTTACCTTACATTAGGTGGCAAAAGGAACCTCACAGGTGTGATTACAGACTTTGAGAGGGCAAGATGATATCAGATTATCCAGGTGTGTCCAGTCTAATCACATGAGCCTTTAAAAACTGGAAAACCTTCCTGGGCTGGCCAGAGAAGGTGATGTGACGCTGGGAGGGTCAGAGATGCAAAGTGAGAAGGGCTCAGTCTGCCACGGTTGGCCTTGAACGTGGAGGGAGGTGGCCATGAGCATCTAGAAGCTGGAAAAGGAAAGGAAATGGATACTTCCTGGAGCCTCCAGAAAGGAGGGCAATCCTGCCACACCTTGAGCTTAGCCCAGTGAGACCCATGTCAGGCCTCTGACCTCCAGAAATGGAAGATAATAAAGTTGTGTGAAGACACTAGGTTTGTGCCTGGCCGGTGTGGCTCAGTGGTTGAGGGTTGACCTGTGAACCAGGAGTTCAATTCCCAGTTGGGGCATATGCCTAGGTTGTGGATTCGATCCCTAGTGTGGGGGCATACAGGAGGCAGCCGATCAATAATTCTCTCTTATCATAGATGCTTCCATCTTTTTTTTTCTTGGTATTAAAATATTATTATTTAATTTCTTTATTGATTAAGGTATTACATATGTGTCCTTATCCCCCAATTACCCCTCCCTCCCAACCTCTCAACTCATGCCCTGACCCCCCTGTTGTCTGTGTCCATTGGTTAGGCTTATATGCAAGTATACAAGTCCTTTAGTTGATCTGCTTCCAGGTTCCCTCTCTGAAATCAATAAAAAAAATATTTTTTAAAAAGACTCTAGGTTTGTGACAACTTGTTTTCACAGCAACAGGAGACAAATACAGGATCTAAGCCAGGAACCTTAACGTCACCTTTGAAAGCTCTCTCCTCTTAGCCCCACATGTTTTGATAAATCACCTATTTCTTTTGCTTATAACTTTAAGGATCTCCGGAATAATCCATAAACTTTCCCAATTTCCATGGCCATTGCCCTCATTCAGGGCCCCTTGATCTCTCTCTTGGACTATAAAACCTCCTCCTGCTTTCCCTTCTCCTGGGACTCAACCTGTTCCACACCGCCCGCTTTCTGGCTTTCAGAAGTAACTTCCTGAACTACCAATATTATTACTTCCCGGACGTCTGATGCCTCATCATGCCTGCAGAATGAAATCTGAGGCCTTCAGAGTGCTATTCAAAGCTCTTCAGAAGATCCAGTTCAAATCTATATGGACCCATTTTCCCGCTGCAGTTTTCCTGATTCTGGCCCCTCTCGAGATCATATTCAGAAAGTTATTTTACCATTTCACTTGATTATAGTTGGTTGTTTAATTTTTTTTTCTAATTTTACCCTGAAAAATTGCTTTTTGGGAGCCAAAGAGGGCACCAAAGAGGAGCCCAGCCTGCCAGCCAGCCAGCTCCTTCTGCATCCCAGCGAAGGCCTCAGGCCTGTCATTTATATTCTGCCTCCCCAGCCTCAGCGTGTTTTACTTTTTAATTAGGGCACCAGAGAACTCTCTTTCCCAGGCCTGGGAAAAATAAACAAATTCACTAGGCAGTGCATTCTTCATTTGCATCTTTTAGTTTAATAAACCTCATTAAAAATTGGTACCAACCTAAGCATCTGAAAGGCCCTGCCGGGACTGACATTGATATGTGAACCATAGAGAAATGGGGGGTGTTGCTTCCCTCCTGCCTCGGCAGGCAGGAGCCTGAGAGGCTTCTTCGGGGTCCCACAGGTAATGAGGGCGGTTGTTTCTCCAATGAAAACCGAGGTTTGCAGTCTTGACCCTGCCTCGAAGCACTTTTCAGGAAATGTGCCTTTTTCTCCCCATGGTTTAGTCAACAAAGTCACATCAGTCTCATTCGATTTCAAAACCGCTTGAGGATTTTTTGGATTAGAAACTACATACTATTGTGAAACAGTGTCCTCGTGGGCTGAACCAGCAGAGATTTATTTTCTCACAGCTCTGGAGGCTGGAAGTCCAAGATCCACGTGCCGGCAGGGTTGGTTTCCTCTGCAGCATCTCTCCTTGGCTTGCAAGTGGAGGTCTTTTCATTGTGTTCTAATGGGACCTGTATCTGTGCACACACATCTGGTGTCTCCTGGTGTCCACACTTCTTTTCTTTTCTTTCTTTTTTTAAAATATATTTTAATGATATTTTACAGAGAGGAAGGGAGAGGGATAGAGAGTTAGAAACATCGATGAGAGAGAGACATCGATGAGAGAGAAACATTGATCAGCTGCCCCCTGCACGCACTGCACTGGGGATGTGCCCGCAACCAAGGTACATGCCCTTGACCGGAATCGAACCTGGGACCCTTCAGTCTGCAGGCTGACGCTCTATCCACTGAGCCAAACCGGTTTTGGCCACACTTCTTTTCTTAGGGCCCACCCTATAGGACTTAAAATATATGTATTTATATTGATTTCAGAGAGGAAGGGAGAATATTAACCCCTGCCACAGCCTGGCACAGAGTCATTGTTCTAATGGATTGCTTCTAGGCACCTCCGACCTCTGCTACGGCCCTTTGTTTGGATACTGTGTTTCCTTTTCCAGTCTCAGGGCTGGATTCTCTGCTGTAACCCTTGTTTGGTGTCCGTCCAGAGGAATGAATTTTTTTCATGGTAAGACTTACCCCATGTCCCTTGGTTATAACTGCTTCCTGTGTCACAGCTGGCCCGTCACAAAGTCACCAAGCCTGTGCTCTTTCCAACGTGTTTTGTTTCTTTTTTTTTGTTTTGTTTTGTTTTCCAGAGAGGAAGGGAGGGGGAGAGAGAGAAACATCAATGCTTAGAGAGGATCGTTGATCGGCTGCCTCTTGCATGCCTCACCCTGGTCAAACCCACAACCCCGGGCATGTGCCCTTGACCAGAATCGAACAGGGGACCCTTCAGTCCACAGGCAGACACTCTGTCCACTGAGCCAAACCAGCGAGGGCTCTCTCCGACGTTTTTGACTTGTACTCTTTTGAAGACCAACCTAAGCCCCTATATTTGCAATGGAATTCCTGAGGTATGTGTTGCTCCACTCTTGCCTGCTGTTTTTCTTTATGCCCTTGTTTTCTTTAAAAGCAGTTTTTAGAATTTTTAGAATCAACTCTTTGCTCTATATAGTCACTTAAATCTTACCTCTGCACAGTTCAAGTCCGGATTCCCAGGTACATGATCTTGCCAATTAGAAAATCATAAATACCATTTCCAGTGAAGTGAGCAGCACTGACTTCCATGAAACATTGGAAGTAAACAATTTGGGGGTCGTGGCTCTTCTTCCTCCTGCTTCTATATGTATAGTTGCAACTGGCATTCTTGCTTCAGAGAGCAGGTTCAAACTTGACCAACATACTTGGCCGCACAGGAGCAAGATCCTGGTCCTGGGTTGTGGTCTGGGCCCAGCGGTAGCTTCTCAGGAGTGTCAGTGGCCGAGTGATTCAATGTCCTGAATTGGGAACAGATTTGGGGACTGATAACTCATGTCTTGAGCAATCACAGGCCCAAGTTCAATGTCTTGTCCTGGAAAATTTGGTCGTTTGTGCAGGTAGATGTTTAGAAAATGAGCAAGGATAGCATCACTAATCTAGACAGAGCCTTATTTAAAACTAGAGGCCCAGTGCATGAAATTTGTGCATAAGGGGACAGGAGGTGTCCCTCAGCCCAGCGTGCACTTCTCCAATCTGGGACCCCTTGAGGGATGGTGGGATCAGGCATCCCTCTCACAATCCAGGACTGCTGGCTCTCAACCGCTCGTGTGCTTCTGCCTGATTGCCCCTAAACACTTTAGTCTGCCAGCCTGATCACCCCCTAACCACTCCACTGCAAGCCTTATCTAGGCTTAACTGCTCCCCTGCCAGCCCAATTGACCCTAACTGCCCTCCCCTGCCGGCTTGGTCACCCCTAACTGCCCTCCCTGCTGGCCTGATTGCTCACAACTGCCTTCCCCTGCAGGCCTGATTCTCCCCAACTGCCCTCCCCTGCAGGCCTGGTCCTCCCAAATTGCCCTCCCCTGCAGGCCTGGTCCCCCTCAACTGCCCTCTTCTGCAGTCCTAGTCCCCCCCCAATCACCTTCCCCTGCTAGCCTGGTCTTCCCCATCTGCCCTCCTCTGCTGGTTCAGCCACCCCTAACTGCCCTCCCTGCTGGCCTGATTGCCCACAACTGCCCTCTCCTGCAGGCCTGGGTTCCCCCCAACTGCCCTCCTCTGCAGGCCTGGCTGAAAATGGCTTGATTCTACACTCTCATTGGATTAATAGTTGGGTGAGGTGGAGAACTCCAGGTTGAAAACACTCTTTCTCAAAAATTTGAAGGCATTGCTTCATTGTCTTCCAGTTTCCAGTGCTGTTCTTGGGAATTCCACCGCCAGTCTGATTCCAGAATCTTTGTTGTGAGACTTTTCTTTCTGTTGTTCTATAGGAACTGTTAGTATCTTCTTTTTATCTTCAGTGTTCTGAAATACTACAAAGATAGGACTTCGTTTAGGCCTCTTCTTCATTTATTTTTTTCTGGATGGACCCTTTGAGTCTAGAGGCATCCTATCCTGGGACATCTGTCACTTCTTTGATATTTTTCTCCTATGTTCTATTTCTTAAATTTCTACTAGTTGTCTATTGGACTACCTGGATGAATCCTTTAGTGATAGAAATCTTTTCTTATTGCTTCATCTTTTTATATTATTGGAAATTTCCTCATTTAAAAAAAATTGTCACTTTATCTTCCCTCTCTGAGAATGCCAATTAGTTCCTGAAGGTTTTTCTCCACTTCCTCTGTTACCTGTGCTTTCTCTATTTTTTTTTTCTATTTACTTGCTTGTTTGTTTTAGTTCCTGTCTTTCATATGGGAGTCTTCACCCAAATGCCCAGTAATTCTTACATGGCCACTCCAGTTAAACAGGGGCACACTGAAAGCTGAAAGAAAACATGACTGAACTTGGCAATGAGCTTTGCTGTAGGGGTGAGAGGACTCCCCATTCCCGGACAATATTTCAGCCGATCGACTTCTCCAAGGAAGAGTCATCCTCCTGCCTCGGATGGTGAGGCTATTACACACTTGGGTATAGCACTGTGGGAGCAGGTGGCGATGGGGCCTGGATGTACTTTCCCATGATTCCCTCTGGCTCTCAGCCA
>JAAGEH010002526.1:1698818-1720816 GCA_011751065.1 Lasiurus cinereus | reverse complement strand
AAACAACAAGAAAAACACAAAATAGTCCCTTCAGATGATCCTTAAGGAAAGGGTCCTATGGTCGTAGAAGTTTGGGGAACGCAGTGAACAGTAAACCCTTTAGGGCAGTGGTTCTCAACCTTCCTAAGGCCGCGACTCTTGCATACAGTTCCTCATGTGGTGGTGACCCCCAACCATGAAATTTTGCTACTGTTACGCATTGTGATGTCAATATCTGCATTTTCCGATGGTCTTAGGCGACCCCTGTGAAAGGGTCATTTGACCCCCCAAAGGGGTCGCGACCCACAGGTTGAGAACTGCTGCTTTAGGGATTCACCTGGACAGGAGCATCTGGAGGGTCCTGCTGGATTCTTCCAGAAGGGAAAGATACCAAGAACTGCTCTTCTTTGTCAACCTAGGGCTCTCCACACCTTTCCCCCCAACATCCTATCAACATCCTGCTGAGCTGAGGTTCCATCAACCATCAAAAGCAGGCCCACTGTCCACCCAGCATGACTCTTGCCTTTGGCCATGAGACACCTCTCAGAATTTTATAGTGAAAGGGAGGTGGAGTTACGTACATTCATTGTGAATTTTTTTTTTTTTTTAGATTTCTCAGGTTTTATTTTGATGACAAAAATCACACAGGGAAGAACAAATTACAATTGGCAAACTGGGGACTGAGATATGGACTGGGAATCACAGGTGTCCAGAGTCCTGGGATGCTTCCTGGAATCATGGATTTCCTTCCAGGGCTTCCTTGAAGTCCCCCAGGGGTTCCACAGAGTGAAGTTTGAGAACCAGCAATCTAGGCCAGGGGTTTCACTGTACCAGGCTGGACGCACAGGGAAGGTTCAGACAGTGGCCTCGAACTCAGTGGCCTCCTTCTCCTCCTCCAGCAGGCTGTAGGAGGCATGACTCTGGCAGGGCCATTGCAATGGGTGAGCCAGCAGCGTAGCCATACAGCTGTGCAGCTCCAGGGCTGGCCCGGCCAGTGCCACCTCATACTTACAGCTGGTGCCCTTGGTATCCAGGCTGCCCATGAAGGCAAACATGTCCTTCCAGCTCATCTCCTCCTCCTTCTGGTCGGTGCCATTGTGGATGTAAACATCAGAGAAGAACTATGGACACTGGAACATTTTCTTCATGGGCTCAGTCAGGGAGAACTGGGGCTGGCAGGGTGGACGGCTGTAGACAAGGATGGGACGGACCACCTATGGGGGTGGGATCGTCTGCACATTCTACGTGCCTGGCAGCTCAGCCTTCTGTTGGATGAGGCTGAAGAGACCTTCCATATTGAAGTTGGAGCAGGAGGCCGTCTCTAGGTCGTAGAGGCAGCTCCAGAGCTTACAGGGGTCGGAGGTCAGTCCAGACAGCTAGGCGGTGTCATTCGCCACCACCAGTGCAAACTCATGGCTTTTGTCAGTCTTGTGTTTTGTCCACACAAACATCTCAATCATCTTCTGGGAGACAGTGAGAGCATTGGTTCTGAAGCCGTTGAACGACTCCAATTTTGGCAGTGACATTTCCTCCAACAGGTCCAGGCAGATGACCACCTTCTCTGGACAGTTGACTCTTGGTGTCCGCACCTGGACCTCAGGGACTGGTGGGGGCACCTGCCAGGGCTTGGGGCCAGCTCCCAGAGCGTTTGGGGTCCCACCATCAGCACTGGCCGTCTCACCCTCACCCTCACTTTGGCTTCCCACACTGGCCTGAGCCCCCAATGCCCGGTCCTCAGCCCCTTCAGGGTTGGAGCGAGTCTGGGGCCTTGGCTCCACTGACTTCTCTTCCTCTTCCTCCTCCTCTTCTTCCTCGGTAGGGGTGTGGGCTCTGCCACCTCCATGGCTCCTAAGTGGCTGGATGTAGCAGGGATGGGAGAAGCCAGAATTCTGCCCGTAGCCTAAGCCTCCTTCCGACTGGGCTGCCAATTCACTAGAAAGCCGCCATCTTCGCAGCCGGACGTCCATTTGTTGTGAATTTTCAAATCTCTTTTTCTCAACATGTCAGAGTTACTCAGGTAAGACTAGCCATCCGTGGAAATCCACTAAGTTTCTTAAGTTTTGTTTTTCCAGTTAGCTTAAAAAAATTTTTTTAGACCTGTTTGAGATTCACAGAAAAGTTGAGCAAAAAGAGCAAAGAGTTCCCATATACTCCTGTACCCCTGTACCCCAACATGAACATCCCCAGCATATAATTACATCTGTTCCAGTTGATAAACACGGATTGACACCTCATCATCACCCAGAGTCCATAGTTTACATCAGGGTTCACTCCTGGCATCGTACATTCTATGGGTTTGGACTATGTATAAAGGCCTGTACCTACCATTGTTGTATCAGAGTAGTGTCACTGCCCTAAACATTCCCAGAGCTCCACCTGTTCATTCTTCCTTCCTCTCAACCCCTGATATTTTATTTTATTTTATTTTATTTTATTGATGCAAATTGTCCTCTCAACCAGAAGTTCAATCAGCAGTCCGACTGGCCAACTGCCCATGTCCCCTCCTCCTGGCCAGGCTAGCTGGACCCCATCCATGCATGAATTCATGCACCAGGCCTCTAATATATATACAGAGTGGCCAGATTATTATGTGTTCAGAGATCATAATAATCTGGCAACTCAGTATATATATGTGTGTGTGTGTGTGTGTGTGTGTGTGTGTGTATACTACACACACACTGAAATACTGAAATATTATTTAGCCGCATTAAGAACAAAATCTTGCCATTTGCTACAAAATGGATGGACCTGGAGGGCATTAGGAAAGACATCAGAACATCAGACAAAGAAAGCCAAATACTTTATGATCTCATTTTAAGTGGAATCTAAAAACAAAAACAACCAAACAAAATAACAATCCAAGTCCATAGCTACAGAGAACTGATCTGTGGTTGACAACGATGGGGGTTGCAGGTGGGTACAATGGGTAAAGGTGGTCAAAAGGTACAAACTTCCAGTTATAAGAGAAATAATACCTGGGGATGTCCTGCACAGGATGATAACTCTCCTATATAATAAAAAGGTGATATGCAAATTGACCCTCATGCCCTCACATCACAAGATGGCTGCCTCCACATTGTCACAAGATGCTTGGCAGGGGAGGGCAGTTGGGGGAAATTGGGACAGCAGGGGTGTGGTTAGGCATCCATCAGTCTGGCAGGGAAGCTCTTAGGGGGCAATCAGGCAGGCAGGCAGGCAGGCGAATTGTTAGGACCAGGGATTGGGCCGAAACCGGCAGTCAGACATCCCCCAAAGGGTTCCAGATTGGAGAGGGTGCAGGCTGGGCTGAGATACACCCCCACAAGGGCACAAATTTTGTGTATCAGGCCTCTAGTCGTCAATAATACTGTATTGCATATTTGAACGTTGTTAAGAAAGTAAACCTTAAAAGTCCTCAAAACAAGACAAAATAATTTGTAACTATGTGTGGTGATGGATGTTAACTGGATTTATTGTGATCAGTTTGCAATATATACAAATATCAACTCATGTGTACACCTGAAACTAAAACAATGCTATATGTCAGTTAAAGGTCAATTACAAATTTTGAGAAACGTACAGCATGGCCGAAATCATGGGCTTTTCATCTCACATAACAAGGCTGCATTCGCCTTTGGCTGGGAAAGCACCCTAGCAAGTCGGCTTATAAGATGAAAGGAAAAAGAAGAGGTTGTTTTCTCCCTGAAACCATGAAAGGAAAACAGTGGAACCCTCACTTTGGGGTTTGTTTACATGTCTTCTCTTGATGTGAAAGCAGTTTGTTCTGTGCAAGGGTTCTTTCCAATGTTCACCCAGGAGGAACAGTTGGTCTCTTTAAGAATTAAAAGCTAGTACTTGGCTTACCCATCATAGGCTGTGAAGTCAATCTGACAGAAGTTAGAAGTTTTTAAAAAAATCTCTGAGAGCCCTACCTGGTTTGGCTCAGTTGATAGAGCGTTGGCCTGCGGACTGAAGGGTCCTGGGTTCGATTCCAGTCAGGGGCACATGCCAGGGTTGTGGGCTTGATCCCCAGTGGGGGGCATGCAAGAGGCAACCTGATGTTTCTCTCTTTCCCTCGCTCTCTCTGAAATCAATAAAAATATATTTTACAAATAAATAAATAAAAATTAATTAAATATTTTGTTAGAAGTTTAGGTGTGGGATATCTCTGGTCTAATGAACTGTGAACAAGGGCGTGAGACCACATCCTAAATGCTGGGCAAACTTCCCACAAGGTGCGTTTGGAAACAGGGGGGGACTCTCACTATGTCACCCATCTAAAAGACAAAAAATGTTTATACTGTCATCCCTTGCTCTTCTAATAAAATCCCAAATCCTTAGTTCTTCACATCCCCAACCAGGCCCTGAGTGGCCTGATCCTGCCCATCTTGCCAGCTGTTTTCGCATCACTTCTCACCTCCACCCCTGCTTTTTAGTCAGATGGGACCTCAGGGCTTTTGCAAATGCTACTCCCATGCCTGGAACACACTTTTCTCCTCGAATCCTTGCCCCTTTCTGAATGCTTTGCAAATTCCTGCAGCCCCTGAGATCTCACTTTGAATGTCGCTTCACTACTCCCAGGGTTCAGGTAAATGTGTTATATTCTGAGAATGCCCGTGCTACCTCATCACACACTCTGTGCACTTGTAACTAACGAATCATTCGTGATCATTTAAGTTTGTCTCCTTCACTGAACTTCAGCCTCCATGCATTTGTTGTAGTGAGTGGCCAGTGCCTGGTACACAGTATATGCTCAGAAGCACCTGACTGAGTGATGAATTAGATCATTTCTATGTTCAGTTTCGATTTTGGCTTAAAAATGTTACAAAAGTGGATTCCTTTTTTATTAACTTCATGGGTGTCTATCTAGCTTCGGACTCCAGAATCCTAATTTTCTCTATTTCCTCTTTTTCAATTTTTCCCAAGGAACTTCCTTCAGATCAAGGGCTGTGTTGTAGGCCTCAATCCCTGAAAACTTTTTTTTTTAGAAATTAATGCTTCTGAACATTTCATGTCCTGCTTTTTCTTTTCTTTCTTGCCAATGCTATTTAGCAAGTTCTGACCCTTTTCAGTACATTCTCATTGGTGATGGCACCATAGTCCTTTGGAAATTGTTTGTCTATGACTGCTCTTGCTTATTTGTTTGCTTTTTAACCTAAGCAAATTGTTTTTACCTCTCTGTTCCTCAATTTCTGCATCTGTAATACAGGGATGGCCGAGGGAAGTGAGTAATAAGGGTTGTTGAGATTACATGAGTTTACATGTATATAAAGGGCTTCGAGATCAATGGCTATTACATGGTGAATGCTTACCAAATGCTAGCTGTTATTATTAGCATGAGAGGCCCAGTGCACAAAATTCGTACATGGGCATGGTTCTTAGGCTTGGCCTGCAATCAGGGCCATCTTCCCTGGTTGCTGGCAGCCAGACCGGCGCCCTCCCCAACATCCACCCCTAATTCCCTGTTCCCCATTGGGCATCAGAGCCTTCCAGTCAGGGGGAGGGACAGAGAGGTTGGCCAGCAGGCCCTGATTGGGCGATCAGGGCCTGCAGGCTTGGGGCAGCTCCTGCATTGAGCGTCTGCTCCCTGGTGGTCAGTGCATATCATAGCGACCATTCCTTCTGCCGTTTGGTCGATTTGCATATTGCCCTTTTATTATATAGAAGGATTATCATTGTTAAAATACATACGAACTGACACTTAGCTCATATCTGCCTAGTGCTTTCATTAATACAATGCTAGTTTTTAAATTATTGGGTGAAGACATATTATTTTTCTTGGTGATTACCAAATTCTTTGGGTATAATGAGAATTTTGGATATTTCAATGAATTAGATTTGTCAGGATGAAAACTGAAACATGAGAAGATCGAGGTGATAACATATAGGTAAAGCACAGAGTCTCTGAAGATAAATTTACAGGGAAAACTGTATTGTCTCCTAGATTGAGGACAGCATGAAAGAAGGTAGAAATAGCTGCAGGCTATAAAAATGGGTTGCAAGCTAAGCCATATAGAAATGACAGTGACTGGGGGTGTAAGCACTATCGAAGAAGCAGAGATAAGCCTGGTTGTGTAGCTTGGTTGGTTAGAGCATCGTCTCAATACACCAAGGATGCAGGTTCAATCCCAGGTCAGGGCATGTACAAGCATCAACCAATGAATGCATAAATGAATGGAACAACAAATTTTTCTATTTCTTCCAAATCAATAAATGAAAATAAAAATAAAAAAGAAACAGAGATGAATGTGCATAATCATGACATATAAGAAGTGATGTTTGGGTAGTTTTTATCATTTCTATGGGAGATTTAGGTACTGAGTCAAGAATGTGGAGAAATAAAAGGGAAAAAATGAAGACGTTGGGTAGAAGGAATCAAATATTTTGGAGACTGCACTGCTCTAGAGAGAGTAAGGCAACCACAGGAGGAGGCCTTTCCTTGCCTCAGTTTACCGACTAAAAAACGAAAATGAAATGGAGGCAATTGTGCTCTACATTTCGAAGTTAGAAATAGAACAGGAGTAAATGTTAAAGTTCCTTATCAGAGAGATCTGTGAATAGTGTCATATCATTGCATCTGGCTATTGTCATCTATCTCATATTGTCATGTATTTTCCTTTTCAGATTAATTTTGGAATCACTCTGCTAATTTCTAATGAAATTCTTTCGGACTTTTTGTTGATCCTTAGTTAAACGTATAGGTTAATTTGGGGAGTACAATATTAGCTCTTTCCTAATGGGAACAGGACATGCTTCTCCATTTTTTCTCATCTCTTGTGAACTTCAGGAAAAATATTGACTTTTCTTCCTGAAGGCTCTTTTCATTTCTAATTTTGTTTATACCTAGACATTTTACATTCTCTGGTTGCTCTATTGATTGATGTTTTTTTTAAATATATTTTATTGATTTTTTTTTTTTACAGAGAGGAAGGGAGATGGGTAGAGAGTTATAAACATCGATGGGAGAGAAACATCGATCAGCTGCCTCCTGCACGTTCCCTACTGGAGATGTGCCTACAACCAAGATACATGCCCTTGACCGGAATTGAACCTGGGACCTTTCAGTCCACAGGCCAACGCTCTATCCACTGAGCTAAACCAATTTCGGCTGATTGATATGTTTTTATTGATTTTAGAGAGAAGGGAGAGGGGGAGAGAGAAAAAATGCACATCTCAATCAATTGCCTCTGTAACATGGGCATGTGCCTTGACCAAGGATCAAACCAGCAACCTTTTAATGCACAGGACGATGCTCAACCACCGGCCAGGGCAGTTGCTATTTTAAATTGGATATCTTTCCATTATGTCTGTAACTGGCTTATGGGAAAACTATCTTTAAGATTGATTTTCTAACCAGTCACCTCACTGAATTGTCTTACTCTTCCCAATAGTATTGCAGTTGATTCTCATGGAGTTTCCAACTACACAGACATAGCAAGTGCAAAAAGAGAGAAAAAAAGATAATAACCTCTTCTTTTCCAATAATTAAACTAATTTTTCTTCATTATCTCTTAGAGTGGCTAAAACCAGCAGAACAACATTGAATAATCATGAAAGAGTACACACCTTTCATGCTTGCTTCAGATATTTAAGGGAAATGTCTGGAGTGTTTACCATTAAATATGCCAGTTGTCAACTTCAAATAGAAAAATTGCATCACATGAAAGAAGATCCCTTTGATTTTTTTCCTTACTACTGGTTTTCCAGTTGATTACTTATTAGAGTTCCTCTTGCTCAGAGAACTTTTCAGAAGGCCCCACATAGGAGACTAAATGAGAATTTTGGTCAGAAGCCTTTGGATTCATCCCAATTTAAAACACATTAGGGATTCATGGATTAATAGTCATAATTTGTATCATCACCAGGACCTGAAATGTGAGGCCCCTTCTCAATCAATATGGTGAAAATTACATTAAATTCAGAAGAAGAAATATTATATGTAAGTGCCATGTTTTTTGTGTTTTTTTTGTAAGCATATTTTTATTAATTTCAGAGAGGAAGGAGAGGGACAGAGAGAGAGAAACATATGTGATGAGAGAGAATCATTGACCAGCCCACACTGGGGATCAAGCCCGCAAACCTGGGCATGTGCCCTGACCGGGAACCTAACAGTGACCTCCTGGTTCATAGGTCGAGGTTCAACCACTGAGCCACGCCGGCCAGGCATCTGTCATGCTTTTAGTACATGCTCCAGAGAAGTGCTTCTCAAAGTGGGGTCCACTACTCACTTGAAGTGCCTGTTAGAGGTACAGATTGGTGAACTGTACCCCAGGCTCACTGAAGGAGAGGTTATGGGGATGGAAAAGGGGAGCTGCATTTGCAGTGAGCCCCCACGTGATCCTCATGTTCCTTATGGTGGAAAACCAGGCCACAGAGGAAAAAAAGCAAGCAGAGCTTCAAAAACGAGAGGATCGGAGTGCGTTTGAACGTCAGCAGCACAGAGCGGCGTGGCTAAATCCGTGGCGACAGTGAATACCCGGCTGGGAGCATGAGGAGCCGCTCAGCCACAACCCACTGCGGCCACTGTTTGTCCAGCTTTCCTTTGGGCCATTTCTAGAAATTCCTTTCACCACTGATTTTCCCCGAGGGCTGCGGAGGCTCCGGGATGAGGGGGCTGAGCTGCTGGAACTCTCTTCTTCGGCTTCAATCAGAGAAGCCCCCCTTTCTCTGCTACATCTTTTAGGGTTCCGAGCAACATTTTAAGAATAAAAGTTAACTGGCCTTAACTGGTTTGGCTCAGTGGATAGAGCGTCGGCCTGCGGGCTGAAGGGTCCCAGGTTCGATTCGGGTCAAGGGCATGTACCTGGGTTGGGGGCACATTCCCAGTGGGGGTCATGCAGGAGGCAGCTGATGGATGTTTCTCTCTCATCAGTGTTTTTAACTTTCTACCCGTCTCCCTTCCTCTCTGTAAAAAATCAATATATATATGAAGACAAAACAAAGAATAAAAGTTTGACAATGACTGACTTATAGCCTTCAGCAGCATCTTAATTTTACTATGGAATCAGGTCATTTTTTGCTGATGCACAGGGTTAAGACAAGGCTTGATTTGAGCAAGTTTGACAAAGTCCCTTTTGTATTTTCCTTACTTTATATATATGTCTCAGAACATGAAATCTCTTCTCTCTTGGAGACCCTAGCTTTGCAGGTAATGTGTAAAATGCTTCTACAGCCCTACCCAGTTTAGCTCAGGGGATAGAGTGTCGGCCTGCAGATTGAAGAGCCCCAAGTTCAATTCTGGGTTGCAGGCTGGATCCCCAGTAGGGGGTGTGCAGGAGGCAGCCAATCAATGGTTCTCTCTCATCACTGATGTTTCTGTCTCTCTCTCCCTCTCTGAAATCAATAAAAATACATATTTAAAAAAATGCTTCTACAAATCTGAGAACATTTATAGCTGTTTATTATAATTATTATTAATTAGGAATTCTCAAAAACTTGTATTTTTATTTTTAATGTCTTAATTTTTCAATTACATCTAACATACATATTGGTTTCAGGTGTACAACAGTGATTAGGTGTTTAAAATTTTATTTTAAAAGGTTTAGAAAGGGAAGCAAAACCGCAATGTCATAAATAAGTGAAAATTAATATAGGCTCTGCCCCAGGGAACTGGGCCCGGGACTAGGGTGGGGACTGGAGTTCCCGGCTGGAGCACCCCGATCATTTACGGTTCTGGTCAATCCCTTTTTGACACATGGCAGATGCTGGAGCATGAGATTGCCAAGATCCTCCCAGCAATAAGAGTTGATGAGTACTTTGCATGTCAAAGAATTCAGCGTCCATTAGTGCACATTGTCATAAACAAGAACATTTTTTTTCTGGCCAAATATTAGCATAGAGTAATGTCCTATACTGGTATACATTAAGACTAATTTATTCTAAAGTTAAGCATTTACTTATCTGTAATTAAAAGCAGATTATTTTGAGGTTTTAAAAAAAATCTTCTAAGCTAATAATTGTGCTTTTTTTCAAATATGGCATGACAAATGAACTTTTGATGTTTTATTAAGATAACCAGTCCATTGTGGACAAGGATGTCCCATGAAATCAAGCTCAGTACTTAATTTCTTTATTTTAGGCCTCAGTTCTCTTTATATTTATTTATTTTTATATAAACTTTTATAATATATATTTTCATTGAGTTCAGAGAGGACAGGAGAGGGAGAGAGATAGAAACATCAATAATGAAAGAGAATCATGGATTGGCTACATCCTGCATGTCCCCTCCTGAGGATCGAGCCCACACCCCGACATGTGCCTGGACCGGGAATTGAACTGTGACCTCCTGGTTCATAGGCCAACATTCAACCACTGAGCTACACTGGCCGGGCTCTTTATATTTATTTTTCAAGGCAAATTTTATTTTCTCAGATAGGACTTTCCTCTTCTTCCACAGTTGGCAGAACTGAAATTTCAAATGCTTTTTGTTGTTGTGTTCTATAATCTGTTATCATTGTCCACTGCTCGTAACAAAAAATGAATTAAGTTGAATCAGAAACCTTTAATCTATTTAACAAATACCTTCTGAGTACATCCTGCAGTCCTAGCAGTGTACCAGGACATGGGAAAGAAAGAAGAAGAGGGGATGGCCGTGACCTTGAAGAGCTCACCATCTTCCTGATGCACTGGAGGGAGAGGAAACCATGCCACTCGTATTGATGTCATGATAAGGATGATCCTTAATGAATCATCATGTTTACCATTTATTTTATTTTTATATGATGAGACAGAATCATTGATTGGCTGCCTCCTACACGCCCCACACTGGGGATCGAGCCCACAACCTGGGGATGTGCCCCAACGGGGAATCGAACCGTGACCTCCTGGTTCATAGGTTGACATTCAACTGAGCCACACTCGCTGGGCTATTTTATCTGATTTATTTTATTATGTTTTAATATATTTTTATTGTTGATAATATTACAGATATCTCCCATTCCCTTCACCCCCTTTACCCGTCTCCATCCAGCCTGCCCCATGTCTTCACATTTTTACCTTTTTTTAAAAAAATATATTTTATTGATTTTTTGCAGAAAAGAAGGAGAGGGATAAAGAGTTAGAAACATTGTGATGAGAGAGAAACATCGATCAGCTATCTCATGCTGATCCCCTACTGGGTATGTGCCCAAAACCAAGGCACATGCCCTTGAGGGGAATCAAACCTGGGACCTTTCAGGCCACAGGCCGACGCTCTATCCACTGAGCTAAACCGGTTTCGGCTCATATTTTTACCTTTTAAACAAAAGTCCTTAGCAACAGTTGCTTGTGAAATATACATCTGAAATGTTAACTTTATGGGATTGTTCTGAAGCAGAGCTCTAGTAACATTTTTTCATGGTGGTCAAAACAAACTCCAAGCCAAGATAATGAGTGGCGTGAAGTAATTAATAATACTTTGGTATAAGCACCACACACAAAGCAGTAAAGACAAAAACATGGAAATGACAGCTGCTATAATATACGTATTTTCCCTCCCTATCCCCTAAGTGCTATTATACTACTTTATAAAGGAGAGCTTTTGTGGCCTGGGTGGCTCAGTGGTTGAGCATCGACCTATGAACCAGGAGGTCAAGGTTTGATTCCCCCTCAGGGCACAGGCCCAGGTTGCGGGCTTGATCCCCAGGGTGGGGGTGTGCAGGAGGCAGCCAATCAATGATTCGCTCTCATCAATGATGTTTCTCTCTCTCCCCTTCCTCTCTTCAATGAAAATATATTTAAAAAAATAAAAGAGCTTTGGTGGTAAGGCGTCTTAGTGGGAGAAAAGAATATGCAGGTAGAGCACACCGAAGGAATTTTGTCTTACCTTTCCCTGCATCCCAGCTTATGTTTAGCTTAGAGATGGCAGAGATTGCACAGACTGTTCCCAGGAGGCCGGGTCCCACGCGGGTGGGTGAATAACACGCCTTCACCAGTTCTCGCAGTCTCTCTCCCCTGGCAGAGGGAGAGCCCACTCTTACTTTACATCTGGCTCTCCGTGCTCCGCTGCTCTTTCCCACGTGGCTCAGGGACACTCGATAGCATCCCCATGGGCAGTGTTTCTCCTCACCTCCCCGCTCTCTCACTTTTGTGAATTAAAGTTCGACGCTGCTAGAAGGTTCTTTGTGTCCCGCTTTGTTGGGAAAGCTTTCAGTGGCCCTATCTAGGATCACTGGGGGATTGAATGTCGGGCCTCAGATAAGCATTCTGCCCTGAGCTGATGGCGAACCCGGAGACTGACCCTGTACTTTTCATCCCGCACAAGGACACTCTTCTTCGGATTCAACACACTCAAGTCAGAAAAGCTCAGACTCAGCTGCACTGTGGGTCCCACTCTACTAAAAATAAATAATAAATACATAAATAACCAATGGAATTCATAGAATCTAGGCTAACTGCTACCATTAAAGGAAACTGCATTCGCACATTTCCATGAAAATGGCAAAGAGACCCAATATAAAGGCCGTGAAAAAAGAAGGAAATCTTACCTTTTGCAAGGGCATGAATGGACCTGGAGATTGTCATGCTAAGTGAACTGAGCCCGTCAGAGAAAGGCAACACCACATGATCTCATTGGCATCGATGAACAGCATAAACGGAGGGACCAAATAGAAACAGAGGCACGGGTACATGGGACAGACGGACGGCTGTCAGGAGGGAGCGGGGAGGGGGGACTGGATGAACAAAGGTGAAGGGAGTACCCAAAGAACATGGATGTATAACCCACGGATACAGACAACAGTGGGCTAATGGCCAGAGGGAGGGGGGGTAGGAACTCAGAGGAGGGGGGTACAGAGGGAAGGAATGGGGACATGTGCAAGAATGTCCCCAATAAAAAATAAAATAAAACAAAAAATAAAATAAAATGCATAATCTGTCTTGAAACAAAATTTCTGCAGCAATACAATTTATTCTTAAAAATATATTTTTATTGATTTCAGAAAGGAAGGGGGGAGAGAGAGATAGAAACATCAGTGATGAGAGAGAATCATTGATCAGCTGCCTCCTTCACTCCCCACACTGGAGGTCAAGCCTGCAACCTGGGCATGTGTCCTGACCAGGATTTGAACTGTGACCTCCTGGTTCATAGGTCAACGCTCAACTACTGAATCACACCAGCTGGGCACAGCAATGCAGTTTAGATAAACTATCTAAAATGCTAACCTAAGAAACAACAAGTAAATAAATGCCAGAATACATCTTGAGTTTTTTTCTTACTGATTTGTCAGGTTGTGGCAGATTTTAGAAAAGCAGAAAAAGATGTAACTTTCTACCATTTGGGGTCAAATAAAAAAATTTTCAAAATTATTTAAAAAGTATTATTTGGTAATTATTTCTTTTGTCCATTTGAAAACAGAAGTAAATTAGTCGAAATCGGTTTGGCTCAATGGATAGAGCATCAGCCTGCGAACTGAAAGGTCCCAGGTTGGATTCCAATCAAGGGCATGTCCCCAGTAGGGGGTGTGCAGGAGGCAGCTGATCGATGTTTCTCTCTCATTGATGTTTCTAACTCTCTATTTCTCTCCCTTCCTCTCTGTAAAAAAGCAATAAAATATATTTAAAAGAAAAGAAAAGAAAACAGAAGCAAATTAAAGAATCCAGTGGGCTTTGAAATCCTCCTCTGCATTAAAAAAAAAAATTACAATCTCTCATGTAAAAATCTAGGGACCGTTTTTAAAAACATATATTTTATTGATTTTTTTATAGAGAGGAAGGGAGAGGGATAAAGAGTTAGAAACATCCAACAGCTGCCTCCTCTACACTCACCACTGGGGATGTGCCTGCAACCAAGGTGTATGCCCTTGAATGGAATCAAACCTGAGACCCTTCAGTCCGCAGGCGGTTAGGGCGAGGGATCATTTTTGCATTGTAATTTAATTTCCTGTAATTCATGTTCTTTTCATGTGCTCTCTGAAAAAATTTTTTTTAAGTACCAGTGTTCTTAGTAGAAAGTGGAGTCCTTCAACAACTTAAACAACTCCAATTAAGTGATGTTTGGGGTTGTGGTTTCCAAAATATATGTAATTAAGTTCTCTGTTAAAATGATCCTGGAAGCAGCCCGCCTGTATTTGGGCACACAGCCTGTGCTACTGGAGAATAAATAAGGGGAAGCTGGGGCGCTGAGGCTTTGGGGTGGGATTAGAAACATGCACGGGTTTAAGGAAATGAGGCAGCTGCCAGGCACAGCCCGCCTGATGGCCACTCGTGCACGGGTGACCCCTGGCGCTCCGGGCGCACATCCACCCGCGTCCCTCCCGAGTGGGGGCTGCAGAGCTGGCCCCGCGCTGTGGGCCTGGCAGAGCCACGGCTCCGTGTCCATTTCACATGACAGGGGATCTTGAATGAAGCATCTGCTGTCAGGAGCCAGCTTGCCCAGGCCTGGCGTACGTGCATACACGTTTATCTTGTAGAGCAAGGCAAAAAGAGATGCCCACACACATCCAAACGTCAAAAGCCCTGTCAGCCCTGAAATTCCCGCCCTCCCCTTAAATAAATATTACCTGAGATAATCAGAACAAGAAGTGCAAATGTTTATTTTAATATTTTAAAAATATTTTTTAAATTGATTTCAGAGAGGGAGAGGGAGAGAGAGAGAAACATCAATGATGAGAGAGAATCATTGATTGGCTGCCGCCCCACACTGGGGATGGAGCCTGCAACCTGGGCCTACGGCATAGGCCCTAGGCCCGGAGCTGGAATCAAACAGTGACCTCCTGGTTCAGAGGTCGTCACTCCATCACCGAGCCATACCGGTCGGGCTATTTTAACATTTTTATTGAGTTTTAGAGGAAGAAGAAGGGAGAGGAACACCGGGAGAGGGACTCCCCCAAAACGTAGCTACACTGGCAAGGGCTGGCATTTCCTCATGGCTGTTTGTAAGGAGGGGTAGGCACATTTACCTAATGGTCTGTTTCAGCACCTGCCTTTAGTTGTCCTATTTGACATGAGCCTAGCGGTTTTGGTTGGCCTTTCACTTAGTGTTTGCTTATTTTAGGAGGAAACGAATAAGTATTAAGAGTATGAACCCTAGCTGAAACAGGTTTGGCTCAGGGGATAGAGCGTCGGGTTGTGGACTGAAGGGTCCCAGGTTCGATTCCGGTCAAGGGCATGTACCTTGGTTGCTGGCACATCCCCGGTGGGGGCGTGCAGGAGGCAGCTGATTAATGGTTCTCTCTCATCGATGTGTCTAACTCTGTCCCTCTTCTTTCCTCTCTGTAAAAAAAAAAAAGTATGAAGCCCGTTAAGCTGGTAAGCCTGATAAAATTTTTGGCTTAAATACTTCGGAGGCTGTGTATTTTCTATTGTGTCCCGTCTAGGGCACATAACCCCTGGGGTTTATCTTTTGTGGTGACAGTGTCCGCTGACAGGTACCACCAACCTGAGACATCCATTGTCAAGTTCCCCACCAGTCTCCCTCTGTGGTGTTAGCGGCCCTCGATAGGCCTTCATTAGTGAGTTTATTCCTTAAAGATCGCAAAGTGGCAATATTTTAATTGTATCATGCGCTCTTTCTTTATTGGAAGGCTTTCTTCTCATCCATTATTTGATGACCTGAGGAACAGCTCAGAGAGAAAAGACAGAATCAGTGCTTGATCCTTCATTTTTATTTACTCATTCTTGGCACGGAGAGCTGTTTCCTTCCCATCCTTCAGAGGTGACCAGCAAGTCTATTTTTGGAACATTACTGCAAACCCGTGGATAGCATCACGCCTGCTGTATCTCAATACGCGGCAGTTTATTTACTTATTTATTTCATGCTCAAAATAGCCCCTTTCTGCTAGTGCCCTGGGCCCTTCTCCATGACCCGGAAGTCTTTGACAGTTTCCTTGCTTCTGGTGTAACAAGATGTTCCGGGTCAGAGGAGCATATTAAATGACATAAATACGCGATCAGCAAAACTGAGAAGGTAAGAAACATGTAGGACAAAGCATTCACACTCTTCAGCAATAAATTGCAAAGGGAAGAAGAATGGGCGTGTGAAACCTATAGTTTGAAAAAGACTGCAAAGACATCGGATAAATGCAACATTGGCACCTTGTTTGGATCCTAATTTTTTTTTAAGCTGTAATAAATAATGGAGGAGAGGCCTGGCGGGCGTGGCTCAGTGGTTGAGCATCAACTTTCCTACTTTGGCTCTCAGTGAGCTTCCCTGAAGAGAAACCTCAATGCCTTATTGGTTGCACTAATCAATTTAGTGTTTAATGATATACAAACCTCAATTGTTCCCGAACAGATTTATTGTGTATATTGCGCCTCTTTACTGAAGTTGTAAATATCTGAAAGACAGACATGAGCTCTTCTATTTCATTAATATTCCCCCAGCAAGTATCAAATCATGGAGTTAGGGCTCACTACATATTATTTAAACGAATCAGTTATGGTTACAACAGTGTAAGTTAGATGGCAATATATAGAGTGATTAAGAGCACAAGTTCTCTTTCTCTTATTAGTTGTGTGCCCTAAGGCAAATGATTCACATCGTTATGCCTTTGTTTGTTTTTATCTGTAAAATGGACACAACAGTTTACACTTCATGCATGTAGAGTGCTTAGCACAGTGCCTGGCACAGAACAGATGTTCAATATGCTAGCAGCTAGCATTTTCATTATTATTCCCACTCCCTAGAAAAGTAAGGTCTTATTGACTAACTAGAGCATTTATCCTTACACGTGATGTCAGATTAATCAGAAGGTTGCTTGGTAAGCATGACAGAGTTGGCTGGGAAGGACATATAAACACTGAATGAATGAATGAATGAATGAGAATGTGGCCTGTGGTGGAAGAAGAATGGGCACTCCAGCTGGACCAGAGTTCAAATCTCACCTCTGCACTGACTGGCAGACCTCGGTTTGTTCATTTGAAAAATAGAAATAATATTAATAATAATCTCATTGGGCTTTAGTATGGTTCCGAAATGAGACTCTAAGGCAACTAGCCCAGAGCTTGACAGAAAATGGATCTTAGATAAACCAGTCTCAACATCAGCAAGCCGTGGAGTCCCTGTTACATAGGCTACGTGTGCTTAGTAGATGAGACATTTCTGTTTGTGTATTGGCTCTTCTTTTCCAGAAAGTTCTGGCCCTCTAAGCTAACTAATGCCTCTGTCCCTCTGACTTCTTGGTATTTAACTGTATCTCTTGCTGTTCTATACTCCCAAGGTACTCAATACATGATGGGTATTTAATGAATTTACATTGAACGACCCAATAACCTAGCTTTTGTAGATGCATATACACCATCCTCCTGTTAATACATTCCTTCTCAGCCTATCAAGCCCTCAATCTACTGATGACTGATCTCATCTATTATGTTTTTGTGCTCCTTAATGTTTCCCATTGGATAGTTTTCACTCCCGTGCCCCTTAATTGCATTCTCTGGTTTGAGAGCAGGTAGGAGAGGGAACATCTCAGGTTGGCAAATGACGTTTCTGAAAGGGCTGAGGATCATCAACGGGAGAGGGCGTGACTGGAACACAGAGTTCAAGGTGGAAAGAAATCAGAGATAAGCTAGGGAAGGTGGAGACACTGGAGGGTCAGGCTGAAGAATCTGACTCGGCTGGGAAGCCCTGTTCCCCCCCTACCCCCTTCCTGCTTGAGGCAGTCGTGTTAGGTTCCTTTAACTGTTTCTTTTGATTATTTAAACCTACTTGTTTTCTTTTATGGAGGATGGCTCCAGCTCTTGCTCCATCCCTTTTCCTCCCTCTTCCGAATATAGTCACATCGTCAGTTTTACCCTGAGAGAATATGAAGGAAACAAGATGGAGTCAGTACAGTTCAAGGAGAGTCAGAACATCAAGCTGGCAGAACTGGTTCAGATCAGAGTGGGCTGAAATGTGAGGAAATGTAGCCTGAGGACTTTTAAACTGGTGCAACAATATATGGCCAATGGATAACCATCTGAAGAATTTAGAATCACCTAAGAACCTTCTACCAGATTGCCTACATTTGAAAATCACCATCTTGGACTAACCAGAGGCAAATTCTTCCCTCAAGAATGTATTTTTTACTATAAGAACTCTCAGATTTTCTTTCTCCTTGGGAATACTTTGGTATCATCTAATTGCGTGCATGCGTGCATGTGTGTGTGTGTGTGTGTGTGTGTGTGTGTGTAATATATTTTTATTGATTTCAGAGAGGAAGGGAGAGGGAGAGAGGGACAGAAACATCAATGATGAGACTCATTGATTGGCTGCCTTCTGCATGACCCCTATAGGGATCCAGCTCACAACCGCAGCATGAGCCCTTGACTGGAATCAAACCCGGGACCTTCAGTCCCCAGGTCGATACTCTCTCCACTGAGCCAAATTGGCCAGGGCTAGTTGTGTTTTTTATTTGAAAATCATAAAAACACTTGAATAAAAGTTCGTCTCTTGATTCATTTTGACTGTGGAAATAGAGTTCACAGCTAATTACATTTTAGTTCCTATACAGGATTTTTTCCTATTGTTAATTATTGCTTCACTGTTTCATGTTCTTAGTTTTCTGCATACCACTAATTCAATCCCAAATGCTCTAGTAAAGATATAAACTGATCAAATAGAATAACTAAGCTACTGGTTTTTAAAAAACTTGTCATATTAACTTGGATCACAGAAGTTAATATTTAACAATTTTTCTCATAGTATTTTGTCAGTTATCTTCTTCCAATATTGAAAAAAACAACCAAAAACCTAAAAGGTGAAATGATTCAATGATACTGACTGGGACAAGTACCCAGTGAACTAAGTTGGTAAACAAGCTAGGATGGTGAGTGCAAGAGCTTATGGAAAAAAGCAGGATGTTGTGGACTGCTGAGGCAAGAGTCTCTCAAATAATGCTAATATTAAATTATGTTTCCCAAATTTAGTGGATTCTTTTCTTTAATATACCTGTTTTTATTCATCTCTGTGTCCCCAGCACATAGGTCACAATGTCTTTGGCACGAAGTAACTAGTATGTATTGCCTTTGTATATCTGGGATACACATCATCTAATTTTTGTTTTCGTTCTATACACTAACAATGAAAAACAATTCTATTTCTAATAGCATCAGAAAATTTAAATACTTAGGAATAAACCTAACCAAAGATCTGAAATATTTCTACACTGCAAGCTACAAAAGGCCACTGAAAGAAATTAAAGGCATAAATAAATGGAAAGACATCCCATGTTCATGGATTGGAAGACTTAATGTTGTTAAAATGTCAGTACTACCCAGAGTGACCTACAGATTCAATGCAATCCCTTTTAAAATAACCAATGACATTTTTTCCAAGAATATCCTAAAATTCATATGGAATCTCAAGAGACCCTGAATAGCTAAAACAATTGTGAAAAAGAACAAAATTGGGGGACTTACTCTTCCTGATTTCAAAATCAGGGTGGTATTGGCATAAAGATAAGCATAGAGACCAATGAAGTAGCATAGAGAGCCCAGAAGGAAAAATATATATATATATTCACCATTCTTCAAATGCTGTGAATCTATAACACAGTAATATCCCATAACTATTATTTATTTTCAAAATACCATTTAAGTTCTTGAAGATAGTTGCCATGTTTCCCCAAACTATTTTTCTCTAGACTAAAATCCTTAGTACCATTACTATTCTTCATGTGCCACAGCTTTGATTTTGCTCACCACCAAAGTCACTGTCCTATAGATTCTCTTCAGATTGCTATTGTTGCCTGGCTGTAGTGGCTCAGTGGTTGAGCGTCAAACTATGAACCAAGAGGTCACAGTTTGATCCCTGGTCAGGGCACATGCCCAGGTTGTGGGTTTGATCCCCGGTGGGACCATGCTGGAGGCAGCTGATCGATGATGCTCTCTCATCATTGATGTTTCTCTCTCTCTCTCTCCCTCTCCCTTCTCTCTGAAATCAATAAAAATATATTAAAACGAAAACCAAACCAACAGATTGCTATTGTTCCCATCAACACGAGGGATCCAGAGTTCAAAACATATTTCAGGTACAGTCTGACTATTACAGAGCAAACACAAGAAATACCCTCTTTCTGTTAACTTCATTCAGTAGTTGTATCATATTATTAGCCTCATTTTGAGGTTCTTATCCATGGAAGTACAAATCATCCTTGCTCCCCTCCTTTCTCCTTCCTTCCTTTCTTTTTCTCCTCTCTTCTCCTTTCAGTCACACTTTAAGCCTTAATGCCCATGTGGTCTCATCGTGAAATTGACAGTGAAAGCCTAAATTTGGGATTTAACATTTATCCTTGTCAAATTGCATTGTTTTAGCCGTGACCTATCACATTTGCCTATTAAAATATTTTAATCTTAAATTTCCTATTTGACATAAATTATTGTGACTTGAAATTTTGTGGCAGCTAAATATATGATCAGCACAATACAAACATCCTCATTCATTCATTCATTCATTCATTCATTCATTCATTCAGTGTTTATATGTCCTACCATATTATAGTCATTACTCTGGTCCCAAGCATTAATAAATGGTTGATCAGCTCAGGGCCAAAGATGAAGCCTTATGCTTCTACTCCTGGGAATACAATAGCTGCTAATTAACACTTTGAAGGATAAGGTTATTTTACTCATTATCACTAACCTAAATCTATTTTCATCTAGTTTCTATGACCATAGTTGGTTTACACATGTGTCTTTAGGCTTCTGGCATGTGCCTCGATGTAATTAGCTCCACGTTTTCAGCATCCTACCCTTTTTCTGGACTAGGAGAGTCTGTGTTTCAAACAACATTGCGGATCATTGGGGCGATGCGTGCATCTCAGCTCTGCACTCAGCACTGTGGCAAGTCGAAGTAGTTCTCAGAGCCTCCATTTCTCATCTCCAAAGAGGACAGCAAATTCAATCTTGCAAGGTTGTTAGGAAAACTAGGCATAGTACATTAAAAGAATATTACTTTTTGAATTCGGCAGATGAAAAAATAATAGAAAGAGAAGGATTTCCAGTAAGATGAAATTAGATTTTTTCAAGTCCTTTATAAATTCATGAAAAGGTTTGATTCGGGGATTTGTAAATCAGAGAACTGAACAATATATACAAAACTGATTATCAAGTAATTTTAAAATGTTTTTTCACTTCAATGAAACAAGTTTTCTACTTTGTTAAAATATGCAATGTGTTCATTTTGCTTATTTCCTTCATAATCTGTAGCAGAGAAAATTTTATTTTCTCTGGACTTTCTACATAAAATAAGGACTTTTTAAAGGATTCTGAGCTGAAACCAGTTTGAGTGTCGGCCTGTGGACTGAAAGGTCCCAGGTCCAATTCCGGTCAAGGGCATGTACCTTGGTTGCAGGCACATCCCCACTGGGGGGCGTGCAGGAGGCTGCTGATCGATGTCTCTCTTTCATCTATGTTTCCAACTCTCAATACTTCTCCCTTCCTCTCTGTAAAAAATCAATAAAATATATTTAAAAAAAAAATAAAGGATTCTGAAAAAATTATATACTATGACATTGGTCTGGTTAGTCTCAGGACATTAATCAAAGAATGTACATATTTGCATGTGGTTTTTTAAAAGTAGAGAGAAATAAACTGACAACTGTATCTAGGCAGGGATTTTAGGTGAGTGGAGGACAAGAAGGAATTTAAATTTTGTGCCATGCGTATATTACTGATTCAAATAATAGTTAAATATTTTTAATTTGTGGAAAAAGAATATAGAATAATAAAAGCATAATATGCTAATTAGACTGGATAGCTGAACAACCTTCTGGTTGATACTCTGGACAAAGCTGTGGTGGCAGGGCTGAGATAGAGGCAGTTAGGGAAGATCAGGCAGTCAGGCGAGCAATTAGGGGCAATCAGGCAGGCAGGCAGGCAGGCAGAGTGGTTAGAGGTGATCAGACAGTCAGGAGAGAAGTTGGGGCAATCAAGCAGGCAGAGTGGTTAGGGGCTATCAGTCAGGCAGGTGAGTGGTTAGGGGTGATGAGGCAGGCAGGCAGGTAAGCAGTTAGGAGCCAGTGGTCCCAGATTATAAGAGGGATGTCTGACTGCCAGTTTAGGCCCAATCCCACAGGACAATTTGCATATTATGCTTTTATATATATATAGACATTATATATATATGTGTGTGTATATATATATAT
>JAAGEH010002526.1:1568450-1698418 GCA_011751065.1 Lasiurus cinereus | reverse complement strand
ATATACACATATATACATATATATATATAAACTGCCAGTTTAGGCCCAATCTCGTGGACACCTTTATATATATAATGGACACCTTTTATGTATATATATATATAAAGGTGTCCACGAGATTGGGCCTAAACTGGCAGTTGAATAACCCTAGAGGGGTACCGGATTGTGAGAGGGTACAGGCCAGGCTGAGGAACCCCCTCCCATGCATGAATTTCATGCACCGGGCCTCTAGTCTCTCTATATAAAAGTCTAATATGCAAATTGTCCTGTGGGAGTTTGACCGGGAGACCAATCACTCATTAAGATGTGTGCTGACCACCAGGGAGCGGTGCAGAAATAAGAAAGGCCCCACTGGCAGCTGGCAGACAGGGAAGGGAGGCCCCATCTAGCAGCCAGAAAGCCCCAATCGGACCTGATCACAGGCCAGGACTAAGGATCTTTCCTGTGCATGAATTTTGTGCACAAGGCCTCTAGTTTTAAATAAAACTATCCTTTTCATGAAGAGCTTCTTTTTATAAAATTTCAAAACTTATTTGATAACAAGAAGCCAAACTAATTTCCTTGGAAAAGCCCCATTGAAATCTGATAATATATGAGTTTAAACCAATTAAATGAACCACATTACAATACACTTACTTTATAACAACTTCTAAACTCTGCCTGCTGGCCATTCAAATGAACACTAAATTGTTTTGACAAAAATGTAAGATCCATTTCAAAAACTTTACAAAGAACATCAAATTTTTAAACATGGACGAATTTAAGATATAATGAACAGGATAGTAGCTTGATTTAGAGGTTAAAATATTAGAATCTGTGTTTTCAAAACATTCTGGGCAACCGTAGAACTTATATATGTAAAACTTTTGTGATTACACATTTAAATTTCTGCTGATAAAATCGCATCATATGAACAATTAACAGTTTTCATAAATCCCAACTGCTGGTTTAAGGTTAATAACATAATGGTTATTCAAACAAGATTGTGCACAAGAGAGAGATATTAAACATATTAAGCCTCTCCAATGACTCCTTAGATTTATGACACAAAGTGTGAGTCCTTCAGTTTTAAAATTTCATGCAAAAATACTTGTTTAGAAAACATTTAAGTCTTGAGGTATTAGATGGCATCATGGGACTTTTTGCTGCCCAGCAACTGCTATGAAGCAGACGCCTACCACGGAGATCTATATTAGGTGGTTTGGGAAACACCAGGAAATGAAAGCCAAAATCCTTGCTCTGAACAGTGAATAACTACCTAAATATATAATAACTATGTAAGAAAATCCATCAGTCCCTGGCCAGGTTAGAGCATCGTCCCCATAGGCCAAGGTTGCAGGTTCAACCCCTAGTCAGAACACATAAAAGAATCAACCAATGGCTGAAACTGGTTTGGCTCGGTGGATAGAGCATCAGCAAGAGGACTAAAAGGTCCCAGGTTTGATTCCGGTCAAGGGCACGTATCTTGATTGCAGGCACATCCCCAGTAGGGGGTGTGCAGGAGGCAGCTGATTGATGTTTCTCTCTCATCGATGTTTCTAACTCTCTATCTCTCTCCCTTCCTCTCTGTAAAAAAAAAAAAATCAATAAAATAAAAAAGAATCAACGAATGAATGCAGAAATAAGCGGAAAAACCAATCAATGTTTCCCTCTTTCTCATTCTCTCTAAAATCAACAACAACAACAACAACAAAATGTTTAAGTCCATAAGAATTACAAAGCACAAGAAGCAAATGTTGAAAATTACAGTTAAATACTCTGCAAATATTTCTTATAAGTACATTGTACAGTGGAAGGCTTGGCTCATCAGTGGAGCATCCGGAATGCCCACTGGTCGTCCAGTTTCCTGCACACAGTGCTGGGTGATTCATACCTTGTTTTTTCAGTCTGTTCAGCTAACTAGAAGAGAATGAATTGTAACATAAATCAGTTCTTTTTAAAACTCCGTGTGGAACTTAACGCTAACCAAACATCGGGTTGGAGGGCCCTTCTTCCTAATAAACCTGGTGAAACGGTGTTATCTCCATTGTGAAATTCCTGGTACAAAAATAAACACTCAATACATGTAAGGCCTCTTCCTTCCTTCCTCTCTCAGCTCAGGAGCCAGGCCTCCAAAGCCTGCACCAAACGAAAGGAGCTAAAATTTTTCCATGCAAATAACTGTAAACCTACTTTTGCCCAACCCATATGTCAGAGGCTCCTAACAGGACAGTCCAGCAGCAGCCAGCAGAGAACACCTTACTTAAGGAGCCACTTGAGCAGGAGAAAGTGGACCAACCCTCTTATAACTCTCCTAGAGGCCCGATGCATGAAAATTCATGCAAGATTAGGCCTTCCTTCCCCCAGCTGCCAGCATCAGCTTCCCTCTGGCCCCCAGGACCTGGGCTTCCCTTCTGCAGCTGCCAGCAGGCAACCTGGACCCTGGCTGGCTCCCCCAGGCCACCCACAGGCACCCAGGACCCAGCTGGCTTCTCCAGCCCTGGCTTCATCAGGAAGGACGTCTGGAATGAGGTTTGGAAGACCACTGGTCTAATTAGCATATTGCCCGTTTATTATTATAGATTGACATTCAGGGAAAAGTCAAAGTCACAAGGTACAACATTAGATCACCCGGAAGACCTCTGGCCTCCAATCTGAAAAGCATCTAGGTGTTCTCTCGGAGAACATGACAGGCATTCTGCCATCTTCACCCGGCGGCTTTGACCAGACCCAGTTGGATGTAGCCATGAGAGCCAGGGGTTTCCCTTTAGGGGTGTGCATGCATGGCTCCTCCTACAGAACCTTTGTGGGGAGCAGCAGGCAGAGAGACACATCTGCCCGAAGCTGATCTTCTGTTAAGCAATGACCAGCACTCACCCAGAAGGTTCCAGTGGATCGCTGAGGACTGCCAGGGTACAAGGCCCAGCCAGAAGGTCTGGCAGTTGTCCAAATGACACATGGGGTTTTGTAGTCCCGACCCGCCACTCAAATGGAAACCGCCAGGCTGCAGAGTTCCAGGAGCCTCGTGGTGATCCTGTAACCAACACGCCTCTGCCATGCCCTTTGAGCCTTTCCTTTCTTTTCCTTTCCAGGACATGAAGAAACTCAGAGCAATAAAAAAAATTATGGGGGCCGAAACCAGTTTGGCTCAGTGGATAGAGCGTCAGCTTTCGGACTGAAAGGGTCCCAGGTTTGATTCCGGTCAAGGGCACATCCCCTGTGGGGGGCGTGCAGGAGGTGGCTGATCGATGTCTCTCTCTCATCAATGTTTCTAACTCTCTATCCCTCTCCCTTCCTCTCTGTAAAAAATCAATAAAATACACTTTAAAAAAATTTTGGGGGGCAGAAGTGGCTGGACTGGCTGTCCTGGGAGGCTGAGTCGGGGTCCCGGAATCTGCACAGTGGGGCCTGCGGTGGGCACGCGCCCAACTCCTCCACGTACTGGTCGCCATGTGCGACTCGCTGCTGCTGGTTCCTGGCTGGAACCCCACAGGAACCCTGCTAGCCTCGTGCGGGGGTGACCGTCAAGTCCACATTTGGGGCAAATCTGTCCTTTCTGAAGGCCACCAGCACCCTGTGCGAAAGGTGGCCCGGTCTCCCTGCGGCAGTGACCTGGCCTCTGCCCGTTCGGATGCTACTGCTTGAATTTGGAAGAAGAATCAGGAGGACTTTGAGCGTGTGACCACTCCGGAAGGCCATGGAAACGAGGTCACGTCAGTGGCCCGGGCCCCATCTGGCAGCCTCCTTGCTCCCTGCAGCCGAGAGAAGAGTGTGCGCGTCTGGGAAGTTGATGAGGAAGATGAGCATGAATGTGTCAGTGTCCTTCATTCTCATACGCAGGATGTCAAGCCTGTGGTCTGGCACCCAAGCCAGACGCTGTAGTCTCTGCCAGCTGTGATGACACGGTGAAGCTATACCAGGAGAAAGAGGGTGACTGGGCATGCGGTGCCACCCTTGAGGGTCATGAATCCACCGTGTGGAGCTTGGTCTTTGACCCCAGTGGCCAGCGTCTGGCATCTTGCAGTGATGACCGTACTCTGCGCATCTGACGCCAGTATCTGCCAGGCCATGAGCAAGGGGTGGCATGCAGGGGCTCGGACCCCGGCTGGCAATATCTGCACTTTGTCAGGCCTCCACTCCAGGACCATCTACGACATTGCTTGGTGTGCGCTGACAGGGGCCCTGGCTACAGCTTGTGGGGACGGTGCCATCCGAGTGTTTGAGCAGGACCCCGGCTCAGATCCGCAGCAGCCCCCTTCTCCCTGACAGCGCACTGGCCTCAGGCCCACTCCCAGGATGTCAACTGTGTAGCCTGGAACCCCAAGGAGGTGGGCTTCTGGCCCCCTGAAGCGATGATGGGGAGGTGGCCTTCTGGAAGTATCAGTGGCTTGCAGGCCTCTGAGCCACCTTGACTTTGGACAGAATCATGGTTCTCCCCAAAATGTCATAAGAGCCTTGACTGGTTTGGCTCAGTGGATAGAGCATCAGCCTGAGGACTGAGGGGCCCCGGGTTCGATTACAGTCAGGGACATGTACCTTGGTTGCAGGCACATCCCCAATGGGGAGTGTGCAGGAGGCAGCTAATAGATGTTTCTTTCTCATCGATGTTTCTGGCTCTCTCTTCCTCTCCCTTCCGCTCTGTAAAAAAATCAATAAAATATATATTTAAAAAATAAAATAAAAAAGCCTTTGCCGAAACCGGTTTGCTCAGTGGATAGAGCATCGGCCTGCGGACTGAAAGATCCCATGTTCGATTCTGGTCAAGGCACGTATGTACCTTGGTTGTGGGCACATCCCCAGTAGTGGGCGTGCAGGAGGCGGCTGATCGATGTCTCTCTCTCATTGATGTTTCTAACTCTCTAGCCCTCTTTCTTCCTCTCTGTAAATAAAATAATAATAATAATAATAATACTTTTCTAGCCCAAGAAGACCTGGAAGAGCAGCCTGGCCTGCCTTTAACGTGGCTCTCTGGTCCAGACCTGGTAGACGTGGGAGCCATACGGCCACTCCTTCCCATGTTGGCGTGGGCCTGGGTGAGGAACCCAGGAAGAAGAGCAGCTTGTGGTTATGCCACGGATGTTGCTTCCCGTCAGGACACAGTGCTAGTTTGTGGGCTGAGTGTACTACTAACAATCACCATGTTTACATGTCGGAGGCATGTCTCTCAGACCTTTCTGAAACTTAAGCCTTAGAGAAATAATCCGTCTGAGTCCCACGTCCTATTTATATTCTTAGAACACTCACAATTTAAAACATTTCCACGATGAGTCCCTTTCTGAAACAACTCCCGCCTTCCTGCTTTCTGACCACGTCCTTGCACTTAAGACATTCACTCAGTCCTGACCATTTTCTTTCCTTTTTTTAAAAATATATTTTATTGATTTTTCACAGAGAGGAAGGGAGAGGGATAGAAAGTCAGAAACATCGATGAGAGAAAGACATCGATCAGCTGCCTCCTGCACAACCCATACTGGAGATGTGCCCTCAAGCAAGGTACATGCCCCTGTCCGGAATCGAACCCAGGACCTTTCAATCCGCAGACCGAAGCTCTATCCACTGAGCCAAACCGGTTAAGGCCAGTCCTGACCATTTTCTAATGTAGGCTGGTTTAGAGTAAGACACCTCTGCTTTCCCTCAGGAACCTTTGTGTATCTTTGATGGCTTGTGGGGAATGCCAAAGAAATAGGGAGGGTGTGGACTCTAAAAGGGAGAATGAACCCTAACCGGTTTGGCTCAGTGGATAGAGCGCTGGCATGCGGACTCAAGAGTTCCAGGTTCGATTCCGGTCCAGGGCATGTACCTTGGTTGCGGGCACACACCTAGTAGGGAGTGTGCAGGAGGCAGCTGATCGATGTTTCTAACTCTCTATTCCTCTCCCTTCCTCTCTGTAAAAAATCAATACAATATATTTAAAAAAAATAAAAAAATAAAAGGGAGAATGATTATTGGTCATAGGCCATGCATTCTCAATGGGGCTGAAAACTGGCTCTTCGGTGAAGGACAGAATTATCTTAGAGACAATGATTTGTGGCCCCCTAAGGGACTTGGTACACAATATGCGATGTATCTATGGTATTCAATTCTCATAGGGAGGGCAAGTAGGAAAAAGATGTCTCACAGAGCCCTGGCTGGTTGTTCAGTGGTTAGAGCATCAGCCTGTAGACCGCAGACACTGGTGGTCCGTTGGCCACCACTGGACCAAAGGGTCCCAGGTTCTATTCCCGGTCAAGAGCACATACTTGCGCCCTAACTGGTTTGGCTCAGTTGGCCTGTGGACTCGGGGGGTCCCAGGTTTAATTTCGGTCAAGGGCATGTACCTTGGTTGCGGGCACATACCATGTAGGGAGTGTGTAAGAGGCAGCTGATGGGTGTTTCTAACTCTCTATCCCTCTCCCTTCCTCTCTAAAAAAATCAATAAGATATATTTTTAAATAAAATCACGGTAAGTTCTGCTCTGAGCTGCCGCTTTGTGCCACACGCTGTAGATGAGCCGAATACACTACACCACGCCAACACATTGTCACGACACCTTGCAAGGCAGTATTGTTGTTCTCATTTTGTAAATGAAAAGGCTGAGGCTCAGCGGGGTCAGGTAACATGCCCAAGTTCACAGCGCTAGTGGCAGGGATAGGATTTGAACTCAGGACCAACGAGGATTAATACCCACATGCGTCCCACTTGGTACCCAGCTCCATCATTAGATCTGGAGTCACAATGCTCCTGGGAAGGCAAGAGGTCTTTAGCAACCCAGGATTTTTATTTTTTTATTTTTATTTTTTAGTCTGAAATGAGAAAATATATGAAAGCACAGCCGGAACCACAGAAGGCCATTTATTTGTTTATTTATAAATCATTAGCTTACACCCTGGAACATATGCTATGGAGCAGGAGAGGCATACAGAGATCTATAGGGCTGTAAACGGGGACAGCTATTATGTCTTTAAAAATAGCAACACTCACATGGCTCCCTAGTAAGTCAGTTGGCCAAATTAAAAATAGATTCTAAACATAGCAAGAGCAGAAATTCAATCTACGACACCAAGTCACGGCAAACAGGGACAGAGTTGCAACAGAGGAAGGAGAGCAGGCATACCCTGATTAGCATTTGCATAACATCGTTCACCTCCGCTTCACATTTGGTCTATCCCTTCTCGACAGCAGGAGATGCACAGATACAGGCGGATATCCATATGCAAATCAGTACGCGAGGGTATTTTTGTTCGCAGTAGCATCGTTTAGAAACCCGTCAATTTCGAGGTTTCAGCACTTCCTTACACAGACTGGGAAAGCTACAGCAACACGCCTTCCCTTCAGATCTTGAGGTGGAGGAGAGAGGAGAGAGTTTAAAATGTTTGGGGTGCAGATGCGCACAGGGCTAGACTGTAGCTGACTAGAGAGCACGTGGACAGAAGCTACCTTCCTGACCACTCCTCTGGGCCCCCTACATTCACAGTGACAGGCTTAGAAAGGCAGGTTAACGAGCTGTCCCGCCGTTTGAAACCAGGGGGGCTGGCTTGCCAGAGAAGAACTCTTGTCCCTGCGTGAGGACCCTCTCCCTCCCCGGTGCTTTCAAAAGAGAGCATGGAGCTTTGCCTCTCTGTTGGTCCCTACTTCTCAGATGTCCAGAGCACACAGTTTTCTTTCATTTGCTAAAGAGCTCCAGCTGTGGGTGTGATCACTCAGGAAGGCAGCCGTGAAATCCGCATCTTTACATCACAGCATCGTGCCCGGCCAGCATGGCTCAGTGGTTGAGCGTCAACCTATAAACCAGGAGGTAAGGGTTTGATTCCCGGTCAGGGCACATGCCCAGGTTGCTGGCTCGATTCCCAGTGTGGGATGTGCAGGAGGCAGCCCATCAATGATTCTCTTTCATCATTAACATTTCTATCTAGCTTCTCCCTTCCTCTCTGAAATCAATAAAAAAATATATATATTTTAAAAATCATGGCATCTTACTTCACAAACATGAGGAAGATCATGATAGAGGGATGTGTATTATAACTTGAACTAGTGACTCATTGCATCAAGCAAGCCTTTCCGTAAAAATACAAATGTAAGGACAGATACCTCTGATGTGGAGAAAAGGGAACCCCAGTTCCCTACTGATGGGAATGCAGACTGGTGCAACCATTCTGGAAAACAGTATGGAGTTTCCTCCAAAAATTAAATATGGATCTGCCATTTGACCCAATGACCCCACTTCTAGGAATATATCCTAAGAAATCTGAAGCACCAATCAGAAAGAATGTAGGTACCCATATGTTCATAGCAGCACAATTTACAATAACTAAGATGTGGAAACAGCCCCAATGCCCATCAGTAGATGAGTGGATGAAAAAGCTGTGGTACATGTATACCATGGAGTTCTATGCAGCAGTAAAAAAGAAGAATTTCTTACCCTTTGAGACAACCTGGAGTATCATGCTAAGTGAAATAAGTCTGTCAGAGATCACACTCATAGGTGGAATCTAAGTAACAAAACAAACTAGTGAACTGAGTGCGAAATCTCAGAGGGAAGGTGTGGGAGGAGGGGGTGAGAGGTAATCAACCACAGACCTTGAATGTATGCATGCACCACCCATGGACACAGACAATAGGTGGTGAAGGCCTTGGGGGCCTGGAGGAGGTCAATGGGGCTGGGGGCAGGGAGGAAGAAGACATATGTAATACTTTCAACAATAAAGAACTATTAAAAATTCAGAGAGAGAGAGAGAGAGAGAGAGAGAGAGAGAGGGAGAGAGAGAGATGCCAGTCAGGGAGGCAGTTCTAGAGAATCAGGCAGCAATAGATTATTTGCTGTTGTGGCATAACCACGTTCGTGAGGAATTTAGAAACAAACAAGCACACAAACAAACAACAACAAAAAAACCCCAGCAGATACCCCTGGGGAATGAATGTTTGGGGAGCTGCAATAAAACAACCTGGTGAATGGGTGTAGTCAAAATCCTTAACGATACATTACAGGTGGGTGTAACCCACCACTGAGCACCTGGAGGAGACCCCACCGTGGTGTTCTGGGTCACGGGTAACGGGTCACACACTGTAGCCCTAAACCACTGCTGGGTGCGCTGCGGTGTGGTGAGGGACTAGTATGCACTGCACATCATTCGAAGGAGACAGTCGCTTTGGAGGGTGAGTTTTCCAGTTCTGTGGGTCAGTCCTTCAGTAAACTTAAGGACAAAACAAGCCCCGAACCAGGACTGTAGCTCAAAACCTCCGGCTCTGAAAGTGTGTGGGCAGCAGAGAGCAGCTTTCCTGTTTGCGGACTCCCCACGGTGCTGGCAGGCTGTCCCTCATTCATACTTTATACATACTTCATAAATGTTTGCTGAGGGCCCGGCGAGTGTCCTTTCTCCGCGAATGGGGAGGGCGGCTGAACTGAACGAGACTCCCGCCCCAGGAGCTAGCAGCTGCCGGCCTGTCATTAGGGCTGAGACTGGGTGGGAAGAAATGAGAGGGGCTGGAGGACTAGTGATACCCTTTACCAGCTAACCCGCTTTCCCTGGGCTGGCCCCTTCCCCACCCCCACGCACAGCATACTTTCCCTTTCTAGCCAAGCCTTCCCCAAAATAACTTCCTTTCTCACCTCTCCTGTCACCAGGATTCACCCTTCACCCCCATCTCACACCTTCCCTTCTTAAAAATACAGCTGACCTGGAAACCCAGGAAGTGTAACAGAAACCTGTGAAGGTGTTTTTCATCTTTGTCCGTTTGTACTGTCTTATTGAGTGAGGAGAGGCCCGGTGCCTGGGGTTCCTTCAGCCTGGCCTGCACCTGCTCCGACCCGGGACCCCTCGAAGCCGGGCATGGCTGTCTGAGCCTCAGGCAGGTGCTGTGGCTTTGTCCGGAAGGATGTCCAGATGGTCATCCTTAATTAGCATATTACCCTTTTATTAGTTTAGATGTTCTCTGTGGCGGAAGGGGTTACAGATCCGTGATCCAGGGAGGTTACTGGGAAATGTGAAATTGGATCAAGGAATTAGCTGCCAATTCACAAGGAGGTTTAGTCTCGACTGATTGTCCTTCGCCAGCGTTTTATGGAGGGTAAGTGGCCAGGGTCACAGGCCAGGCCTACACACAGCAAGGTGAGGCCCAGCATGAGTTATTCTCTCAATTCTAAAGCTGCAAAGGGGATTGGAATCACCTATAACACAAGATCATAGTACACATTTACTTTTTTTGTATCTGGTGATAATAGGTGGCAATTTTAAAAAAATCCATAGGCGGTTCATCTATAACTATCTATTTATTTATCTCCTAGGGTATTTTCCTTTTATTCTGTAAGAGCCACATGGACTAGCATTGATCTGTGTAAACTCTGGGAAGGAAAATGAATGATGTACTAGCAGGAATGGCAGGGTGAAGGAGGAGCCACAGGGACACCGGGCACACCCTCTCACCATCTCAGAGACAGTCAAGAACCATGGAGCAAAAAGGAAGAAATAAAGAGGAAGAACTCATGGACTCAGACAACAGTGTGGTGATGGCGGGGGCCAGAGGTGGCGGCGGAGGAGGGTACCAGGGAGAGACACAGTGATGGAAAAAGAAAAGAATCAGGAACCACACCTGTAAAGGTTTTCTGAGACTGCAGGATGTTCACTACCTCCCCATTTGTTCATTTTATTGTCCTGTCTCTTTAGGTCACAGTGAAACCCTGAACACTTAAAAAGTGCTCCAGCCCTAGCTGGTTTGGATCCTTGGATAGAGCGTCAGCCTGCGCACTGAAGGGTCCTGGGTTCGATTCTGGTCAAGGGCACGTGAAGGGTTTCAGGCTCACTCCCCAGTAGGGGGTGTGCAGGAGGCAGCAGATCAATGATTCTCTCTCATCATTGATATTTCTATCTCTCTCTCCTTTCCTCTCTGCAATCAATAAAAATGTATTTTAAAAAATGCTCTATAATATTATTAACCAATATCACCCCAATTCATTCAGTTAACAAATGCTCACAGAGTAGCAAGGAACGTGGAGCTAGACAGATGGGGATGCTCCAGCCCCTTTCACATCCCCTCCTCACCCCGTTGGATGGATTACGCCCCCTTTGGGAGACAGGGGAGCAGGTGGAGACCCCGGCTTTCGCTACAGGGTATCCAGGATTAGGTTCTGGAGCAGACCCCCAGGGGAGGCTTTGGGGGACACAGCAGGAGAAAAGCCAGCTTTTCCATCAGAGAAGAAACTTGAAGATGTTAAGTCTTGGTTTCTTCACCTTTAATATGGGGATCATATTAGTATTCTTCTTACTTATTGTGATGACTAAGTAAGAGTCAGTAGAACATAGTAAATGCTCCTAATAGTGTCACTATTGGTCTTAGAATAATTAAAGTCACACACCCTTAGACCAAAGAAATTAAATCAGGCCAAAAGTCAAGGGAGAAGACTAGATGGCCTTCATGTGTCAATTGGTTAATCTTCTCCTTACCTCCATGTAACCTCTATGTAGCCTCAGATGGGAAAACTGAGGCTAGACAGAAGAAATAACATGTTCAAAGTCATATAGCTAATGAGTATTGGGATAAGGTTCAATAATGGGTCCATTTACTTCCTAAGACTAATTTGCTGGGTTCTTTCCTAAGGGTTATCTCCTAATGTAAATGTTAACATAAATGAAACTTCATTTCAAAGATTTCTTTCTGGAGCCAGAACTAAAAAATCATTCCGAAGCCCTCCACACTTTTCCTCTATTCCCCCCAGCTTAAGGGGGAATGGGCTATGTGAACAATTGTAAACATTTACTCCGTCTCTGAATCAGCTCCTGCTCTTCACCTGCTTGGTCTTATTTTCTTCCAGTATTTCTTCAACCAAGTTCTCTGTCCCTTCCTCCCTTTCTGCCTCTTCTGGCACCCCTGCTATTCTGATGTTGTTACGTTTCACATGGTCCCACAGCTCCCTTAAGCTGTCTTCCTGTTTTATAATTTTTTAAAATTTTGTTCTCTGATTGATTTTTTTCAACCCTGTCTTCTAATTTACTGATTCAATCCTCAGCATCCCCTAATCTGCTGTGTATTCCTTCCAATGTATTCTTTATTTGTGTTATGTTATTCTTTATTTCCTACTGTTCTTTTTTCATAGTTATTATATCTTTTTTTTTTCATGCTGTTCAGCATCTTTGCCATCATTACTCTGGATGCTATTTCAGAAAAATTTCTTATCTCTGCTTGATTCATCTCTTTTTCTGGGGAATTCTCATTCTTTCATTTGAGGGTTGTTTCTTTGTCTCCTCATTTTGGCTGTCTGTTTGGGTTTGTGACTATGTATTAGGTAGACCTTCTACACCTCTCAATCTCTAGTATAGGACAGTGTCAAATGCTATTTCTAATTAGATTGGGCAAAGACTCAAAGCCTCTAGATATTGCCTCTGCCTACAGACTAATAGGATTCCAACTTGAATGGCTCCAGCCAATTGTCCTCGGGTGTAGTGAGAGTTTTTTCAACAGGGTGGGATGGTTACTCTGCCTGGAATCTAATTGTTATTTATAGTCTTTTGAAGCAGCCTCAGGGCAAGGTGTTTTCCTATAGGGTGTGTTGACTATCTTTCCCCCAGGCAAGGCAAATGTCTGGGAAAGATGTCCTCTGCTGTGTGAAGGAACGACTCAGTCCATGAAACTTGGGCTGTCTGCTTTCTGAGCTCTGTCCCCAAGTCTCCAGCCCTGGCTTCTGCTCTCACAGCTCCAGTCCACTTCACCTCCCTCTGCCGGAGCACCAGGTGGGTGGCTCCACAGGGAATTCTGTGCGTTGGTCCTTTAAGAGGGTGCCTGAGTGTCCAGCCCTCCTTCCCTGGCAGACAGCAGCCCCACTGCTTTTCACAGCCAGATGTGATATGGGTAACCCTTCTGAGTTCTGTGCTCTCTGCTGGGGGGCCCAGCTTGGGGATTAGATCCCAGAGTTCTTAGTGGCACCCCTCACAGCTGAGATCTCTCTCCAGGACTTCAGTGCACTCTGTAGGCACCTGGCTAGCACTTTTGAGCCTCTGCCCCTCCCACCCATCTCTATGGGGTCTCCACTTTTTAAAAAAAAATATATTTTATTGATTTTTTACAGAGAGGAAGGTAGAGAGATAGAAAGTCAGAAACATCAATGAGAGAGAGACATCGATCAGCCGCCTCCTGCACGCCCCTATTGGAGATGTGCCCGCAAGCAAGGTACATGCCCCTGACCAGAATCGAACCCGGGACCCTTCAGTCCGCAGGCCAACGCTCTATCCACTGAGCCAAACCGGTCTCGGCTGGTCTCCACTTTTGGTCCTCGGGTATCAGGGTTCTCTCCGGGAGTGTTCTGTTAATGATCGAGGAAGTTTTCCTGTATTTTACTTCTAATTCCAGTTTGTTCCTGCGAGCATGTCCGTGCAGCTTTCATTTACTCTGCCACCATTGTTAATACTCCTGGTTTTATTTTCAATGAGTGAAGAACAGCGACTCACCAAATTTACTTCGCAATGAGCGTCCCTGAAGATGCACCTTACCACAGGAAACGTTTAAAGAATTAATTAAACAATGACTTGCCTTGGTGATGTGTTTTTAAGGGAAGCAGAAAGAAACATGCTTTTGAGAGAAATAGGGCCAGGAGTGTGATTTTCCAAATGCTTTAAAGAGTTCTGGTTTCACCCAGCCGGCATGGCTCAGTGGTTGAGCATCGACCTATGAACCAGGGCGTCAAGGTTTGATTCCTGGTCAGGGCACATGCCCAGGTTGCAGGCTTGATCCCCAGTATGGGGCGTGTTGATGTTTCTCTCTCTCTCTTCCTCTCTGAGATCAATAAAAAAATATTTTTTAAAAAAGTTGTGTTTTCACTAAGATTTACTTATAAGCTGCCTACAGAGCTGCAGTCCCAGCTTCTTGCTCTGGGCCTCCCTGCAAAGCCCAGAGGAGCTCTGGCACTGAAAATGCTCTTGTCCAGACCCAGGGACTTAACACAATTCTCCCTTATGTTGACAGGATGGAACCTGCTGGAAGGCAGGCAGGCAAGACAAGGGGAGCAGATGAGGGAGTTCCTCCTCCTCTCCTGCCATGCAAAAGCCAGGCCTGCAGTTTAACTACTTTTCTGGGCAGACCAGGGCAACGTGCATGCCATTCTCTGCTTCCCTTCAAGTCCCTAAGGGACCCTGCCAGTTGTTTTGGATGATACTTTGAAGTTAAAAAAAAAAAAAAGTAGGGAGAAAGATGACTAATCTCCCTCAGAATTTTGTCCTTAGCCTTCTTCTAGAAATATTCAGGTTGCTCAATGGAATAGAACAATGATCCTAATATATAAAAACCCTGGGTCATAATGACCAGGAATGACCGGTGGCTGATCAGCTGGAAGTCAGTGCTGGCCCTGCCCCCAAGCAAGCAGTAAGGGACAATCAGGCAGGCAGGCAGAGGGGTTAGGGATGATTAGTTAGGCAGACCATTGGTTAGGGGTGATCAGGTAGGCAGATGACCCCTTGCAGGCTGCCCACCCCCACAGCAAAGAAAGAGGGAGGCCCAGGCCAGCCAAGCCATTGCACCCCAGCCTGTCGCCTTTAGAGGGAGGCCACTGGTGGCAGGGGGGATAGCACTACACAGATGGCGAGCAGTGGCAGCGTTGGGGGCGGGCCAGCTGCCTGCAGCCCTGATAGACCCTGACCTCAGACCAGGCCAAGGGAGCCTACTTGAGGGGTCCTGGATTGTGAGAGGATGCTGGCCAGGCTGAGGGATTCCCCCCCCTCATTCCCAAGTGCACAAATTTTCCTGCACCAGGCCTCTAGTATATTTATAAAGAAGCAGTGTTAAAAAAGAAAAAAAAAAATAGCAGCATAGCACCAGAACCAAGATACGAGTATCAGCTTCCTAAGGATTGAAAGAGAGAATGTAACAAAGTACTTAGAGAAGTTCTATTATTGTAACTTCAATGAAACCACACCTGTGTTCTGTTCAATTCTGATAAGGTTTTCCTTTTGAGGTCACAGGGTAAAGCTACTGCATTATGGGTAGGGGTGGCATCTTCCTCAAAGCGAAGACACTTCATATTAAGTGTCGAGGGAAGGGAGGTATCCTTAGTCAGGAAACTGGACCTAGAGCTCCAGGAATCTAGATATGGGTAAGGCCACTCCTGCTGGGTAAGGTTTAAGAAATGGCAAGGGGGAAACCAGGAAGGGGCCACAAAGTGAAAATGGTGAACTCCATCACCTAAAGCAGACCGTGTCATTACCCAAAGTAATTCACTGTTTTATATTTTTATACATTTCATTGATTTTTTACAGAGAGGAAGGGAGAGGGATAGTTAGAAACATCGATGGGAGAGAAACATCAATCAGCTGCCTCCTGCACACCTCCCATTGGGGATGTGCCCGCAACCGAGGTACATGCACTTGACCAGAATCGAACCTGGGACCCTTTAGTCCACAGGCCGACGCTCTATCCACTGAGCCAAGCCAACCAGGGCAATTCACTGTTTTAACTTGTTAATCCCACCTTCTTGTGTCTATAAAATCTTCTATTTTGTAAACTCATCAGAGCTTCCTTCTAGTTTCTAGATGGGATGCTGCTGGATGCATGAACTGTTTAATAAAACCAAATTCACTTGAATTTTGTTTTTAACAAAACGAAGTCATTACACATCTATGCGAGAGGCTGTATGACATGAATACAGGACGACAGGGAAAGAGGTTGTAGGCAGGGAAAGTTTCAAATAGTCCCTGACCTTCAGGAGGTCACTGACAACCAGGAGTGTGCCTGACTGTGGGATGGTGACCGAGGGGAGAGGAGAGAGAAGGGAAAAGGGAACTGCCAACAGCAAGTGAAAAGGCAGAGGGTAGGAAGTACACACCTAAGGCCAGAGGGACTCTTTAAAAAACAAATAACTAGACCAGAAGGGCTCTGAAAGTTACATAGAAATGTTAATGATTACTTTCTCCCATTTTGGGGTGTTATGCATCTACTGTACGCAATTGTGTTCACTTTATATAAATATCTATCTTCTAATATGAGCCATTTGGTGATGATTTCGTCACTTATATTCAGTTTCGAAGAGAATGCTGATCACAGCTCCACATGAGAATATCTTCTAAATAAAAAAACTTACTTTTACTAAAGAACGATAGTTTGCTTTAGGGCTTGGTGAGAGATTACAGAAACAATCAATAAAAGGGGTGTAAAAACTTAAAACCACGGAATACTAATAACTTGCATTTGGAAGGCCTCTTACAATGCAGTTACCAGTTTAGAAATTGTTTTTACATAACGGCATCACTTAAATTAGTACAAATATGCACTCATGATCATCTAAGATTAGCTTTACCCTCATCATTAGGCAAATTATCCAAAAAAAAAAATCACTTTAAAGAGAAAATATTTTTTTTATATCGTGCATGCTATCCTGAAGCATGAGCCCCAAAACTTAAAAAACACCACGCTCCAGCTGCAAAAGCTTCAGCAGAGCGGGATCTATAAAACTTTCCAGTCGCTGGAGGTCAGGTCCCAGTTCCACCGCCGAGAACATCCTGACCTGCGGTAACAATAACCGCAACGGGGGGCTCGCTCTGGTTGCTATGAGAACCCTCTATTTTGTTAGCAGAAACTGCAGCCCCCGGCGACGCAAGGCTTGCGCCTTTCCACACGTGTTTCTGCAACCAGGGCCTCCCTCCGGCTCCCAGCGGCTTCATGGCTGTTTTCCGCCGTCGCCGGCCTGGGAGCGGGGGGCGAGCCCGGGACGGGAGGCAGCGAGGCGGCGGGAGGCGGAGTCTCCGCGCAGCCGCCGCGGGCGCGGGGGGCGGGGTGGGGGGAGGCGGCGGGGTGGCAGGGGCGCTGCGCCCAGCTCTCCTGCGGGTTAAAGTCTGCAGCGGAAATAAAATCGAGCCACACCACACGTCGCCCCAACAGGAGGGGAGGGGAGCGCCGCGATGTCTCCACCTGAGACGCGCGGCACTGCGTTAAAATGAACGAGGGGGGCGCGCGGGTTCTGCAGGGAGAGGCTGAAGCTAGGGCCGCGGGCGGCGGGCGGGACTTCAGTTCTCGCGGGAGCTGGAGGGTCGGGGCGGGAAGAGGAGGGGGCGGGGCGGGGGCGCGCGCTCGGAGCCTCCCCGCCCCCACCCCCTGCGCCTGGCGGAGGGGGGGGGGCGGGGGTCTTCGCCCCTCGGGATTCCGAGCCCGGGCCGCCCTGCAGCCCCTGACCCGCCGCGGGGCACGAAGGGGTCAAGGACGCCGCGTCCCCGGGCAGCGACCGGCGTCTCCCGGGGCGACGGGCTGCACGCAAGATGGCGGACGACAAAGATAAGGAAGGCACAGGTAGGCCGCCCTTGCCGCCGCCGCTGCCGCCGCGACCCGGCCACGGGAGGTGCCGGTGGGTGGGACCGGGCCACCCCGGCCTGGGGCTCCCGCCGCTGGAGCGGGGGGGGGGCTGCGGAAGGGCCGCCCGCCGGAGACGCCGCCGCCCTCCCGGGCCCCGCCCCGCCCTCGCCCCGCCCGGCGGCCTCCTCCTCCCCCTTCCGCGGCCGCCCCTGGGGCCGAGGCCCGGTGGCTGCGCGCGTTGCGGCCTGGGCGCCTCCATGGCGGCCTTGCGTGCGGCCGCGGGGGCCCGCCTTCGGGGCCGCCGCCCGGGCTGTGGGCCCCTCGCCGGCCGGGGGTTTGGGGGTGAGGCGGGGGGAGACGGTCTGCGCCGGCAGCTGGCGGGGCCCGGCCGGGGCGACGGCGTCCGCGGCCACCATTTTGGCTCCTGCTGGTCGGGGACAGGAAGGGGGACTGCCCCGAGGTCACAGGGTCCCCTCCGCGCCGCCAGCCTCTGGCGTCCGCGACGTCCGCTCGCGGCGCCACCGGCTGGGGTGTCTCTGAACACAGACACGCGGCCCCGTCTGAGTAACGACGCGGAGCTCGCCGCGGCGGGGGCGCGCACGGGCACGGCGCGGGGGCGCGCGCGGCCACGGCCACGGCCACGGGCAGCCGCGGCGGAGGAGGATGCGCCGCGAGGCTCGCGGCCCGGGCCCGGCGGGCGGCGGTGGAGGGGGAGGCGACGGCCCACGTTCATTTCTTTGCCTTCAGCAGTGTCCTGGCTTGCACACCCCATCCTTGGTTTGCACACCCCATCCTTGGTTGCCGTCCTGTTAGTTCTTCAAAAAACAATAGACGGTTTATATTGGGAAGTGGTCAGACTTATTGCGAAAAGTTGCATAAAAAAAAAGATCACATACTTAGAGAAAGGAAGGAAAAAAAAACAACTCTGCATTTGTTCCCCGAGTGCGTGCACCGCGCCAGCACCCCGTTTTTCTCGGCCTGGAAGGAGTGTTTCACGTGAACAGCTCATGTTTACAGGGGAAAGCACCGGTTGTGAGAGTCGCGTGTCCAGGCGAGCACAGAAGCATCATCAGCGGAGAAGCACGTGAACTTGAGCCAAAGATGTAGCAGTTGGTAACAGGCTGTTCTTTTTTTTTTTTTTTTAAAGTTATCGTTAGCCTGGAAAGTCCGAATTGTTTTATACCTGTTACCTTTCCTAAAATGTCCTCTTAATTTTACGGTGCTGCCTTAAAGTAGTATGTCCTAATTAAAATTACATATTTTTCAGATGCATTTTAAACTTCCCAGAAAACACAAGTGACTTAATTTTTTATGTATTAAGTTCTTACTCATACAAACGGAAAAATTATTAGGAGAAAAATTAAGTCAATGGTGGGATTAAAAAAAAAAGAGATTTGATTAGGTCAGCATGAGAAAATGTGCTGGATTAAGCTGCACATACAATTTTTTTTCTTTTTACCTTTTAAAAAATAAAAAAAATTGAAAGCTTTCCTGACTTTTCAGTTTTCAAAAATAGTTTTCTAATTTAAAATAAAGTCAGAAGAGGAAGCAAGTCTGTGTAAGAGCTATTAAAAAGCTGGATGGCAGGTGGGCGCAAGATTTATCGAATGATCGCTAAGTAATGTCTAATCACTGGGGTGTCCGTCTAAAACTGATATCAATGTATGTCAACTGTAATGGAAAAATAAAATGATTTTAAAAAGAGCCGATGTCATTCATTCAGTTGGCACAGATATCATATGGAAGGAATTTTGGAGGATACAAAGGTGAAAAAAAGTCTGTTCTCCCAAGGAGGGTGGTGAGATCACTAAGGGAAGTAAGACTTCCAAAATGAAAGGGAACGCTTAGCCGGGCAGAGCAGGTTGGGTGCCAGATGCTGTGCCAGATGTGTGACATCCCCTCCTGGTCTGTGGATAGCACCAGCATCCCTGGGAGCTGAGCAGAAATGAAGGATCTCCGTAGCCCTGAATCAGAGCCTGCATTTTAAGAGATCTGCAAGTGGCTCACAGGCACATTAAAGTTTGAGAAGCACTGTTATATGCTGTATCTCACTTATTCTTAGCAATATCATGAGTTAACTATAATGCAATTTGGAGAGCATGATGAAACGAAGGTGTGTTGTCTGAGGATAAACTCGGGGCTCATTTATGGACATTCCCCTCCTATATTTGATTTTGAGCTCTGAAGATTTAGAATTACATGTAACCAATTCATCAGAATTGTCAGGTTTTGGGATTCACTCAAGCTGTTTAAACTCATGAACAGGGATGTGCAAACCTGAGTGATGATTTAATGTAAATAGGGTATGTTGATTCACTGACCAGAAAGCTGATCTCTGCAATGGAATATAAAGTTCGGGGGGAGGAGGAATTTATATTGCAAAAGTTGCTTGATGAGCATGACCTCACACAAAAGAAAGGTTAATTTTGGAGGATATATACATGACCCTGTAAGATTCGGATGGTGGGGACCATTTTCTGATCAGTTATCCTGAGTGTTGTGCAGCGTGCCCAGCACATGGTAGGAAGGAACTCAGTATTTGTTGAGTTAGATCATTTGAATTAATTAATGTGTTTATGTTTTAACCAAAGCATTACTTGCTGTTTCCCAAAAATTTACTCTATACCTTAAAGATATAAAACTTCTTTTCAGGGTTTCTCCCCTCTTTGTTATAGGTAAGCTATATGCTTTTATTTCATGTCGCTCAACAAACATTTTTTTTTGAAAGCCAAGTATTCACTGGCCTGTCTTTATTTATTTATTTAAATATATTTTATTGGTTTGTTACAGAGAGGAAGGAAGAGGGATAGAGAGTTACAAACATCGATCAGCTGCATCTTGCACACCTCCCACTGGAGATGTGGCCGAAACCAAGGTACATGCCTTTGACCGGAATCGAACCTGGGACCCTTCAGTCCGCAGGCCAACGCTCTATCCACTGAGACAAACCAGTTAGGGCATCACTGGCCTGTCTTTAAAAAGCAATTACAAAAGTCCTCTTTGTAGAAATTATGTTTTAAATAGTTCCTCTTTAATCTTAGGGTTTTTTTTTTTAATATACTTTATTGATTTTTCACAGAGAGGAAGGGAGAGGGATAGAAAGTTATAAACATCAATGAGAGAGAGACATCGATCAGCTGCTGCTTGCACGCCCCCTACTGCAGATGTGCCCGCAACCAAGGCCCTTGGCCGGAATTGAACCTGGGACCTTTCAGTCTGAAGACCGATGCTCTATCCACTGAGCCACACCGGTTTCGGCTTTTTTGTTTTTGTTTTTGGTTTATGTTGTTGTGTTTTTTAAAGCTGAAAGGAGGATTGAGTTTCTGAGTAGCCATTCATATCCACCTTTTATTCAACATTTAGTAATTAATCTTAATACAAGTATTGAGGATACAGGGGTGGGCAGAAGTAAGTTTACAGTTGTGACATTCTTTTGAATTAATAAAGCTATTGTAATAAACATAACCTGCATGTCTTTTTCCATATGAATAAATGTAAGCCTACTTTTGCCCACTCCCGTATTGGTTAGAAAAAGTTAACTCTATAGCAAGGGCTGTTATGTTTTATTTATAAAATTTTTTTCTGTAAGATTGTGTATATTGAAATGGCTAATCTTACTTGTAGTATTTTTGTGCTTTAACATTTTATAATTTAATTTTTCTTAGGTTAAAAAATGTTTACATGAAAAATCAGTGCAGATTCTTTGGATCTTTACATCTTATTTTATTGGTTCTGTTTCCTAGAGAATTTTATTATAGGACTGGAAGGATCTGTTTGTAATTCAAATCATTCCTAGGAAACAAACTGTTTGGAAATAAAATTCTAACTTTTGGCAGGCCTGTGAGCTTTGGAAGATATGTCAGTTTTGTAGTAAGCCTCAAATACTCAAAACTCTCTTTAGGGTTTACTAAATATTTTTTGTACTAAAATATTCTGTTGCTTTTCATGCTTTGATAACATTGCTTGGTAAAATTCCTCCAATATAGGTATTAACTCCTAGATGGAAAAAGTTTTACAGGTTTAGCATCATCCTTGTTATTATTATTTCTCTGTAATCATGCCACTCCCCTTAAAACCTAACATTTGGAAATCTAAGGTAAAAAAACCCATTACTGGTGAATATTACTTTTTAAAAAAGGAAGCTGTTGATAGTACAGCATATGGTATGGAATAGTAGAAAAAGTGAGCTCTTGAGTAAGACCTGAATTTGAATTCTAGCTTCTCCAACCTCTATCTGATCTTAGCCAAGATTGTTAAACCTAAGGAATCTCAGGTCCTCCAAATGTCACTTGGGAATAATTATATGTATTCATAATGTTGTAATGGGGACAGTGTCTTTTTTATTCATTTTTATATCCTCAGTACCTGCCACAATGACTGACACTAAAGGAATGCTGAATAAATAGGAAGGGAAGCGCTTGGTACTTTTAGGGAATAGCTATTAGTAAATGGGTGACATGGAATCTAAGGGGTAAGAAAAACTTAATTCCAACTATTACCAACTATTGATCACATATGATGCATTTATACATATATTTGGGGCCATTTCACAAGTTTTGTCCCTGTTTTAGACTGATAAGTCTCCAGGTAGAAATTAACTGAAGGAGAAAACTAGCTTAATTGAAATTTTAACTTCCTCCAATTCAGAATTAATAAAATTTAGAGAAAAGCTGGATTTAAATTTATCTTTGATTAATGTATAAACATTTGTCAAAAATTTCCGTATTTAAAAAGTCAAATGGACAATGCAATACCACCTCATACCCATTAGATTAGCTACTATAAAAAGAAGTGTTGATGAAGATGTGGAGAAATGGGCATCTTTATATATTGTTGATGGGAGTATAAAATGGTACAGCTTGCTTTGGGTGGTGTGGCTCAGTTGGTTGAAGTGTTATCCTGTACATCAAAAGGTGGTGGGTTCCATTCCTAGTCAGGGCACATACTCAGATTACCAGTTGGATCTTTAGTCAGGATGCATGCGGAGGCCATTGATAAAGTCCCCCCCACCCCCCCTCTCTCTATCTCTATCTCTATCTCTATCTCTATCTCTATCTCTATCTCTCTCTCATCCTATATAATAAAGAGCTAATATGCAAATGGTCATCACTCCTTCATGCCATAATGACTCAGGCACTCAACACTGGGGAGAGAGGAATGGGGACCAGCCAGGCACAAATGAGCTCACAAGAGAGGAATGGGGACCAGCCAGGCTGCGGCCCATGGTCCTGTGCGCCAGAGCTGGGGCTAAGGCCCAGGAGAGGGACAAGCTGCCTGCCCTGCAGTCCCAGGTGCTAGTGGGTACACCTCCTGCCCAGGAGAAGGGACAGTTCGCATGCCCCATGGTCCCTGTGGTTCCTGGCGCCAGCAGCTGCACCTGCACCTGCGGTCTGAAAGAAGGACAAGCCGCCCGCCCCATGGTCCCAGGTGACAATGGCTGCACCTGTGCCTGCCACCCAGGAGAGGACAAGCTGCCTGCCCTGTAGTCCTGGGTGCCAGCAGCTGTGCCTGTGGCCTGGGAGAGGGACAAGTCGCCTGCCCCGCAGTCCCAGATGCCAGCTGCTGCATCTGCACCTGCGGCTTGGGAGGGGGATAAGCCGCCCACCCCACGGTCCCGGGTGCAACGGCTGCATCTATGCTTGCGGGAGAGGGACAACCTGCCCATCCTGCGGTCCTGGGTGCCAGCGCCAGCAGCTGCAGCCTGGGTGAAGCGCTTGCCCACAGTTCCCTTCCGGCTGCATCCTGCCCAAGTCCTGGGTGCCTGCGGCTGGCCAGAGGGAGGGAAGCCAGGGTTCCAGGTGCCTGCGACCAGCCGGAGGAGGGAATCCTGGGTCTTGGGTGCGGGGCGAGGCAGAGGTGGTTAGGGGTGATTAGGCCAGCAGTGGAACAGTTAAGGGCGAGCAGGCAGGCAGGCAGAAGTGGTTAGGGGCTATCAGGCAGGCAGGCAGAAGTGGTTAGGGGCTATTAGGCAGGCAGGCAGGCGAGCAGTCCAGAGGAGTCTTGGATTGGAGAGGATGCAAACTGGTCTTAAGGGATCCACCTCTCTCTCCCCCCCATGCACGAATTTCGTTGCCCTGGCCTCTAGTGAATAAATAAAATGGTGCAGCTGCTGTGAAAAATAGTATGGCAGTTCCTGAAAAAAAAAAAAAGAAAAAGATATTGAATTACTATATAATTCAGCAATTCCACATCTGGGTTTATACCCAAAATAATTGAAAGCAGGAACTTGGAATAGATAATTGTATATCTAACATTTATAACAGCATTATTCATAATGACCAAAAGGTGGATGAATAAACAAAATGTATTATACACATACAATGAAATACTATTTAGCTTTAGAAAGGAAGGGAATTCTGATATGTGCTACCACAAGGATGAATCTTAAAATTACACTCAGTGAATTTAACCAGTCACAAGAAGACAAGTATGTATAATTTCACTTATTTGAAGTACCTGGAGTAAATGGCAGTTGCCAGGGGAAGGGGAAAAGGGAAGTTATTTAATAAGTATAGAGTTGAGATTTTGCAAGATGAAAAGAGTTCTGAAAATTGGTTGCACAACAATGTGAATGCAGTTAACATTAGTGAACTGTTCACTTAAAATGGTTAATTTAAAAAAATATATTTTTATTGATTTTAAAGAGGAAGGGAGAGAGAGAGAGAGAGAGATAAAAACATCAATGATGAAGGAGAATCCTTGATTAGCTGCCTCCTGCATGCCCCCAGTTGGGGATTGAGCCTGCAACCTGGGCATGTGCCATTGACCAGAATTGAACCTAGGATCCTTCAGTACACAGTCTGATGCTCTATCTACTAAGCCAAATCAGATAGGGCACGATGGTTAATTTTTTATATTTTATCACAGTTTTTAAAAATCAAGTGGAAATGTTGAGCAAACCCAAAATGAAAAAAAAAATTGGTACATTGGCCCTAGTCAGTTTGATTCAGTGGATAGAGCATCAGCCTGCTGACTGAAGGGTCCTGGGTTCGATTCCAGTCAAGGGCACATGCCTAGATTGCAGGCTTGATCCCCAGTATGGGAGATGCAGAAGATAGCCGCTATTCAGTGATTATCTATCATTGTTGATGTTTCTGTCTCTCCCTCTCCCTTCCTCTCTGAAATCAATAAAAATATATTTAAAAAATTGGTATAGAGTTTTTAGAAGGCAATTTGGAAATTCCTATTTAAAAAGATGATATTCACATGCTGTGATTCTTTAATATGTTGCTGGGTATTTTATCTATAGAAGTATATTACTGAGTGTAATAAAATAATTTATTTTTTAAATGCAGCAATAAATTTGCATTCTAAAGACCAGGGCTTGAATTTGGACACTGCTTGGGTCTCTCCCTCCCTTGCCCCTAGGCCGCCCCTACCCCTCCCCCCCTCCAGTTTTACTTGGGCATCTCATTTAATTCCTCTGAACAATGGGAGAGAGAAGGGATTTTTTTTTCCTCATAATTAAATGGGTATGGAATTTGGGGAGGAAGACCACAGAGGTAAAATGCTATTCACATCATATCATGGGTACAGATGATGAATATAATTTATATCACTGTTGATGTTGACTTGGATCACTGCCTGGGAGTTTTGTCAGATTTCTCCACTGTAAAGTTATTCTTTCTCTCCCTTTTCCATTCTGGACTCTTGGAAGGAAGTCATTAGATAGAACTCACGCAGCCGGAATGGGGAGTTTGCTCTGCCTTCTTGAGGGCAGAGAATCTATATAAATTATTTGGAATTCTTCTGCACAGATTTGTTTCCTGTCTCCTAATGATTTGTTTACTCAGTCATTCCTTTATGTCAGTATAGATGTATGGATGTTAATTTATATTTAGAATTATAATTCAATGCTCCTTCATTTTATTGTTCAGATTGTTACAGCTCTAGCCAGTGGGAGCTCTTTCAGTGGTTTCTGAGGCCCAATCAATGTGTGGGCAAGTATTGGACAGTTCTTTTTTTTTTTTTTTTTTTAATTAATTTTTTTTATTAATTTTTTATACATATCTCCCCATTGCCCCCCCTCCCTCCCAGGCATACCCCGACCCCCCAGTGTCTGTGATCATTGGTTATGTTTATAAGCATGCATACAAGTCCTTTGATTGATCACTTATTTACCTCACCTAACTTTAATCTTTCTGCTATAATTTCACAGTCTGTTTGATGCTTTATGATTTTTGTCCTCCTGAGAATTATCAGTCTACTCCCTTTCTGTGCTCCTGATTCTATTATATTCACCAGTTTATTCTGTTGATCAGATTTTTAATTCACTTAATTTTTAGATTCACTTGTTGACAGATGTGTATTTGTTGTTCATAATTTTTTGGCTTTTACCTTTTTCTTCTTCCTCTTCTAAAAGGGTACCTTTCAGCATTTCATATAATACTGGTTTGGAGTTGATGAACTCCTTTAGCTTTTTCTTCTCTGTGAAGGTCTTTATCTGCCCTTCAATTCTGAATGATAGCTTTGCTGGATAGATTATTCTTGGTTGTAGGTTCTTGTTGTTCATCACGTTGAATATTTCTTGCCACTCCAGTCTGGCCTGCATCGTTTCTGTTGAGAAATCAGCTGACAGTCGTATGGGTGCTCCCTTGTAGGTAATAAACTGTTTTTCTCTTGCTGCTTTTAATATTCTCTCTTTCTCTTTTGCTCTTGGCATTTTAATTATGATGTGTCTTGGTGTAGTCCTCTTTGGATTCCTTTTCTTTGGGGTTCTGTGTGCTTCCTGGACTTGTAAGTCTATTTCTTTTACCAGATGTGGGAAGTTTTCAGTCATTATTTCTTTAAACAGGTTTTCACTATCTTGCTCTCTCTCTTCTTCTGGCACCCCCACAATTCTGATGTTGGTACGCTTGAAGCTGTCCCAGAGGCTCCTTACATTATCTTCACATTTTTGGATTCTTTTCTCTTCTTGCTTTTCCAGTTGAATGTTTTCTGCTTCTTTATATTTCAAATTTTTGACTTGATCCTTGCCTTTCTCTAGTCTGCTGTTAGTACTCTGCGTAATAGTATTCATTTCAGTCAGTGTATTTATTATCTTCTCTTGGGTCTCACTAAATTTATCCATCTTTTCTAGCATATTCTTGCAAAACCTTATAAGCGTGGTTTTGAACTCTATATCCAGTCGTTTTTTTTCCTCCATTTCTTTTGCTTGTAATCCCTTCCCTTGTCTCGGCATTTTCACTGTGCCGGGGAAACTTCTGTGCTGGATTCAGCCGCAGAAGCCTCTGCTGAGCTTGGGAGGGTGGAGTCTCAGGGCTTAAGGGACCGCCTTGCCTTCCAGTCGCCCCGCCCTCCACGGCCCCTGAGTCTCACGTGACTGGGTAATGGCTGGAGCGGTCCTTGTGGGCGCGCACCCGCAGCGCCTCCAACCGCTGCCTTTCCGGCTCCCCTGCGCACCAGGACCACACGAGTCTAGGTCCCCAGGGTTTCGCCCAAAACAGGGGCCCAGTGGACTCAGAAGTGGCACAGATCGGAGGGTCTGTCTCCCGCCCACTCGCGAAAGCCAGCGGCACAATCAGCAATCCGTTCTCCGCGTGGTGCCGTGTGCGACCAGACCTCCGATCCTTTGCAACTCCCCTAAATTTCCATGCACTTCTCCCTTTTCACAGTCCAAACTCCCCCCGTATGAGTTTTGGCTGGATCTGGGGTTTAGTGTCGTAAGAGAAGGGGTTCAATGCCGTTGGGAGTCTCCGTTTCCCTCACGCCAGAGAAAGCCAGCCAGGTACTCCAGCACCGCTCTCTCAGCGCGCTCGTCTCCGTACCTCAGCTTTTTGCAGCTCCTCTGGGTCTCCGTGAGCCCCTCTCTTTCCCTCTAGTTGTAGAACTTCCACTCAGCCAGCTTTCCTGTGGTTCTGGATGATGTCCGTTCTGTCTTTTAGTTGTAGTTTTGAAATTGTTGTGCGAGGCAGCAGTATAGGTGTTTACCTATGCCGCCATCTTGGATTCTCCCCTATTGGACAGTTCTTGATTAGGACTTGGCCTTACTTTCTTGAAATTACTCTGGATGGCTTTTAGCTCTGCCCTTTGCCTCTGGGGTCCACCCTCTGTGTCCTGCTCCTTTTATGAGAGAGAGTACATGTTTTCAACAAAGCCATTTTCTAAACCTCTTTAATACCAATAGAATTTTTGGGAGTCCAGTTGTTTTTTTTTTCGTTTTGTGCTGTTTTTAATCCTCTTCCAGTCCCTGCTGGAGCTGCAAATATAATTCTTTTAAAATCTTCATGTGTGTCTTATGAATCTTATTGTCTACTGGACAAAAGCCACATACACACATTTATTTGAGATAAGCCATTCTCTACTTCGGGCTTCTGAGATAGCTGAGAGATATTAGGCTTCTTTTGAAGCCTTCTTGTTTGATTGAAAGGATTTCTGAGACACATCCTTAAACTCCTAAGAGGTTCTTTTGCTAGTTTGTGTGGTGCCTGAGATGCTAGATTTGATCTTTCTGAGGTTTTAACAAAGGATTTGACAGCCATATACTTTGTTTCATGTTTAAGCTGTGTTTTTCTGCCAGTGTCTTAAATTTGATTTTTGCCCAGAAGCCATTTCTTAGCATCTGTTGCCATCTGGAGAGGCAGGTAATTTCATAACTAGCAATTCATGGCGCCTTTTTGTTTAAGTTTTTCCTTTGGGCCATCTTTCTCCTCCGTCTTATATAATCCTATATAATAAGAGCCTAATATGCTATGTATCTGATCGTCAAGTCAGCCGTTCAACCAAAGCGTCAAGTCAGCCGTTCAACCAATGCTAAGGCTGCTCAACTGCTCGCTATCACATGCACTGACCACCAGGGTGCAATGCTCCAACCAATAGGTTAACCTGCTGCTGGGTTCCCGCCAATCGGGACTGAGTGAGATGGGCCGGACATAGCTTGGAGCCCTCCTATAGTCCTTTCCCAGTTGGCAAACCTCCCATATTTCTTCCCGGCCCCAATTGTGCACCAGAGGGGTCCATGGGCCTGCCCTGTGCTCTCTCGCAATCTGGGACCCTTCGGGGGATGTTGGAGAGCCAGTTTTGGCTTGATCCTGCAGGCCAGGCCAAGGGACCCCACTGGTTCACAAAATAATGCATTGGGCCTCTAGGCTATCTAATAAAAGAGTAACATGCTGCCCAAACTGGTTTGGCTCAGTGGATAGAGCGTCAGCCTGCAGACTGAAAGGTCCCAGGTTTGATTCCGGTCAAGGGCATGTATCCTGGTTGCGGGCACATCCCTGGTAGGGGATGCGCAGGAGGCAGCTGATCGATGTCTCTCATTGATGTTTCTAACTATCCTTCTCCCTTTCTCTGTGTAAAAAATCAATATAATATATTAAAAAAAAGAGTAACATGCTAATTGACCATACTTTTGTGACACTCACCAGCCAATCAGGAGTGAGTTTGCAAATTAACCCAACAAAGATGGCATGTTAATTTGCATATGTGGGCAGGGTGGGGCACAGGTGTTCAGCCCTGCCCCCGGCTGCTCCGGGGCTCTGAGCAGTGTAGGAAGGCGGAAAGGCAGCTCAGGCCAGAGCAAAGGCGGTGCTGGCAGCCAGGGAAAGAAAGAATCTTCTTACATTGGGCTTCTAGTTTTATTATATGCAACCAGAAGGAACCAAGGTGCGCCTTTAGTAGTTTTCCTAGAAATTTTTTTTATCTAGACCATTTAGTTTACCATGGATATTTTCTACTTCCCATGTTGTTATTATTTCTTCTGCTATTCATAAAAAAGAACGCCCTTTACAGTTTGTAGTGTGATTTTCCTCACTTTCCTTTAAGCTGTAACCTACAGCATACTCAAAGGCCAGCAGTTCCTGACTCTAAATCCTCTCCCACATTTTTTGGCATTTGTTATGGCAGCATCTCACTTTCAGGTACCAAAATTCTGTATTATCTATTATTACTATGATCTAAGTGGTATTCTGTCACTTTTGCTATGTTTCTGCCTTTAAGAATTTAATAGTCTAGTGAGTGTTTATTAGTGCCTACAGGTTCTAAATATTGGGTTAGACCAACTCCTGTTGTTCATTTGATATTTACAGTCCTGAAAGGAACTGATACCCCAGTTGAATCTTTTTTCTTTTTAATATATTTTTTTTGATTTTTTTTACAGAGAGGAAGGGAGAGGGATAGAGAGTTAGAAACATTGATGAGAGAGAGACATCGATCAGCCACCTCCTGCTAGCCCCCCAGTGGGGATGTGCCCACAACCAGGATACATGCTCTTGACCAGAATCGAACCTGGGACCTTTCAGTCTACAGGCTGACGCTCTATCCACTGAGCCAAACCGGTTTCGGCGCCCCAGTTGAGTCTTACAAAGATCAACTAGTCAATATTTCACCAAAAGACACAGATTTAAATCTAAATTTGGGTAAGAAGACAGGACCTTGGGCCTTATGTAAAGGAGTGGAGATATTCTATAGGATTATTGCCTTTGTATTTAAATATGAATTTTCTTCAGCATACTTATAGTCAGCTGTTTGACTTCTGTTTCATATGCAGATTTCTCCGGTTTTTTTATTTTCTTGTGTTCCCTTCTTTATATATCTCTGACCTTCTTTACCTGTCCTTTCTCTTTCTTCTGACTTTCTTCTCACTACTCTGCATGGAGTCCTTTGGTGCTTGAGGCTTATTCTCATGTAAATAAATTTCTTTACAAATACTTTTTTTTTATTGTCTAAAGTTTTACATAAGTTTCCTTTTCCCCTCCATTGACACACATCTCCCTCCCCCACCCCCCCCGAGCTGTTCCCATCCCTGGCAAGCCCCCACCGCCCAATGTCTGTGTCTGTTATGCTAATATTCATGCATACAAGTCCTTTGGTTACTCTCTAACACCCCCACCTCCCCTGCCATTTGTCTCTGGATCTATTTTTGTTCATCAAATTATGTGGATCATTATATACCACATATGAGTTGAGATCATGTGATATTTATCTTTCTCCGACTGGCTTATTTTGCTTAGCATAATGCTCTCCAGTTCCATTCATGTTGTTGCAAATGGTAAAAGTTCCTTTTTTTTTTATAGCTGTGTAATTTTCCATTATGTAGGTGTATCACCACTTTTTAATCCACTTCTAGGAATATATCCCAAGAAACCAGAAACTCCAATCAGAAAGGATATATGCACCCCTATGTTCATAGCAGCACAATTTACAATAGCAAAGATTTGGAAATAACCTAAGTGCCCATCAGCAGAAGAGTGGACAAATAATCTTTTTATAGAACACTCCTCTCCTCCATTTTTCTTAACTTAATCTCTGCTTTCTCCTGGTCTAACTAGTTCTTTTGATGTCATTTCAGAGTAAGGACTATTCATTCTCCCATGTCTTTCTGCCTTCAAGTAGAAGTTGAATCAGCCCACTTCAAATTCCAAATTATTGTTCTTTCATTCTTACATAAAATTCTTCCTTTGAAATTTCTTCTTCTTCACCGTTTCTCTTTATTACTGTCTCCCTTTTGCTTACTGCTTGCTGATCAAAGCCTTTGGCATTTCTTTATCAGTTTTCTGTCCCCAAATTCCACCATCATTCTGGATGACTTCAGTGCCTAGGTAGGCCGTTCATCCAACACAGTAATTTCATAATTCTTTATTCTTTTCAACCTCAGTGATCTTCATTCCCATTCTTTTTTAACATCTTATTCTCATATCTAGATCTTGTGAGACACTTTGAAATCCTGACTCTCTCATACCATCAGCTGACCACAATCTCCCAGATTTCTGGTGGTGGTGTTTCCTTACATAAAATACCTGCTGTTGGACCTTATCCAGCCTCTGGTTTCTGTAATCTTTCTATCTCTTTCCCCTCCCAATTTATCAGCCAAATAAAATAGATAGTGGCTAATGTAAGTAGGAAAGGAATTTATTAGAAGTTAGCAAGGAGCTCACAAAATCAACAGGGAATCTGGAGTATGAACTTGGACAGCACAACCAGCAAAAACCAAGGAGGTTGTACGGCTAAGGTCATGCTACAAGGACAGTTTGGTTAATTCTCTACTGCTGTGCTGAAACTGGACATCAGTGGGTCCCGGCTGCCTGTCACTGTTTAAGCCAAATAAGCAGAGACAGGGTTGAGTCATACATGAGTGTTTATTCCAGTACTGCCGGCAGCATGGGAAGACAGCGCGTCATCCGCCAAAAGCTGCTCTGCACCCTCTATAAGCCAGCTGCTCATACTGGGTAGGAGAAAGGTTACATGGGAAAGTAGGCAAAAGGGAAAAAATGGGAATAATGGTTCCAGGTTCCAGGCAATGTGAGCTTGGGGCAGGCCATTGTTATTTGGGCAACGATGTTGTTAACCTTTCTGTGATAATAGGGGGTGCTTGGAGGAGAATAGACCCCATTCCAAGGTTGATTCGCAGGTCCAAGATCGACTTCCAGGTCCTGGGGGTGTACAACTCCCAGTCAGGTTAGAATGTGCTTTCTATTTTTTTAAACAATATGTTTTTATTTATTTCAGAGAGGGAGAGGAAGAGGGAGATAGAAACATCAATGATGAGAGAGAATCTTTGATTAGCGGCTTCCTGCACACGCCCCACCCTGGGTATTGAGCCCGTAACCCAGGCATGAAAACTGATAAAGAAATGCCAAGTAATTGAACCGTGCGTAAGTGCCTGGTTCATAGATCGACACTCAACCACTGAGCTGTGGCTGGTGAATGTGCGTTTTTTAATCAGAATAAAACATCATGGTTAACAGAGCATGATTAGTATTTCTTACAACTAATAATTAGTCCCCAATATTCTATATCTGTCCCTAACAGAACTACTGCCCTTGAACCACTGTTAACTAAATTCTTGCTGTTACTGCTTTTTCCATCCCCATATGTAATTCAAAAACTGTCCCTACTTTTTTTGTAGTAGCTCCTTAAAATTAAAAATCCTGCACAAGAATATTGATTGGCTGAGCCTGGGTCACATTCCTATTCCTTTACTACCTGAACACCTATCCCTTTTGGCTTCTTTAGTGAGACGACATTGTACTCTGCTAAAACACACAATAGGAATTCCCTCAAAATAGGAAGTATTTGGATCCTACTTGCCAAAAAAAAAAAAAAACAAGGAAAAGGGGGCGGGAGGGGGGAAGCAGGAGGAGGAGGTGGAAGATGGCAGTTGGAGGGGGAAGAGGAAGAGGAGAAGAAGGCAAGAGGCATCCATGAATGTCTCCTTTAACCTCCTACTAAGCTTGGGGGTGGGGAGGAACTTTGCTTAAAACTGTTTAATTTCAACCTCCTCATTCTCAGTAGAGGATCTTGTTTTGTATTCTTAAAAATGGTAAACATTAGACCTGAACTCCCTCATCTTGTTGCCTCTACCTTTAAACATATCTTTAACACTCCTTTCCTACCTTCCCTTAGTTATTTTAGTAGAGGAGGTTCCTTTTCTCATTTGTATTTATGAACTCATCTACTTTTTTCTTCTCCAGAACTTACTTTCATTAATTAAGCCTTTCATCTTTTTAGTTAAGAGTATTTATTAATATCTCCTTTATGCCAGACATTGTTGAGTGCCAGAGATATAATAGTGAACTGGATATAGATGTGAAGGACTTAGTATTTAGTGGGAAACAACAGACACAAATAATTGATTGCAATGCAATGATTTGATCACAATGAAAATTACTTATGTAATTTTTTAAATATCTTGTTTTCTATTACAATGTCAGCACATCAGTTTTGTTCTCTACTGTGTCTTCAGTATCTACTAGTATATCATAGGTATTCAAAGGATATTATTTCATGAATGAAGAGAAGTAATGTGTAAGCATAGAAGACGAGTACTTGGCCTAGTCTAGAGAAGAAGGAAGATGGGTGTCTGTGTGGGTGGAGATAGAAAAAGTGGCTTAAAGGTTTATAAGTTTGCCCGGCCAGTGTGGTTCAGTGGTTGAGTGTTGAGCTATGAACCAGGTGGGACTTGATAGGGGACCTCAAGCTGCACCCCTGACCTGATGCTAGGCTGAGGGACCTCAGGCCCCACCTCCTGCCCTGGTGCCAAGCCTGGGGACCTGAGGGTGCACTGGCGGCTTTGAGGCTGCAGCGTCTCCTCCCTTCTCCCTCTGCCATCTGGCGCTGGGCTAGGGGACCTGAGGCTGTGCCCTCTACTTGTCCAGGCTTGATGGGGGTGGGGCCAGCCGGTCTGGATCTCGTCCAATGGGGATGGGGCCGGCTGGGTCTGGGCCTCATGCAATTTTGAGGCACTGTGAGTGGGAGGGGACTTGACTCTGAGTCCCACGGTACTCCCCAGCCTCTGACAGGAGGATATTCATATACATTTTACTAATTTTCTTTCATCTCTGACACTTCTATTATGGAGAAAGGGCAAATAGCAATATTAAATTATGTCCTCTAATTAATCCCCTATTAATGTGCACGAATTTCATTCACTGAGCCACTAGTGGATTAAATAGAATTACTTGGATTACCAACCAACCAGTTTCTCATATATATCAATGATATAGTTTAAACATGTTCTGTAGCAAGAAATTATTTCCAGAGCACAATGATGAATTATGGCTTTATTCACATTTCTATATTTAAAAAAATATTTTTATTGATTTCAGAGAGAGAGGTAGGCTGCTCTCCCGCATGCCCCACATTGGGGATAGAGCTTACAACGTGGGCATGTGCCCTAATAAACCCTGACCTCCTAGTTCATAGGTCGATGTTCAACCACTGAGCCAATTAGGCCAGGCTTTCCACTTACATTAACATGACTAATTAAGAGTTAAGGTTAAGTAAGATTTTTGCCTGGTGAAGGGGAACTGAGTATGGATCTTTAAAAAACATTTTTAAGATCTCAGTAAACCTATTTTTTTATTTGTGGTAGCCATAGTCAATATAATGCTTTTTAAAAACAAAAGTGATTAGTTGTTACAGTAGAGGAGAATAAACCAAACCCTGGTCCATGACCACATAAGCATGTTTCAGAGGGTTTTTTCCTTTAGTTGAGAGGCCTAAATGACATCTAAATTCTCTTTCATCTTGAGATTTCTGTGGTTTTTAATTGATTTTATTTCTGCACTGACCTAAATTTGTCATTAACCAAACACTTCATGGAAGTTCCTAACAATTTGTATAACATCTTAATCTGTTGTGTATTAATAATGAATGAAGATATATGCACTCCAGTTAGTACTTTTGTGGCGAAATAGCACCATAATATTACTGGCGATTGGACCTCGGTTCAGTACTTGAGCTCTAGCTAAGAAAGAATTCAGAGCCAAGACTCAAATACAAGCAAAAGTTTATTTAGAAAGTCACAGAGGGCCAGGCTGGAGTGGCTCCGTTTGTTGCGCGTCATCCCATGCACTGGAAATTGCTGGTTGGATTACCAGTCAGGGTACATTCCTGGGTTGTGTGTTTGACCCCCAGTTGGAGAGTGTACAGAAGGACACTGATTGGTTTCTCTCTCACTTCAATGTCTCTCTCTCTCTGTCTCTCTCAGCATGCCCCTGGGTGGAGATTAAAAAATAAATAGTTTTTTTTTTTTAAAAGGCACAGAGGTAGAGTGAGCTGTGGAAGAAGTGAGCCAGCTGGGCTGTGTGGGCTCAGGAAATAAGTTACAGAGGCAAAAAAGGGGCCTTTGGAACTTAGGAGAAAAAAAGCAAGATGTGCACACCTGGTGGGAAGGAGAGGGCCAAAGGCCCCTGAGGGGTACACTCCAGAGAGAGAGAGAGAGAGAACACACTCTGAGCCCTCCATCCTGAGGGTTTTTATTTGCTTTCTAAAGGTGAAGATCTTAGGGAGAGTCCCAGGGGAGGATCTCAATGGAATATTCATCTGCTTTCCAGGTGGTGTTCTTTCAGGGTTGTGGTTCCTACTTACTGGTTGGTGCCAGGGTAGGGGGTCATCAGTCAGCACAGCTGTCCTAAAGTCAGCCATGGCATGTGTGGGGCCACCTCTCCCCGCCTTTCCTTACCCCTCTACTAGCCTTGCTGCCTTTGGGCCTGGAGCTGAAACACTACTGAGGCCTGGTTTGACCAAAACTCTGTCAGTAGACGGGAGACTTCATTCCTAAGGTTATTTGATGTGGACAGAACCTCATTGTCCCGAGGCTTACTGCCTAAGGGAGTGGTCATGCAAGCGCTTGCAGGGAAGTCTTTGAGGCTGTTCTCCGGCTCCTTTGTTTCCCCTCTAAGGGAGTCTATCACGTGACCAGCGACATGCTGGGAAGAAAATTCAAGGGAGGGTCTGAACATCCATAAGAAAGTCAGGGGGTCTGCACCTCAGACCAGCAGTATCCTAGGGGAGGAAAGGTCATCCTGGGGGTGAGGTGCTTGTTTTCCCAGTTTTGCCCATTGCTAGGCACCTGGGGCTTTCCATCCTGGTAATATTCCATACCAGGCCTATTGCTCTTGGCTCTGCTCATGTCTCTCTGTCTACGACAGTACCCATTTACACAAATATATAGAGAGAAGCACTTTTTTTTTTTTACTCAGTGATTATACATGTGTTCACATTACATTTTATTCTAATGAATACGTATATGTTAAAAATATATTTCTTAAAACAATAATTTCCTTAGGTACTGCATTCGTTATGTATTATAATAATCCTCAAGATTTTCTCCTATATAAAAGTTATTTTTTCATGAGATATTTTAAAATCAGAGGCATTGTTTCATGTGTCGTTTTTTTTTTTTAATTAAAAAAAATATATACTTTATTGAGTTTTACAGAGAGGAAGGGAGAGGGACAGAGAGCCAGAAACATCGATGAGAGAGAAACATTGATCATCTGCCCCCTGCACGCCTCCCGCTGGGAATGTGCCCGCAACCAAGGCACATGCCCCTGACCGATTTTTGGCTCAGGTGTTGTTTTGAAATGTTGATTTGAGCAGTGTAAGTTGCCAAATATTTTTGCAACCACTAATATCCATTATTGAGACATCATGCAGAGACAGTTGTTATAGTTATACTTTTATTTAAATTTGAATAGTTTTAATATATTTTTCTGACAAAAATTTCTACAGCTTTTATTAATCTGTCACATGAAAATATTAATAGTTTAATATAACTTTCTGACATGTTATTTATCATGGTTCTTTTTAAAAAAATGTATTTTATTAATTTTTCACAGAGAGGAAGGGAGAGGGGTAGAGATCCAGAAACATCGATGAGAGAGAAACATTGATCAGCTGCCTCCTGCATGCTCCCTATTGGGGATGTGCCCACAAGCAAGGTATGTGCCCCTGATAGGAATTAAACACGGACCCTTCAGTCCACATGCTGACACTGTATCCACTGAGCCAAACTGGTTTCGTCACGTATCATGGTATTTTAGCCATTCTTTGGCAAGAATATACATAGTCAGTCTGACTAAATTTTCAGAAAAAGGCAACAAGGGGAAAGTGGTGTTTTAGTTTGGGTTTGGCTTGCTGGTTGGCTTTACTACCTGGAACCTTGGAATAACAGTGTTCAGAATGAGTATTAGAATTGTTAAACCCATTTTATTGTGTAATATGTATGCCCTTTAATTGTATAACCAACAATACATTTGGATTAGGATGCAGCGTATTACCATTTTTTAAGTGCAGTTCAGTGACATAAAGTACACATCATTGTGCAACCATTGCCATGGTCTATTTTCAGAACTTTTTCATCATCCCAAACAGAAACTTTGTACCCATTAGATAGTAATTCCCAAACTCCACTCCTGGCAACTACCATTCTGCTTTTTTTCTCTATGAGTTTGACTATTCTAGAGAACTGTAAATGGATTTAAGCAGTACTTAACCTTCTGTGTCTGGCTTATTTCACTTAATGTCTTGAAGGCATTCATTCATTTTATAGCATGCCTCAGAATTTAAATTCGTTTTAAGGCTGAGAAGTATTCCATGCTATGTATATATCACATTTTGTTTATCCATTCATCCATCTATGGACCTTTGGGTTGTTTCCACTTTTTGGCTACTATGAATAATGCTGTTGTGAGCATTGGTGTACAAATGTATGCTCAAGTCCCTGATTTCAACTCTTTTTTGAGTGTTCATCCAAAAGTGGACTTTCGGGGTCATTTGGTAATTTGGTGTTTAACTTTTTGAGGAACTACTGTACTGTTTTCCAAGAATGATGCTATTTTTATCACCATTTAAGTTGAGGAAACAGGCACAGAGAGACTCAGCCACTTGCCCAAGATCTCACTGCTAGTATGTAGAAGAGCCAAGTTTGAGCCTAGATGTCTAGCTCCAGGGCCAGTTCTCTTAATCAGATTACTGTACCTGCTGTCTCTGTTGTATCAGTTTTAGCAATAATGGAACATTATACCTTCCTAATTGGGGAAGATTGGCTGATATCAATCTTTTGAGAATTGGACTATATCAAACCAATATTTTTAATCCTAATACTAGAAGCCTGTTACGTGAAGATTCATGCAAGAATGGGCCTTCCTTCCCCTGGCTGCCAGCACCACTTTTGCTCTGGCTTGGAGCCACCTTTCCACCTTCCCATGCTGCCCAGAGGCCTGACGCTGCTGGGGCAGTGCAGAACACCTGTGTTGTTTCCATGCTGATGATGCAAGTGTCCCTCCCTGTCCCCGGCCACTCGGCGCCTGCATATGCAAATTAAACCGCCATCTTTGTTGAGTTAATTTGCATATTCCTGATTGGCTGGTGGGCATCATGAAGGTATAGTCAATTTACATTTTCCTCTTTTATTAGTGTAGATTTTCCTTTTGGGGTTGATTTTTTTTTTTTTTACATGACTAAGTTGTTATAATTTGTACTCTTAAAACTTTTCCAGAATAGTTCCAGATAATTATACAGGAAACGCTCTTTCTTTCCTAGTTATTTGAGTGTTTTATCATAAAACAATGTTGAATTTTGTCAAATATTTTTTCTTTGTCAATTGATAGGACCCTGGGTTTTTTCCCCTATATTTTATTAATATGGTGTGTTACATTGATTGATTTTCATATACATTCCTGGGATTAATATACATTCCTGGCTGGATTTGATAATACTATTTCATTGAGGATTTTTGTGTCTATATTCATAAGGGATATTAGTTGTAGTTTTCTTCTGATATCTTTTTTTTTTTTTTTGTAACATTGACCTTATAATATGCATTGGGAATTATTTTTTCCTCTTCAATTTTGGATGAGTTTGTAAAGGATTCAGTTAATTCTTTATCCACTTTAGATGTGGCAGCACCGTACACTATGTTTGCATGTTAAATTTATGATTAGGAGCATATGTCACAAAAATACATTCAACAATAAACACATGGAGATATGTTCTACACTATGATATGTAACTTGCACTTTCAATATTGGAAAAGTAGAATAGAGGACACGTAAAGAAGTCTGATGAGATTGCTCTTCTCAATTTATTGATTAATTTCAGGATAGATAAGGACCTGTTATTAAGCTATTTTATAGCAATTTTTACCTTTTGAGTATAGGTACATTAACAAATGATGGAAGGGCATGAAATAAAGGCAATATATTTATCATATACAGTAGTATTTTGGAAATTTTTACTCTCTGTCCTATACTAAGGCTTGGTGAGAGTATTTCTACCACAAAGGTTTTCTGGCCAATAGTTAAGTAACTTGGCTTTGGAAAGATAAGATTGGGAATGGGAATTATCATAGAGCTGAGAAATTTTTGGCTATTAATACTTTAAAACATTATTTTGCTACAAAAATTTTAAGCAAACATTTCATATTGAAATCATTTGGCAGGAAAATAAATGTCTGGAAACCTATCCTTAAGTTACTAAGGTGATTCCAAATAAAATGTTTATTTTACAAGGACACATTTGATTTAAAGCCAGTATATGTATTGGTTTCTTTACACATGAGAACTTATTGATGACATTAACTGAGGAATTGCTGTGCTAAGGTAAACTTAGAATTCATCTTTCACTTTAATCAAGTCAAAATAAATTTTAGATGACATTGTGGCTTAGGGGTTGATCTGACCCATGCACCAGGAGGTTGCTAGTAACTCAGAGGGAGGGCACACATGCAGGAGGCAGCTAATCAATGTTGAGGTCTCTTCCTCATCCATGTTTCTATCTCTTCCTTCCTATCAGTTCCTTTCTCTCTAAAATCAATAAAAACATTAAAGAAAAATTAAGTTTTAAATAAAATAAATTTTATATGGATCAGAGTAAATATATTTAATTGCAGAAGAAAAAAGAATTGACTATTCATCAAATATTCAGAAAAAGGATGATTTTGTCTCTTATTCTTTTAAAGAATAAGTTTCTTTTTCTTTTCTCTCTCCTCTTTTTTCAAAAATAAATGCAAGTTGTAATATGTTCTTCCCACAATCCTAGTTGTCTTGCATATACACTGGTAGCATGTATATTCTGTATTTAGACAAAAACGAAACATCAGAATAAATTCCCTCTAAAGAATTTTTGGGTAAAATGAACATCATTTGTACTTGACTTAGGAATGTGACACTAGCACAGTATGAGAAAGGTACCATGGCTTTGCAGTTGGCTGCCTTAGGGTGCTTTTCTATCAGCAGCAGTGGAAATATTCATGACTGCAATCGAGAGTTGGACTGAGCACCCTGTGATACTCCTGCTAAGATTCTAACTCAGGAGCAGCCGAGTGGAGAGATGCACAGGGCAAAGTAGCATGGGAGGGGCGTGGAACTTCCATGGGTGCAGTCCTCCTCCAGGGCCTCCACTTGTTCACCAACCCAGGATATGTTTCTAAACTTTATAAAATAAGGAATCTCAACAGCTGTGACTACCTAAGAATGAAAGATAATGGACTTTAAAGATGTTCTTAAACTTAAAAAGCAGATACCAGCTTTGAGCAATGGCAGTGTTCTAACCAGTGAGATCTTCCCCAGGTACTATCATGAGTAATAGGGAACTTTCCAGTGCCTCACACAAATTCAAATGTATTCGACTCATTGTATTTCAGTTAGATAAGAAGACAACATACAAGGGTGAATTGTGCAAGATGGATCATTAAAAGAATAATTATAACAATTAAAAATCAGAAACAACCTAAATGCCTACAATTTGGTGTTTGGTTAAATAAATTATGATAAAGCTCTATAATACAATGCCAGTCACTAAAAGTATACACTAATAAAAGAAAAAGATATGTATTGACAGTACCTTTGCTACATTCACGAGCCAATTAGGAGTGAGTATGCAAATTAACCCAACAAAGATGGCAGGTTAATTTGCAAACACAGGTACTGAGCAGCTGGGGGTGGTGCGGGATGCAGGCATTCCACACTGTCTCAGAAGCTCTGGGCCTCTGGGCAGCGTGGGAAGGCAGAAAGGTGGCTCCCACTAGAGTGCTGGCAGCCAGGGGAAGAAGGCCCATTTTGCATGAATCTTTGTGCATCGGGCCTCCAGTGATAATATAATATTTTTGAGAGTAAAAGATGCTCACAGTTTATTGTTGAAAAATTGGATTATAAAAAGACAACAAGAGTAGTTAACTTTGTGGTAGGATTTGAAATGATCTTTACTGAATTTAAACTCTAACATATCCTTTTCTTCCTCCAATAATCATGATGATCAGAAAGGATATAGGATCGTTTTTATTTTAGAAAAAACTAATCTAAACTGACCTGGAAAATTGTTTGCACTTACTATGACACAAGATTAAGTCTTTAAAAAAATCTTTAACATGAAAATATTACATGCCCTGGGCAGTTTGGTTCAGTGGACCAAAGGATCCCGGTTTCGATTCCTGTCAAGCGCATGTACCTCAGTTTCAGGTTCCTCCCCGGCCCTGTTCCTGGTCAGGGCATGTGCAGAAGGCACCAATTGATGTGTTTCTCTCACATTGATATTTTGATGTCTTTCTCACTCTCTTCCACTCACTTTAAGGATCTGTTGGAAAGGTATCCTGAGGTGAGGATTAAAAATAAATTATTATATATGTCCCCCATTGACCCCTTCCAGCCTACTGGTTAAATCTTTATTATTTAAAGAACACAAAAAATTTAAGGAAAAGATGGAGGAACTTATGGAGAACATGAACAGATAATATATAACAAAATAGAGGTGATAAACCTGTGGATCATTATTCAGATTCATTTGTAATCAAAGAAGTGTAGATTTAAATGAGATGACATTTACTTTTACTTGTTAAATTAGCAAAAGTTGTTCACTGCCTATAAGAAAATTAATATCAATAATTGTATATTCCTTTGGTACTATTAAAAATGGAAGGTTATGGAGATTATGTTGTAGCCTGGAAAAAATATAACATTTGAGTGAAATAATTAGGAATTAAAGTATGTAAACTAGTTAGGTGGGATAGGGAATGAGAGAGAGCAGGATCCCTCAAGTGAGAAAAATCTATTCAATCCAACTCTGCCATTTAGTAATTCTGCAATCTTGGGCCAGTGTTGAACCTCTCTGAACTTTGATTTTTTTTTTCTTCTAAAAATAAGATGCTTACCTCTCTGACTGTAAATGTAGACATAGCACCTGATCAGAATCTGATATAGTGTTCATTCAGTAAGTTTTTGTTGAATGAATGAATGTGGTTACTAAGTGCTATATAGAGCAGGTGAGTATGAAGAAGATTAGAGGGAAATAAAGGAAAATGATGGTGCTTACGTAGGGTAAAGGGAATATGAGTTAATTGACATTTCCCCCCATTTTCTATAATTTATGGTATTTATAATTAAAATAATTATCTAAACTCATACTTTTAAAAATCTTTTCCTTTTGAGTGTCTTATTGAACTTACTATTTGAACAACAAATCTTGAGACTTGATTGCATTTAAAATATTATTTCAAACATTTTGGTGTCAATCTCAACCCCTTTCTTTCTCTCTGCACTTTATAGCAAACATATCAGCAAGTCTTGTGGCTCTGCCTTTAGAATATACACTAAGTGGCCAGATTATTATGATCTCTGAATGTATAATAATCTGGCCACTCAGTGTATATGCTATATAATAAAAGGTTAATATGCAAATTGTCCCCTCAACCAGGAGTTTGACCAGCAGGCAGGCTGGCCAGCTGCCCATGTCCCTTCCCCTTGGCCAGGCTGGTTGGACCCCACCCATGCACGAATTCATGCACGGATTCATGCACCGGGTCTCTCTCTGTGTGTGTGTGTGTGTGTGTGTGTGTGTGTGTGTGTGTGTGTGTATACCGAGTGGCCAGATTATTATGCATTCAGAGATCATGCGTTCAGTGTATTTCTGATATCCTACCATTTCTCACCACCTCCACTGCTACCATTCTGGTACAAGTCACTATCAGTCTCTCACCTGGAATACTGCAGTAGCCTCCTACCTGGTCTCTTTGACTCCACCCTTGTTCCTTTCCAGATTTTTAGAGAAAGAGGAAGGGAAAGGGAGAGATAGAAACATTGATTTGCTGCCTCCTGCATACCCCCTACCAGGGTTGGAGCCCACAAGCCAGGCATGTCCCCCGACTGGGAATTGAACTGGCAATCTTTCAGTTCATGGGCAGTGCTCAACCAACTAGTCACACCAGCCCGGGCTCTAGTATAGATATATTTTTTAAGTATATTTCATTGCTTTTTTACAGAGAGGAAGGGGGAAGGATAGAGAAAAACATCGATGAGAGAGAAACATTGATCAGCTGGCTCCTGCACACTCCCCACTAGAGATGTGCCTGCAACCAAAGTATGCGCCCTAGACAGGAATCAAACCTGGGACCCTTCAGTCCGCAGACCAACGCTCTATCCACTGAGCCAAACCAGTTAGGGTTCTAGTATAATAATCGGCATACTTATTAGACAACAGAGTGGCAAACCATGGCTCGAGAGCCGCTGTTTGCCGACCATTGCTCTAATATATTCTTAGCACAATAGCCAAAGTGTATATAAGCCAGGCCATATCACATCACTGCCTAGAAACCTGCAATGATTTGTCATCTCATTGAAAGTAAAAGACAGAATGCTTAATGTAGCCCTTGTATAGAATTTGTCCTCCACCCCAAAACTCATCTTTTCTGACCTTATTTCTTGCCATTCTGCTCTTCTATTCTCTCTGCCTGAAAATTATTCTTGCAGTACTTTATAGGGCTCTTTTTCCTCCTTTGGTTTGCATAGGAGTCAACTTATGAAGTAGGCCTTCCCAAGCCATACCACCCTTTTTCTCCACCCGCACACCTAGCACTCTTCACATCCCTCCCTTCTCTGCTTTATTTTTCCAGCACCATTTGACTTACTCTAAATCTGTTACCAAATATGTATAAGCTTATATATCTCCCCAATAAAAGAATCCCAGGGAGGCCTAGCCAGTTTGACTCAAAGGATTAGAGTGTCGGCCTGTGGACCAGTGGGTTCTGGGTTTGATTTGGTTGCAGGCTTCCTGGTCCGGGCCCTGGTTGAGCTGTGTGTGGAAGGCAACCAATTGGTGTGTTTCTCTCACATCAATATTTCTCTCTCCCTCCCCTCTCTCTTCCATTCTCTCTGAAATCAGTGGAAAAATATCCTCAGGTAAGGATTAAAAAAAAAAAAATCACATGGAGGCAGAGATTTTTGTCTGTTTTGTTCTTTGCTATAACCTGAACATCTAAAATAGTGTCCAGTACATAGTAGGTACTCCATAAATATTTATTAAATAAATTACTTTTTAATTGTCTCAAAAGTTGTTACTTTTGTATGCTTCCCATCCCCCAACTTCAGCCCTCCTCAAGTGTAGGAAAAGTAAGGCAGGTGGGCAACTAGTGCACCCCAATCAATATTAGTGGCACTGAATCCTTGGCCTCTCGGCTACTGCTTGAGATAGAGGGTAGCCTGTGTGGGAAATGTTCTATATCTTTATCTGGATGGTGGCTCCATGAATAAGTACTTATGTAAAAACTCATGAAGCTGTGCATTTAAGATCAGTGCACCTTTGGTACTAAAAAGGTCTAAAAAGCCAAAACCAGTACGGACTGTAAGGTCCCAGGTTCGATTCCCGTCAAGGGCATGTACCTTGGTTGCAGGCACATCCCTACTAGGGGGTGTGCAAGAGGCAGCTGATCAATGTTTCTCTCTCATCGATGTTTCTAGCTCTTTATCCCTTTCCCTTCCTCTCTGTAAAAAATAAATAAAATATATTAAAAAAAGGGTCTAAAAAAAGTTTGTTCCCTTCTTTGAGATCACCTGAGGAAGTTAAACACGCTAAATGACAGATTAAGACAATTAGGAAAGAGTTCTGCATATTCTTTCTTATTGAGAATTTCTAGTTTATTGAAATTTTTCTGTTGATTTCAAAATTAAAGTAAAATAATTTTTATTTCCTTTGTCTTTTACAGAGATAGTATTAGCAGACTTGCAAAGAAAAATCAGAGAGGCTTTTGAAGTGTTTGACCATGAGCTGAATAATACAGTGGATGTGAGGTTTGGAAATATTTTTTTTGTTCTTATTCTAAATTACTGATATAACTCATAAAATAGAAGAAGGTGCTTTCTCCCCTCCCTTTGTCCCTCCCTTTTTTCCTTCCTTTCTTCTTCTTCTTCTTTTTTTAACATTCCTTGGATTTACCATGCTATTTTAAGTACATGTTGCGGTGCCCTGTAAAAGGTCTTTTGCTAACTACTGCTTCAGATCCATACTGTTTCTTATTCTTTATGGTCTGGTGAAAAGAATATATCTACATTGCCTGTTCCAAACTAATTCTGTGAGTTAGAGAAACTCTGCTGTAGCTTTAATGCTAGACACAAAGTTGGCATTCAGTAAATATTTGTTGAGTGAATAAAAAGAATTTTATTTTAAAACTAGAAGACCGATGCACAAAGATTCGTGCAAGAATGGGCTTCCTTTCCCTGGCTGCTGGCACCGCCTTTCCGCTCTGGAGCTGCCTCTTTCTGCTCCAGTCTCGCCTTCCCTGGCCTCTCGGCGCCTGTGTGTGCAAATTAACACACCATCTTTGGTTAATTGGCATACTCACTCCTGATTGGCTGGTGGGCGTCACAAAGGTATGGTCAATTTGCATCTTTCTTTTTTATTAGGTAGGTATGATCAAGCCGTGAGTGGGAAATTATACCGATTAATAATGCTTAAGAAGGGTTACACATCCCAAGTAAAAGAACAAAAAGAAGCAAAAACAAAAGAAGGTAAAATGATGAGAGAAAGACATGAATACAAGTAGATCTAGAATTGAGGACAGAAAACAAAGAGTAATTTGAGACCAGAAAAAAAATAAAGGCAGAAGGCAGAGGAGACATCCATGGATGTGATAGAAGTTGTAGATCCAGGCCCCCATTCTGTGCTCCTTCCCTTTACTCTGCTTTGCACACATTGAAAGATTTCATGGAAATTTTACCACAGTGGATACAGAGGAGCTCAGGTATCATGACTGCTGCAGCCAGTGGCTTTCCCATCACTGTGTGCAACATTAAATGCCATGCTGCTTTCCACCAGCTCCTAGGTGCAGTCCTGAGGTCTGAAATCAGACTTCCTGAGTTCCAGGCTTGGCTTTGTGACTTACTGATGCCCTCTTCCATATTCCCCTCACAGGAGTATTTGCCACAGCAGGGTTAGGAGATGCCTGGGTTTCCCAAGGACCCTTTCAGGGGTCTGTGGAGTCTAAACTATTTGCATAATAAATCAAAGAAAATATTTGCTATTTTCAGTCTCATTTTTTTTCACAAGTGTGTATGGCATTTTTTAAAAGCTACATGTTATGTGATATTGCAACAATTTGAATGCAGAACCAGATAGGAGAATGCAGATGTCTTCTATTAAGCCAAACATGTAAAACAGCCATTCTTCTAATTCAAGTTATTTTTTGGTTTGGAAAATATAGTTTATTTTCATGAAAATTATGTTATTAATGTAAATGCAGAATGGGTTTTTAAATTGTCCTTTTTAAAAAATATATATATTTTATTGAAATTTTGGAGAGGAAAGGAGAGGGATAGAAAGTTAGAAACATCGATGAGAGAGAGACATCGATCAGCCGCCTTCTTCACACCCCCTACTGGGGATGTGCCTGCAACCAGGATACATGCCCTTGACTGGAATCAAACCTGGGACCTTTCAGTCCACAGGCTGACACTATCCACTGAGCCAAACCAATTTTGGCTTAAATTGTTCTTTCTAAATGAAGTAATAATATTTTTAAAAATTTGAAATATTTTTTTTTCTAATGTGGTACTTATAGATAAATATCACTCATATTAACAAATACTTTGAGGATCTCAGTCATTTTTAAAAGTTTTGGGGAACTGAGACCCCAAAATTTGAGAACCACTTTTGTCAATGGGCATTTTTATTATTTTATTTACTTTAAATATATTTTTATTGATTTCAGAGAGGAAGGGAGAGGGAGAAACATCAGTGATGAGAGTTAATCATTGATTGGCTGCCTCTTGCACTCCCCCTACTGGGGATTGAGCCGACAACCCAGGCAAGTACCCTTGATGGAAATCAAACCCAGGGCCCTTCAGTCCACAGGCTGATGCTCTATCTACTGAGCCAAACGGGTGTAAAAGGGCATTTTTAAAGCTTTTAGAACATTTTTAGCTTGTGATAAATTTGCTTGGGTTTTATTGCATAGAACAATATTAGGTGTTATTATTTAATTTATTCCATTTTATATTATTATGGTAAATAATTTAGACTTATTTTTCCCCTATTTAATCTGGGTTAGCAATGTTATATTGTATATAACAAAATTCTCATAAGACTTTTTTACTTATTTCTGTTTTGATATTTTAGGTTCTGAAATACAGTAATTCATTTTCCTGGTTAAATAGTTTTGGAAGTTGAGGTATATTTTTAAAATAATTATTTAGGAGCAGTTTTATTTTGTCTCATACAAAACATTTTCTTGTTCTGTGTTCAGATTTAAATCAGTAATATTGATTGAAAATTAAGGTTTTGAATAGACAGTAATAGTCATGTGGGATAAAATTCAAAAGTTATAAAAAATATATAGTGACAGGTCAGTCTCTTCACCTCTAACTCCTGGCTATCCATTTCACCTTTCTAAAGGCAAGATTTGTTATGTTTCTCTGATTCTTCCAGAGATCGTCCATGCAAATATGCGTGTATTTTTATTATAAATATATATAACATAAAATGTAACATTTTAAAACCTACTTAAAAGTTTAATGTCTGATTCAGTTTGGAAAATTACTTTATACACACTAGTTATGCAGTTTATTTCTTTAAAGCATTAAAAAAATGTCAATGGACATGGAAATTATTCTTACCTTTTGGCTATTTAAATAATGTGCTATGAACATCAGTGTACAAATATCTATTCATATTCCTGCTTTCAGTTATTTTGGGTATAAGCCCAGAAGTGGAATATCTGAGTCATTATAGTTCTGTTTAATTTTTTGACACTACACTGTATTGTTAGTTTTAGGTGTGCAACATAGTGTTTAGACATTTATATAACTTATGAAGTTATCACCTGCATAAGTCTAGTACCCATCTGACACCATTATTAGTTGTTGCAATACTAGAGGTCTGGTGCATGAAAATTCGTGTACTTGGGAGGAGGGGGGAGGGTCCCTCAGCCTGGCCTGTGCCCTCTCACAGTGCAGAATGCCTTAGGGGATGTCTACCTGCCGGCTTAGGCCCTAAGCTGGCAGTCAGACATCCCTTTGGCAACCCTTGAGCCTTCGGGGGATGTCCGACTGTGGATTAGGCCTGGGGAGTGGGCCTAAGCTGCAGTCAGACATCCTGAGTGCTGCCGAGGAGGCGGGAGAGCCTCCTGCCACTGCGCTTGCAGCTGTCAGCCCAGCTTGCAGCTGAGTGGAGCTCCCCCTGTGGGAGTGCACTGACCTCTAGGTGGCAGCTCCTGCATTGAGCATCTGCCCCTGTTGGTCAGTGTGTGGCATAGGAATGATCCTTCCTGGTTGTTTTGCTGTTTGGGTCAATTTGCATATTATTTTATTATATAGGATTATTGACTATATTCTTTATACTGGACTTTACATCCATGTGACTATTTTTATAATGTGATTTGTACTTCTTAACCCTTTCCTTTTTTTGCCCACCTCCCCAAACCTTTGTATCTGTGAGTTTTTTATTTTGTGTTTGGTTTAGTTTGTTTTTTAGATTCCACATATAAATGAAATCATATGATATTTATCTTTTTATAAATTTAACGTTTTACTCCCTGGCATTAAGGACATTCACATTACTGCCATCTATCTCCAGAATTTTTCATCTTTCCAAACTGAAACTGTATACACTTTAAATCAGCAGTCGCCATCCTTTCAGACCTCATGGACCACCAGTGGTGGTGGACCATTAGTTGGCGGCCACTACTCCAAAGGTTTTCTTAAAGCAGGGTTGCCAACCGTTTGGATCTCACAGACCACCAATGGTCCGCAGACCACCTGTTGGCAACTGCTGCTTTAAACAATAACTCTCCATTTCCCCTCTCCCTAGTTCCTGGAAATCACCATTGTACTTCCTATTTCAATGAGTTTGACTATTGTAGGTTCCTTGTATGAGTGGAATCATACAATATTTGTTCTTTTGTGTTTGGCTTATTTCACTTAGCATAATGTCCTCAGGGTTCATCCATGTAGTAGCATGTGTCAGAATTTCCTTCCTTTATAAAGCTGTATAATATTCCACTGTGTGTACATACCATATACATATATTGTTTATCCATCTGTTCCTGGACATTGAAATTATTTTTACCTTTTGGCTATTTGAATAATGTAATATGCCCAACAGTGTACAAATATCTGTTCAAATTCCTGCTTTCAGTTATTTGGATATAAGCCCAGAAGTGGTATATCTGAGTCATGATAGTTCTGTTTAATTTTTTGACACTACACTGTCAAAAAATTGTTTCCACAGCAGCTACACCATTTTATATTCCCACCAGCACAACGCAAGATGCTTTTTTCCCAGTTTCTCCACACCCCCTCCATAACTTGATAGTTTCTGAATTTTGTTTTTTTCAAATAATCAGTCTAATGGGTATGAAGTGGTATCTTGTGGTTTTGATTTTTATTTCCCTAACTATAAATCTGATGCACAAAGATTCATGCAAGAATAGGCCTTCCTTCCCCTGGCTGCCAGCACTGCCTTCACTCTAGCTCAGAGCCACCTTTCACCTTGACTCCAGCCAGAGCCACCTTCCGCCTCTTTCCTTGTTGTGTCAGTTTGCATATTCCCTCCTTATTGGCTGTGCGTGCTGCCGTCTTTGTTGTGGAGTTATGGTCAATTTGCATATTCTATCTTTATTAGAGAGGATGACTCTTGATGTTCAACATATTTTCATGTACCTATTGGCTATTTTTACACCTTTGCTGCAGAAATATCTATTCAAGTCCTTTGCCCATTTTTTAATTGGATTGCTTGTGGTTTTTTTTTTTTTTTATGTTGAAGTTATATATCCCAGAGGCTCCTTACACCATCTTCATATTTTTGGATTCTTTTTTCTTTTCTAGTTGGGTGTTTTTTGCTTCTTCGTATTTCAAGTCTTTGACTTGATTTTTGGGATTCTCTAGTCTGCTATTGGATCTCTGTATATTATTCTTTATTTCAGTCAGTGTATGCTTAATTTCTGATTGGTCCTTTTTCATATTCTTGAGGGTCTCACTAAATTTCTCAGAGATTTCTAGAAGATTCTTGAGTAACCTTATAACTGTGGTTTTGAACTTTATATCCAGTATTTTGCTTTCATCCATTTCTTTCATTTGTGACTTGTTTCTTTGTCTCCACATTTTGGCTGCTTCCCTGTGTTTGTTTCTATGTACTGGGTAGCTGCTAAGTCTCCTTGAGTTGATCGAATGGCCTTTCATGGTAGATGTCTTATAGTCTCCCCAGTCACCTGAGGTGGATGCTCTTGGTGCACCCCTTTGTGGGCTGTTTGCACAAACTTGTTGTAGTTAAGTCTTGATTGCTGTTGGCATCACTGGGAGAAATTGACCTCCAGGCCAATTGGGTGTGAGGACCAGCTGTGTCTACACTGGAAGATCTGTTGTGCAGGAGACACCCTTATGGGGCAGGACTTGCGTCAGTGAGGCTTTGGTGCTCACTGAGTCTGCCCCTTGAGTGTGTCTCTTATTGATTTGAAGAGTTGTAATCTGGTATGGTCTGGCTCTTGGACCTCCAAGGAGTGCAAGGTCAGCCACTGTCAGGGGCCTCCCAGCAGGGAGCTATAAGATATCTGCAGATTCCTCCTCTTTGTATGGGGTTTGGCAGTGCCCAGATGAGGCCCAACTATGAAGCAAAGATGGCTGCTGCTTCCAGGCCTTGTGCCTTCTTTTGGAAGGTCTGGAGCTCTCTGACCCAGCTGAGGTTGACAGGTTTTAGAAGGAGAAAGGACAGGCTATTCATATGCAAAAGCCGATGTGCACCGTTTGGTTGGGGTTGTAAATTGGGAGGAGGAGGGTCTCTGGGAATCACTAAGGCAGAGCAAACAGCAATGGCTGCCAGTTAGCCCTGCACCAGAGAGGTCCCCAGGTCTCCACATCCTGAGCCCCCTTGCAGGAACAATGATCACTGTGAGCACCTCTGACAGCCGCCCTCATGTTCCTGTCCCAATGTCAGACAGTCCAGTTTCTCCCTGTATGTGTCCGGAGTTCAGAGCAAGCAGGAGCTTGTATCTCCCTCCTGGTTACAAGGGCAGCACTGTGCTTTCTTCACCTCTCTAATTGTGGTACTTCCACTCGGCCAGCTTTCCCGTGGTCCCGGGTGGTGGTAGTTCTGCCTTTTAGTTGTAATTATGATGTGGTTATGAGAGGCAACAAGTAGAGGTACTTACCTGTGCTGCCATCTTGGTTCTCCTGCAGCTATTGCTATTTTGACAATACATTCTCTTACTTCACTATTTGAGCGTGCCTGTTTCCCCACTCCTACTTAAACTAAGTTAAAATGTCACCCTTCAATTTTATTTTATTTTATTATTTATTTATTTTTACCAATCTGATAGGTAAGAAATAGAAGCTTGGTGTTAATTTTCATTTCTGTACTTGTGGACATCTTTTCATATGCCTAAATATGATTTGTATTTTCTTTTGTTTGAACTGACAGTTCATGACCTTTCCCCATTTTTTTCCATTGAATTGTTCATCTTTTTATATATTAAAGATTTTAGCCTTAGTGGATATAGTGTCAGCCTGTGGACTGAAAGGTCCTGAATTTGATTTCAGTCAAGGCTTGATCCCCAGTGTGGGGTGCAGGAGACAGCCGATCAATGATTCTCTCTCATTATTGATGTTTCTATCTCTCTCTCCCTTCCTCTCTGAAATAAATAAAAATATATATAAAAAATAAAAAAAGTCAATGGAAAAACTAATTTTGGGTGAAGATTAACAATAAATAAATAAATAAATAAATAAATAAAATAAAACTTATTCATGTAATGATAGTTCACATATTTGAATAAGAATGACAGATGGCGATGTGTGTAACTTGGATAAATTTCAAAGAATGTTGAGTTAAAAAGTTAGAAAAGGAAGATAACATGTGAATTTTAAACACACAAAATAATAGTGTCTATTGTTTATGAATCCCCATGTAAATGAAATCATATGATATTTATCTTTCTTTAACATTCATGGTTGTGGTCAGCATTATCTTCCAAATTGTGGTTGCATCTGCAGATGTGGAGAAGGGATGGAGAGGTATTTCAGGTGTTTCTGCAGTTTTAAGGAAAAAAAATCTGAAGCAAAATGTGGCAAACTGTTAATATTTGCTAAATCTTGGTATTGGGTATAGGTGCTTTGTAAAAAATTGGTTTGCTAATGTTAGCTTTTTGATGAACTGTGATTAAAAGAATCACTTAAAGTTTTTTAAAATTTGTTTTTATTGATTTTAGAGGAAGCTGAAGAGAGAGGGGCAGAGAGAGAAACAGTGAGAAACATTGACTCCCTGCACACCCCCAGGCCAGAGATTGAACCTGCAACCTGAGTATGTGCCCTGACCAGGAATCAAACTGGCAACTTTTTGGTGCACGGGATGATGCTCAACCAACCGAGAGGGCAAAAGAATGACTTAATTTTTTAAAAACTATCCTAAATTCTATCTCCTGAAATAACAGTTGTTAATGTTAGAGAGCTATCATTCTAGACCTCTTTTTATCCATGTGTACTAGGATAAATGGCGAGAAGGGAAGGATTTAATAAAGAAAGAAAGGAAGAGAAAGGGAAGGAAGGAAAAAAACAAAACAAATTTTGGAAGAAAAAATTCAGAGCCAGAGGCTGAGGTGGCCTCAGGGAGTGTACTTCCTGGGGCCTCTGGGTGTACCCTCTGTGGCTCCCAGGTTCATACTCCTCCAACTTCAAACTGTTCTCCTTAATGTAGAAATAAGATATTGGATTCATTTGAAAAGTGTCAGCCCTGTTAAGTGTGGGAGACTCAATGCAAATGTGTAACAGAGAACAGTTCATGGCAGTGTTTTCATTAGCTTTGAGAGGTAGAGGGGATACAGACCAAAGCATTGCCGTGTGCTCAGAGGGCCACAGGCATGTTTGGCAATCTGGGTCCCTCTTTTTTTTCTATGGGTCGTGCTCTCTGACGTGGCCTGGGGTCAAATAATCTTTAAGTTTCCTCAGGGAATGCAGGTGTATTAAGGGATATATTTGGAAGTGTGATATCAGGAGTCCTTATTCCTGATGCCACCTCCATGACTAGTGTGAGTGACTAAGGGGCCAGCTACTGAACCTGACAAGCTCAGGGGAGGCTTGCACTGTGGCCGGACAAACTCAAGAGACCGAAAGTAACCACATAGGATGGTCTTCTTTGGCAAAGGTCAATCTTTACCTTAACAGAGCCTGTGCATTGTCTTTTTGCATCTAAAATAATACTAATTACCCATACAAATTACCCATACTAATGTGTGGGTAATTTCTTTTTCCAAACCCCTCCGGACACAATCACTGCTCCAGAGCAGAAAACACGCCCCCCTCGTTGTTACTTTTTTAAATTTTATTAAATCTTTATTATTCAGATTATTACATTTGTTTCTCCTTTTTCCCCTCCATGGCTCCCCTCCACCCAGCTCCCATCTTTTCCTCTACCCTTCCCTCCCTCCCATTGACCTCATCCATAGGTGTATGATTTTTGTCCAGTCTCTCCCTGTACACCCCTCACCCCATTCCCCCTGCGAATTATCAGTCCACTCCCTTTCTGTGCTCCTGATTCTATTATATTCACCAGTTTATTCTGTTGATCACATTTTTAATTCACTTAATTTTGAGATTCTCTTGTTGATAGATATGTATTTGTTGTTCATAATTCATTGTTACTATTATATTGTTAATATCCTATACCTGCCTATGTACAAGAAGTATGTGTTTATTCCTTTTACCTTTTATCCAGTCCTAGAGCATTCCCTCCCCCTTTGTTTCCTCCTGCCTCGCTAGTCTGTCACCCATGGGTTATGTAACCCCCCTTAGGGGTTCCCCTTTTGTTTCTGATGTATAAAATAAGTGGAAAACTGCCGTTTTCCAGAGCATTTTCTCAATCCATTGAGGTTTTGCTTCCTGCCAGTTGTCACCAGTTTGTCTCAAACTCAAAAAATTTCTTACAGTTTTGGATGTTTCTCATGTTGACAGTAGTGTTAAGCCACTGGATGGGGGAGTTTGTTAGAGCACTGACCATTATCCTCTCAGAGGGGCAGTATTGACTTTTCTCCATAGGAACCCAGGAAGGTTAGGGGCCCCAACACATTTTGGTGGGCTATGTCCTAGGCCAGTGGTCGGCAAACTCAGTCAGTAGAGCCAAATATCAACAGTACAAGGATTGAAACTTCTTTTGAGAGCCAAATTTTTTAGACTTAAACTTCTTCTAACGCCACTTCTTCAAAATAGACTCACCCAGGCCGTGGTATTTTGTGGAAGAGCCACACTCAAGGAGCCAAAGAGCTGTATATGGCTCGAGAACCATAGTTTGCCAACCACGGTCCTAGGTTAAAGTTAGTTGATAGGGTGGCCTGTTCAGAGGGGGCTGAGGGGGTATAGAAGAAGAGCCAGCAGTGTCTTGTTACTCCTCTCAAGCATGACATGAAGAATATTTCCCTTTTATAAAACTTGCTCCACACATCAGAAGCTGTGGATAGCAGATGCATTTGTAGTCACACAACACAGTCCGGGAGCTGTTGGAAATGGCTCCAGATTTACTTGGGGGGAGGGAGAAAGGGCAGTAGCGGGGAGTAACGAGTGGTTCCACCTTGGGCACAGAGCAAGTAACTCCGTTTTCACAGTCAGCTGTAGCAGGGACGTCGGTGTTCTGTGTATTCCCGGTTCAGGGAGTGACAGCCCCTCATCCATCCCATCTGTAGAGAAAGCAAGGCGAGAGAGCCACGTCTGTTTTCCCCCAAGGCGAGCAAGACAGACTGGGTGGTGCTGTCCCAGTGGCACGGAAGGGAGTGGGTTAGGCTCCATCAGCAGGATCCCAGAGCATGGAAATGCGTTATTTCTGTCTTGGAAGGACTCAGAAACAGTGTTCAGAGGTGCCCCTGTAGGATGCAGCAGTCAAACCTGGCCAGAAGCCAGCTATCAGTGCTGAAATTCAAGTAGGCTTTTGGTTAATTTAAAGGCATGGTAGCTACTAACCCATAGCTGCCTTCTATTTCATTTTTTTTTTTTAATTACTGAGGCGTGCCACTCAAGTCTCCACTTTTTTCTGAAAACTACTGATGCGTTTAAAAAATAATTTCCAACCTTCCACTGAGAGCTTATTTCAGGCCATCTTTCCTTTGTTCACTTAACTATAAGAATATTGATGTTTTTAACTAAAAAATGTATATTTCTTGTTTTTTCTAAGATATAAACTTAATAAAGACAAAATGGCTTTAATATTTGGTTCTTCAATGTGTATAGCATTGTCTTCTATTAACCTATAGTGTCAAGAGTATTACCAGAGAGTATATAATTAGTTGTGGAGAGTTTTTAGAAAATGAATTAGTTAAGGTGGATAGAATTAGTTGTGGGGAGTTTTTAGGAAATGAATTAGTTAAGGTGGGTTAGGGGTCATTCAGTGATGGATCTTGTTTGCTGCCCTAAGGAGCCTAGAGGGTATTATACTAAATGAAATAGTATAATATTTCAGTCCGAGAAAGACAAATACCATGTGATTTTACTTATATGTGTAATTTAATGAACAAAATAAATGAACAGGGAAAACAGAAGCAAACTCACAGAAAACAAACTGATGGTTGCCAGGTGGAAGGGGGTTGGGAGACTGGGTGAAAAAGGTGAAGGGATTAAGAAGTACAAATTGGCAGTTACAAAATAGTCACAGGGATTTAAAATATAATATAGGGAACATATAGCCAATAATATTGTAATAATTATGTAGGGTGTCATACTTAATAGGGTCACTTCATAAGTTATATAAATGTCGAATCACTGTGCTGTACACCTGAAACTAATATAATGTTGAATGTAAACTATAATTGAAAAAGAAAAAAAGATTAATGCATCAACCACATGTTTTTAAAGCTAAAAAAAATTAGAAAAATCAGGAGATAAATGACAGTTTGAGAAAATGTTATTTGCAAAATACTGATATCCTGAATATGTAAAAGTGGAAACTCTCTGAAATTATGATCAGCCATAAATCTCCATTCTTTGACCTTAGAAAAAAAAGAAATTTAGTATGCCGTTTCTGTAAAATTTAAATCTACTCATTATTTTAAAAAAACATTTTATTTTGATATTAATTTTAGAGTTACAGAAAGCCAAGAAATAATAGTGTTCCTGTGTATCCTTTGCCCAGCTCCCCCTAATGGTCATATCCCACAGTGCTATTATCTAAAGCTCTTACTGGACTTTGACCAGATTTTCCACTAATTTCCCTTCTCTCTTCCAGGATCCAGCCCCGAATCCTATGTTGCATTTCATTGTCTTGTCTCTTTAGTCCTCCAATCTCAGATAGTTCTTCAGTGACCTTGATACTGTTGAAACGTCCTTGCTCAGTGATTTTGTAGAAGGTCCCTCATGTTGGATTTGTTAGATGTCCTCTCATGCATAGATTGAGGTATTTCGGACAAGAATATCATAGAAGTAATTTCATATTCTTCTCAGAGCATGATGTTAGGACATACTTGATGGTGCTATATTTAATTGATGATGTTAATCTTGCCTCCTGGGTTAAGGTAGTGTCTGCCCATCCCCCACTATATACAGTTATTATATTTTCCCTTTGTAATTAGTAAATGTCTTGGGGGAGACACTTCAAGATTATGCAAATATCCTATTTCTCCTCAAAATTTGCCCATTGACTTTAGCATCCATTGGTTGATTTACTTGTAACAACGATTATGTAGTGATTGCAAATGGTGTCTCAGCGTCGGTTTAGAAGGAAACTCCAGGATAGTGAACGTTTTGTTTGGGCAGCAAGCAGCCATTTGGCAGCACTGCATTTGGAATTATTTAGGCCTTTCACAACAATGAAAAATGTTTTAGTCAATTGGTTGAGTAAATGTTAGGGTAGCTGAAGGAGGACTGCATGAGGCCAAAAGTGGTAAAGGATTATAAATTAATTAGGTCATCTGGAGACCAGATGGGCTGAGGCCCCAAATGGCGCCAGCACCTAGGGGTGGGGGAGGCAGAGGTTTTCAAGGACTTCAGGCTTTTTCGGGCTCAGTGGTTGAAGATGGGCCTATGAACCAGGAGTTCATGGTTCAATTCTAGGTCAGGGGACATAACCCAGATTGCAGGCTCGATCCCGTGTGTGGGGTGTGTGGGAGGCAGCCAGTCAGTGATTCTCTCTCATCATTAATGTTTGTATCTCTCTCTCTCCCTTCCTCTCTGAAATCAATAAAAAAATATTTTTTTTTAGAAGAGGGAATTTGGCAGAGAATGAGGGGATGCATGTGCAGGGAGGAGAGACCAAGTGAGGATACTATGAGAAGATGGCCGTCTGCAAGCCAAGGAGAGAGGTCTCAGAAAAACCAGCCCTGCCAACACCATGATCCTGGAGTTCAGCCAGTGAGAACTTCAGGGCTGTTGTTTAAGCCTCCCAGGCTGGCATTTTACTATGTCGGCCCTCGCAAACTAAGAGTTAGGATCATGTGGTGGTGGTGGTGCTTTCTCATAAAGTTAGCTCGTATGTGCACTTATTTGAGTGTGTGTGTGTGTGTGTGTGCTTTCTCCCGCTTGATTGTGCATTCCATGGCTAGAGCAGGGACCTTGTCTAATTCCAGACAGTACCCTCAGTCAGAGCGTGAGGCAGTGCCTGCGCCAGAGGAGATCTGGGGTTCTTCATTTGGGGGCTGCAAACCCTAGCACATAGGACAGTGTAAGAAATAATAATGGAACAGCTTAGAACCAGAGGGTTTTCTGAAAGCATATCTTAGTGGCAGAAAAATGACTATCACTTCATACGAGGGATATTTGGAAAAAAGAGGCTTTTTTTTTTAAAGCAGTTTTGCAAATAAGGAGATTTAGCCATTACTTCAACTTCATTTCATGACTTTGTCAAAATAAGATTAATATGTGAAAAAGGCCTTCCTTGAGGGCAAGGCTTTCTCTATGTTGTCTGCTCTACTATTAGCGGTTCTAGGCACATAGTAGTGTGCAATAAATATTTATTAAATGAATGAAAATAATTTCACATCTTTTTTTCCTTCTTATGAATTTTTGAATTGCTTTTAATAGTCTCTTATACTTAGCCCAATGTCAGTTATTCCATAGAGGGTAAAATATTTTGCCTGTTCTTTTCTCCCTTAGAATTGCATCAGTTGTCGTGAATCAGGCCTTCACTTTTTGATGTTTTGACCTTACATTGCCCTTAAACTGAAGCCTCACCAAGTAGGTCCTAGCTCAATGGCACTGGCTCCACCTTGTGTCAGAAACGCGATACCACACACACTGAAGGCTGGCTTGCCAAGAATCAACCTGCCCCTCCCATCCCCCCTCAAACGTTTTAAATGGCCCAAATGCTATTCATAAGTCAAATGGAGATGTCACTCTTGGGCACCCTTATTGTGACTCATTTGTTGTGAAATGGCTGTCTCCATGTTTAGTACTGTCTGTCTACTCCAAGTACAGAAGCAAATTCTTAATATTTAACCATAAAGGCTTTTGGAGTTAGTTTGTGGTTTAAACCAAGAATTAATGGCCTGATTTTTTTCTGGCCTCTGTTTCTTCTTGTCCTGCTCCTTTTTCCTTAGCTGACCTTTGGGAGCCTTACTACGCCTCGGTTAGCTGTATGATTCTTCCAGAATGGCCAGTTCCCAGCTCCATCCAGAGCCATCTGAAGTTCTTCAGGGCCCACTGGCCCCTCTGCTGCATTCTCAGGTCTTGCCACAGAATTAAGGAGCTGACAGATCACCCTATTCTGTTCTCCGGGCGTGTTTCAGGACATGAGAGCGGGAGAGCTCTGAGTCACTGTATTCCTGCTCTGACTTCCTTTTCCTCTCCTCCCAGGGACTCTGCGGGAACATGGGAGGCCTCCTGAAAGAAAGGCGCCTCATTCCATTGCCTTTTGAGGAAGGAACACATTTGCGTAGATGGCCTGTTAGTATTTAAACATCGCCTCCCTTCCTCTACCTCTGTCCTTGGTTCATGTTCTTCTTAGTCACCCTCTGCTTGGCCTTTACTGGGCAGTGCCATCAGCCAGCCTTCTCCGGCCAGAGGTCACTCTGACCGTTTTGCTGGGCGCTGCTCACCCTTTGAGAGTCTGAGCCCAGGGCTCAGTAAGTCAATCATGCATTCTGGCTCTCGTCCGGTGGCAGCAGCTGCCTTCCTCATTGTTCCACAAACTTCTTATTTCCTGCTTGGAACAGAAGAACCACAGCAGCCTCGTCTCAGCTCAGACTGCGTGACATTTCAGATCTATTCAGTGTTCCCAAGTTTTCAGCTTCAGTTCTACAGTGTGAGTAAACAGGTTGCAACTCATATATTTCACTGTGAAAATGAAGGTTAAGAAATCCTTCATATCAAGCCAAAGTGATAACAACGGTATAACATAAAAAAGCCAGTTGTTTTATAAGTAGTTTACCAAAGGCAGGATTTCTTTTATTTTTCCTTCTTACTTCGGTTTTGATTGCTGAGACTGAAATGTGCTTATGTGTATTTTTTAAATAAACACTTTTTCATAAAAAAATTTTAGACTTCTAGACAAATAGAAAGAATGGTGTACTGAACTGCTATGCACTTTCACCGAGATTCCCCAGTTGTCAGCATTTGGCCAAATGAGCTCTTGCTTGCATGGACTCACTCTCTGTCTCTCTCCATATACAGGGTATCCTAAAAAATGTGTACACACACTTTGAATAATTATAAAGGCAGTGTATATAAAAACACATTTTATTTTCAAAATTGAGGTATCAGCTATTAAATTGTGTGCACAGTTTTTGGAACACCCTGTATGTGCACATTTATGCATTTTATTACTTAATGATTATTTTCATTTTGCTGGACTATTTGAGTAAGTTGCAGACATTGTGACCTTTTTCCAGAAATACTCCAGGTATATTATTTTCTTTTTAAAAAATATTTTTATTGCCGAGACCGGTTTGGCTCAGTGGATAGAGCGTCAGCTTGCGGACTGAAAGGTCCCAGGTTCGATTCCGGTCGGGGGCATATACCTTGTTTGAGGGCACATCTCCATTGTGGGGGGTGTGCAGGAGGCGGCTGATCGATGTCTCTCTCTCATCGATGTTTCTAACTTTCTATCTCTCTCCCTTCCTCTCTGTAAAAAATCAATTTAAAAAAAAAGACAAGAAGAAATGTTTTTATTGATTTTTAGAGAGAGAAGGAAGAGGGATAGAGATAGAAACATCAGTGAGAGAGAAACATCATTGATTGTCTCCTGCATTCCCCTACCGGGGATTGAGCCTGCAACCTGGCCATGTGCCCTGACCGGGAATCGAACCAATGACCTCTGGATTCATAGGTTGATGCTCAACCACTGTGCCCCACCAGCTGGACCAGTGTACATTTTCTGAGAACACAAGCATTCACTTACATACGACACAGGTTTTGTGTGTATTTTTATTTTTATTTTTAATATATTTTATTGATTTTTTTTAGAGAGGAAGGGAGAGGGATAGAGAGTTAGAAACATCAATGAGAGAGAGACATCACATTAATCAGCTGCCTCCTGCATGCCCCCTAATGGGGATGTGCCCGCAAACAAGGTACGTACCCTTGACCGGAATCAAACCTCGGACCTTTCAGTCCAAAGTCGACGCTCTATCCACTGAGCCAAACCGGTTTTGGTTGTGTGTATTTTTAAAGATAATCTTAGAATCAGAGGATTGGGGAGGACTTTAAGAATCATTTACTCATTCTTCTGGTTCTTGCAGATATATTCTTTGACAGAACAAAATTGATATTTTCCAAGGGTGATAAACAGGGGCCAGGTCTCTAACATAAGTGTGTGAATGAGAAGGTATAGGACAGTTCTTGTGACATGTATTTATGTGCCATGTAAACACCAACACGGTGCAAACAAAACCTTCTCTGAGGGCCAGGTCTGTCCCTTGTTCTGGGGTCTTTTCCGAAGCTAGGGTTCAGGAATCTGGAGAAGGGCTGTGCATAAATGAATAAAGAGACTAGAGAAGAAATATAAATTTGGGAGGCATGGGGGAGCCAGGGTAGACTCCACTTTCTAGTGCAGTGGGCTCTCCGAATGTCCGGACTCACGGCTTTTTATTTGCTGGAAAACACATCGGCCCTTTAGGAATGCAAACAGATAAAGTTTGATAAACAGGAAAAGATGATCAGGTTAGGGGAAATTCTTTCAGCTATTCCCCCAGCAGCAGGTGAACAGGCAAAGAGTAGAAGGTTAGAGGAAATGCCTAGAGCTGTTACAGATCTTCAGCCCTGCTGAAGCCCCAAGGTCCATCAGCCTTCTGATGAACTTCTTGCATAATTATGACCTGCTGGAACTTGCCATCAGCATATCCCCCTTTTTGATTTAATAAATTTAACAGGAAAGTATGCCTTTTGCAGATCTCGGGTCCTTTTAAGGTTTTTAAATTCGGTGGAAAGAACTGAGTTCTTTCATGTTTTTTAAATTGCTGCCAGACATCAAAGGCATCAGTCTGCAGTAAGCTCCTTTCTGGGCCAACAGTTTTTTGAGTCTCCTTTCCAATCACTGTCTCCTGTGACATGACAGGAATGATATTCCACTTCTGGATGGTGGACAAATGGTGAGCAATGGCAATGCAGATCCAACCTTATTTGGCTTTGTCTCGGGCAACCTGCAGCGATGCACAGCTGCTGACTGCTAGCATGGCAAGGCATCTTTATCGCCCCCCATCTCTGCACTGTTTCTCCTCTGTCTCCTCAGCGTGTTGCTTGGGGCCACCACCATCTGTGGCTGGAGTAGTCTGTCAGTTCCTCTCTCAGATTCGTTGTTGAAGAAATCCACATGGCTTGGAGGATTTTTTTGGAAATATATAAGCATATTCTTGATGAAAGGTTAATAAAGAGACCTTTCTATAAACTAGACTTGGGATTTTTTCATTCTGCCCAAACCATTTTTCTTTGGCTTATTCTGACACCATGGGTATCTTGCCATTGGCATTACAAGTGAAAAAAAATTTTAAGTAAGGCTTAATGTAGTTTACGTACAGGAGATTACTCCACTATCCCCCCCTTTTTGTTTTAATACATTTCAGAGGCTTTTGGAAATCCTGCAATGCAGTCTTGATAGCTTTTAATTTAATTCTTAGCACAGAAGTATGACTGGCCTGAATTCATTGTGTGACAAGTAGCTTTTACTATGAGATGAACCATCAGTAAAAAACTAGTTGAAGCAGAAGGCAGGGGCCGGACGCTGTGGATCAGATGTCATGTGGTCTGTGTTTTGGACCATGGTGCGTACTTATGCTCTCTATGTCACATTTCCTGTGGTCTTCGTGGTCGGGGCTGTGAGCTACCACCTGGAATGGTTCATCCGGGGAAAAGATCCCCAGCCTGAAGAGCATCTCAGAGCGATGGGAGGACCGAAAGTTGGATGAGCTGCTAGGTAAGGACCACACCCAGGTGGTGAGCCCTAAGGACAAGCTGGAATTTGCTCCGAAAGCTGTCCTGAACTGAAACCGCCGGAGAAGAATTGATAGAGGACACAGGGCCATCAGGCTGTGACTGGTCCTGCACCATGGTGACCCAGCTCCAGAATCCACCTCTAATTTGCATTGTTGCTTATTCTGGCCCCTCGAGCACCACCCAGCCACACACATCCTGGGTGCTCTCCCACAGTCAGGCACATGGACACACTAGAAGCTGAGAGGCCAGTGAAGAGGAAGCTCTGGAGGATTCTGGCCTGCAGGCTGCATCCGTTGAATGATGGGCACAACTGCCCAGGCTTCTGGGCGCACTTCTGGGAGTAGCATTATGAAGTGAACCTGGCTGTCAGTCCTTGCAGGAAGGCAGTTTGCCCTTAAGCCGAAGTGCATGGGGTTGGGGTGTACCACATGTCTAGTTCCGGTTTGCATGGGAAGAATTCAGAAATCTACCTGGTTCCTTCTCAGTCCTTTGTGCTCACTCTAGATGAAATCTTGTCCTATCAGCTCAGGAAAGGGGGGGATTCGTTGGGGAAGGGCTGTTCGTGGCAGCCCAGGCTGTTCACTTGGGGTAGGTGAATTTGCCTGAAAATGGTCACTATCTTTCATCCCCCCATCACTGTATAGTGGCTTCTGAGAAATATATTGATCTAATTCTATCTTCCAGATGGTGTGTGGGGTCTCTGTAGGAGTTACGCAAGTGCAAGCATTTCAGGATAGGATAACACTGGCCTTTGACTGGAGGCTTTGTTTTACTAGTGTGGTTGTACTGGGTCCTGGAGGGGGTAAGTCCTGGAGGCCCAGGTTCCCAGAAGCTTTTCTGTCATGGTGCAAGAGGCTTATTGGACCTTTCACAATCTAAATTAGAATAGACCAGGGTGCTTAACAGTTGCTATCAAGTTTTCCAATTTCACACACACACTTTTCTCTATAAAAACAATAGTACTTAAAATAATATTTGGTAGGGATTTTAAAAAAGGGCTTTAGTACAACTCCCAGGGCTCTAATACTACTAAAAAGCTAAAATTTTGTTAAGTTTTTAACAATTTCCCTATTGCTGGGAGGACATTAAGGTGGTTTCTGGTTGTTCACCAGTATAAATAGTGCAATGAGTGTCTTAAATAAGGCTTTTCCTGAATTTTGGGTTAAATGGCAGGAACAGTAAATGGCATTTTAGATGAAATGGGATGAGAAGTTTTAAGGGTCTCAACACATACTATAAAATGTCTTTCCTAAAGAGCTGTAGAAGATTATACTAAAAGCTACCACTTAAGATGCCGCAGGACCCTGGTTGGTGTGGTTCAGTGCGTTGGAGCATCAACCCGTACACAGAAAGGTCATAGTTTTGATTCCTAGTTAAGGCATATGTCCAGGTTTTGAGTTTGATTCATACAAAGGAGGCAGCCAATTGATGTTTCTCTCCCTTTCTAAAATCAATAAAAACACCCTCAGGTGAATGTTAAATAAAAAAAAATAATAATTAATGCTCCAGGAATAGGTTTCTGCCTAGTACAATTAAGTTCTCCTGAATATTCCCTTATTTCAATTTGCTAATTTAAATCAGTCTGAAATAAAGCTTATTTCCTAACTTTACTTGTCCTTGAGTATGTACAGTAAATGACACTAATTAAATTTGTGCTATTGGTCTTTGGGTATACCCATATAAGCTTTGTTTAGGGAGGCAAAATATAAATAACTTTTCTTTTCGAGGCCTAAATTGTTAACTTTTAATTACACTTTGTAAATATTTGAAGGAAACCTCCTTTTATTTCCCCCCAGAGTAATTTCTAGGCCACATTTAGGGAGCTTCTCTTAAAACCTTTTTCTTCCTTTCAAACTGAGCAGCACACCTCGTTGATTTCTTTCTTTTTTTTTTTTCTTTTCAGATGCTGTGTCATGCTAACATGACTATATTTCAAGTGACTCTCTTTTTACTTATGGTGATCTGATTTAATGCTTGAATAATAACCTTCAGTTTACCCTTTAAATATTAGCAGAAAAGATTTAAAAATTTTGAAATTTCTCTTTTTTATTAAGCTTAAAATTTACTTTTAAACAGTATTCTTTTTGGGTAGTACTCATTTACATACACAGAGGGATTATGGGAAGTCTTAATATCTATTTTAGAGGACTTCACTAAAATTGTTTAACATTTTGGCTTCTCATATAACTGAAATTATATGAGACCTTGATTATATTTTAAAAAGCTTAATTTATTAAGTAAGTAAAGTAGGCATCTTTATTGAAAAAGCAAACTTATACTTTTGACCTATGAAGTATAAATACCGTCCCATCCCCCCAGCCTAACTGAAAACAGGATGCCTGAGAGCTATTGTTTGCTTTTGTTTTTAAAATTCTCCTGCTGAAGAAATACTTAGCAACTTTGCCTTGCCTCCCTTAGAGGTTAAAATCCTCATAACATTTAAAATGTATGCATATAATAAAATAAAATATATTAATTTCTATTTAATAAAAAATAAAGCTTTCCAAGTGATTTCAAGTCTATTAGATTGGCCTATTTCAAAATTATTTTAAGAAGAGAGAATAAATTCTTGAACCACTCCAGGGCCCTTGGAGTGTCCTAAAATCATCTCTCAGTTAAATTCTTGAAATTTAAAATAACTTGGAAAAATTATCAAAATATATATACATATATCCCAAATACTATATTATATACTTTTTATAATTATTCTAAAATGTATAAATTAAATTTAAACTGGTTTCTATATTAAAAATTTGGTTAAGACCACAGAATTAATCCTCTTTTTTAATTAGACCTCGGGTGAAATTTTACCATACTTAGTACTAAAATATATTTTGAACCAGTGGTTCTCAACCTGTGTCGTGACCTGTTTTCTGTTGGTCTTAGGCTCTACAGCAGTGACCCACAGGTTGAGAACCACTAGCAGGGTCGCCTAAGACTATCAGGAAACACAGATATTTACATTACGATTCACCACAACACGAGGAACTGTATTAAATGGTCGCAGCATTAGAAAGGTTGAGAACCACTGTTTTGAACTATTAAATTCTCCAGAGAAAATATAAGAATTATTTTCTCAAAAATAAATTTCTATCCTTTATGTATTTTGTTATTACAACTATATGATTTCTCCTAACTTAATTTGAACTTTAAACTCTTAGAAGCCTCAAATTTTAGCTGGCAAGTTAAAATACTTAACATTTCTCAGATTAATAATAACTTCACATTTTTAGAATATATTTAAAAAATAAAATACAAGACATATTTAATTTAAAAGATTCAATTCTGTCCTCTAGATTTTTCATATGAGGCAAACTCAGATTAACATTTCAGTATTATGTCATTTCAAAATACCTAGATATTTAATAAGTTTTATTATGTAATTCAGCAGACTCCAAAGTTTTAAGTTGCCAACGGCTTTGGAAGCAAGCCTGGTCTATTGAAATGTAAAATCACCACATTCTTTCTTTAGAAGTTGCTTCCAGTGGGAAACTAGCCCCCTTCATTAACAAAGGGTGCAGCCATCCTCACCTGGGCTACTGGACCTTCATTATCAATATACCTGTACTTATTACTGAGAAGCTCTACCACAAATCCTTTACTTTAGTTATATTTATTTATGTTTTAATAAGTTTGAGATTTTAAAGCAAATTATTATTATCCAAGGCATTTACTCTGGCAAAAATTCTGTAACAGATAATTTACTGATTTTGAGGAATGTGGTTATTATTATTCAAAAACTACCCTTTATTATGTAAACACCAACCTTATTGCCTAAACTCAGCTTGCATTGTTTCTTTTGGGTCATTTTCACTTTTTTTTTTTTTTTTTTTAGAAAAACAGTCTTGGGGTTTATTCTATGTTATCTGTAAAGAGATTAAATTTAGTTCAATAAGCCAACCAAGATTGGACAGGATGTGCCATTTTTCTTATGCCAGTCTTACTTCAGGGTTCAGAAATCCCAAATTTGCATCCCTTAAATTCTGCAAAATTTTGCCAGGAAATAAAAAACATGGTGAAAATGAGACTTTTCCTAATAGTATTCTCGGGAGTGAGCATCCATTTTACAGGATTACCACGTGTCTCCGCACCCCCACATCTTATTTCTTCTGGGGAAATTTAGTAAATATCTGGTCGTGCAGGTGGTTTCTTTTCCCGGTTAAACCAGAGGCATGCTTAATATACTAACAACAAACACATTAATATATTACAGTTCTTTTCCTGAATCATTTCCTATTCCACTCTCCATAGCATTGACTGGCCTTTAAAGTTATTTTAGTTAAAATCTGCCTGTCCCAAGGCGTCCTATGGTAATTTTTAAACAAAACATCAGAGAGTTCCCTACTGAGAGGATTAACAGCTCCACCCTCTTTAGCTGCCAAGTCTTTCCACACTTGAAGCAGAACAAGACCTCACAGGGTTAAAGATGACAATGGCACTCTTTTTCCTTGAGCCTGATTTAAGAAAGTACTTTTGGCCTTTGAATTTCTTTATCCTTGAGCATGGAAACTAAAAATTTACAATGATATTTTGCCTTTTGGTCAAATCCTTCCCCATTATGGTCTGGCTTAAAACAAAGACGTTCCCGTCCACTCTGGATCTCAAATTCCAAAGCTTGGTACGGGCTTTATGTGCAGTGAACCCCCCCCCACCGAATTTACCAGTGAATCCCACCTTTACTGGTGATTAACTTCTTCTCCAGATGTCCCTTGTGGAGGTGCTAGAAATGCTAGGGTCTTTTCTGCAGCTAGGGTTAGGAATCTGGAGAAGGGCTGTGCATAAATGAATAAAGAGACTAGAGAAGAAATATAAATTTGGGAGGCATGGGCGAGCCAGGGGAGGCTCCACTTTCTAGTGCAGTGGGCTCTCTGAATGTCCGGACTCACGGCTTTTTATTTGCTGGAAACACATTGGCCCAATAGGAATGCAAACAGGTCGAGTTTGATAAACAGGAAAAGATGATCAGGTTAAGGGAAATTTCTTCAGCTATTCCCTCAGCAGCAGGTAAACAGGGAAAGATTTATCAGGTTAGGGGAAATGCCTACAGCTATTGGGGATCTTCAGCCCTGCTGAAGCCCCAAGGTCCATCAGCCTTCTGATGAACTTCTTGCACAATTATGACCTGCTGCAATTTGCCACCAGCACCTTGGACCATCACTTTGTGACCACTGAATCTCTCTTCAAGGCTCCCATGGGGTGGAATTTCCAGATCTCTCTTTAGAAGCACCTGTTACAGTCAAGAATACTTCTTTAAGTCTAATTAAATTCTCAGCTGAGATTTATGTGAGTCAGCAGTGTGCAGTGGTTAAAAATACAGATTTCACCTGCCTGTGTTTGAATCCTTTCCTCTTTTTACTAACATCTTGGGGAAATTATCTACTTTTCCTCATCTGTAAAACAATAAAAATGTTACCTACCACACAGAGCTAATGTGAGGATTAAGTGGATGTAAATATTTAAAGCACTTTAAAACAGAGCCTGGAAAACTTAATAAAAACTTTCAATCTCTGTATTCTATTAATATTAACCCGACAGCCTGGAGGTACTTTTTCTCAGATCATGATACCGGATCATGATCATGGTATCAGGGATATGAGTGAGATGTGAAGACTGTTTTTTCTAGAAGTCTTAGGGGAGATGTCTGCTTCTAAGCTAGAAAGCTAATTAACCTGCTTTCCTCACCTGCGAGCAACTTCATTTCTGTCTCATCCCCTTTCTACTTGTCCCTCCTGTCAGACTCTCCCCAGCTCCCGAGATTCCCCTCGTCCCCTGGAGGCTGCTGCTTGAATATGTTGGCTATAGGTGACTCGGAGCAAGTTACTTAACCGTTTCCTCATGTGTAAAAGGAGGTTCAGAGTGTATGTTCTAAGACTCTTGACTACTTTCCCCCCCAGAGAGATCGGAACCATCATCAGGTCGCTGGGATGCTGCCCTAACGAAGGAGAGCTGCATGATCTGATTGCAGAGGTGAGTGGCCGAGCAAGGTGTGTCAGCAGACTCTGTGCGACTCCGGCTTCTTGTCATTGAAAACCTTCTTACCTGAAAATAAAAATGCCCTAAACTGATAAATGGCTCAATGAAAACATGAGGGCAGCTATGGGTAGTATCCAAGCAGCAGGATCTGAAAGAATTAATATCAGATCTTGAGAAAATGGCTATAACTAAGTAATGCAATGGATCAAAGGAGAGCCCACTTTAGGTAGCATATTCTCTAACATTAGCTGAAAAAGGCCAGTAGCCACAGGGACTGACTCTGTATAGAAAGTGTATTGACAGATACAGGAGCATTCTGAATAAAGTCAGTTCAAGCAGAAGTAGAGACTAGGGAATTTATATTAATTTGTAAATGGGGACAAAAGGGACCACACACTGACCTGACAGCTCAGGGAAGGCCTGCATGGCCTTCAGAGACCTAAAGTCACTACAAAGGAGGGTCTGAAATGAAACTTTAACTGCAAGCAGTTATGGGGGGTAATTACGTCCTAGGCCAGGGTTTTCACTGACAAGGTCAATCTTTACCTGTGTCTTTTTGCATCTACAGTAATGTATCCTTGAAATGTCTGGGCAACTTGTAACTTCCCTTTTTCTGGACCCCCTGGGCACAGCCTAATGTGCCGGGGTGCCAGACAGGTACCACAAATTCCTTCATTGTTATCATGTTAATTGTTGACTGTTGGTTATCCTACATCATCTAAGTTTGTGTCTATCATTTTACTTTTTATCCAATTCTAGAGGTTTCCCCACCTGGCTTTGCTTTCTCCTGGCTCTCTAATCTATTATCAGTCGATTTCATGAGCCACCTACGTCCCTCCTTTGATTGTAGTGTATAAAATAGATGAAAACCTGCCGTTCTCCAGAGCACTATCCCAATCCGTTGAGGTTTTGCTTCCCTGCAATTGTTGACAGTTTGGTCAAATAAACTCACAAAAGTTCTTTATAGGTGTGAATGTTTTTACATTAATGGAAAAAAAAAACTAGCTTTCAGAACAAGTAGTAAACAATAAAATAATGACCACTTTGCATTGACCAAACAGTCTAAGAATTCAAAATAACTGATTATTTGCAAGAGTGTAGATGGATAGACTTAACTGGTGCAACTGTACTGAGCAGCCCAGGCCAGAGCTCCATGCCTATTTGGTTTTCCAGAAAAGTGTCTGATCTCATTTCAAGTGCAGCTTTCAGTTCAACAGAGCAGAGCCCAAAAGGAAAAGCGCTGCTGGGCAGCCACCCAGAGAAGAGTGTTTTTCAGAAATGCCCTAGCTGGTTTGGCTCACTGGATAGAGCATTGGCCTGTGGACTGAGGGGTCCTGGGTTCAAGTCTGATCAAGGGCCCATGCCTGCGTTGCGGGTTTGATCCCCAGCCAATCCATGATCCTCACTCACCATTGATGTTTCTATCTCTCTGTCCCTCTCCCTTCCTCTGAGATCAATAAAAACATATTTTAAAAAAAAGAAAAAAGAAATGGCTCATCTAGGTGTGTGGGTTTTGGTGGAAGCCAAGGACAACTACAAGAATAAGAGGAAAAGAGAAGAAAGTGGGATTTTATTCACTTACTCCTCCAAACCAGCACAGTACTTACTTGCTTAACAGAATACAGAGGAGAAGCAGTTGGGGCTGGATGAGTAGCTTAATCTCTATCAGTTTCTCCATAATAATACCTGTTTCAAAGTTTGCTTCAAAGGTCAGTGAAATGATGTATAAGAAGACATATTTTGAGTCCTCAAGTGTGATATAAAGTTAACGAATCGAAAATTAGAAAAATGATTCTTTTGCCCACATGCCAGTACCTTGGTAACTAAAAAGTACTACTGATTTTTCATTAGCATTTTATTAAAAGTATTCAATAAAGCAGGAAATCTTTACATTGTTTTTCCATTGTGGAATCCAGTGAAGCTATTCTTACTTTTTGGCTACATGTCTGGTTCTGCACCTAAGAGCATATTTCCTGGGCTCCCTCTTCAACGTTACTGGCCATTGTATCGACCTCAGCTTCTGTGCTTACCACTCTGCCTGGCTTCCATTACTTGGGGACGGGGATGGGGCTGCTGGCCAGTCATTCCATGGATATTACCACGCCTAGGTCTGTGTGCGCCTGTTTTAGTTGGCCGTGGCCTGCAGAGGACCACCCCAGAACTTCTCAGGGATGCCGTGCCTTTCTCACCAGCACATTCCTCATGTCCGTGGTGAGGGGTGAGTCCGCTGAGCCCTCCCATGGAACATCATTCTCTGGTGGGTTTTCTGATTCATATACCCGTTCCAGCCAGCCCCCTTTTCTCAGCTCAGCATCTCTACCACTTATTCCAGGTGTCTAAGGAGCCACCCTCTTCTGTCATCCTTGCCAGGGTGTCCTGAGAATGTGCCCAAAGCCAGTGAATCCTTGCTGATCCAGTCTTCTATTCCAGCACTTTTAACAAACTTTCAGCCAATATCGGGAGCACTCCCTCAGCTGCTGCTCCTCGTTCATGCTAGCGAATTCTTTGGGCTGTTTCAGTGTATAGTTTCTTTCCTCCCTTATCACTCCCCACTTCCCCAGCCTGATGGCTATTCTGGGGTTTAAGCCAAGTATTCTGTGTCCCTGCTAGGCGAGGAGCGGGGGCAGTTCTTGAGGGTACTGTGGCCACCAGGGTCATGTTCTGCAGCACAGTGGCGTGCTGCCTTCTATCAGGGAAGGGTGGGTGCAAGCCAGCGTGTCTGGGGTCTCCACCCGATGTTTCCATCCCATGTTTCAGTGTGCCAGGTTTTTGTGGCCAGGGCCCTGACCTCAAATACCAGTCTTGGCTGTGCAGTTCTAACTTTCACACCTTTAAAAAAATATATATCTTTATTGATTTCAGAGAGGAAGGGAGATAGAAACATCAATGATGAGAGAGAATCATTGATAGGCTGCCTCCTGCACACCTCCTACTGGGGATTGAGCCCACAGCCTGGGCATATACCCTGGGCTGGAATCGAACCTGGGACCCTTCAGTGTGCAGGCTGAAACTCTGTCCACTGAGCCAAACTGGCTAGGGCATAACTTTCAGGTCTTTTATTTGTGGATGTCAAACTGTGGCCCACAGGCTAAATCCTCCCCACAGCCTGTTTTGTACAGCATGCTAAGAACTGTTTTAACATTTTTAATGGGTCTGAAATATACTCTCAACAATAAAAATAAATGAAAAAGAAAAAGAAGTGCAGAGGTTGACCACCCTGTTTTATATGTTGCCGAGTCTGCTCTTTCACTGCCATTGATGAGGGCTTCTTTGTAAGCCATCAGAGAGGCTCCCAGGCTTTCATATGTACTTTGCAACCGCTTGGCAGTGGCCTTCAGTTCCTCCTTATTCTGCGGGGCATCAATGCAATCTGGAGTCACCTCGATTGTTTGTAGACCGTGTTCTGCCCCATCTTTTAAATGCTTGCATCATAGCACCTGCAAAGGCATTTCTCTTCACTGGGATTTTCCCAAGTCACCTCTAGTTAAATCTTTGGCAAGGAACTGCCAGCGACTGTCCCCAACACCACCGCATCCTTTTGTCTACTTGGCAGAGGGTGACCCTGAGAGCTCCATCTAATCACCTGTTCCCTCCGGCCACTGCTGGCACTACTTGTAGTACTTTGGGTGCTGAGAAGCAGCAGTGAGCGTTAGATGGTCAAAAGGTTTATTGTGGAAAACACCAGTGAGGGGAACTCAGCCAGGGGCGGCCAGGAGAGCCATCAGAACACGGTATCGGTCTGACGCCTCTGAAAGAGGGACGGAAAGGAGGGAAAGAAGGAGGAAGGGCTTTAGATGGAGCAACTCTGGGAAACAAAGCAGCGGGGGATTCTCAGTCTAAACTTGGCCATCAGAGGAGACCGCCTCCTCAGAAATGCACTTACTTTAGTGTCCCCACCACTCAGTTCCTGGCTGGGAGCAGCACAGGACGAGTGTGGCCTTGGCATAGACTCGATGGCTAGAGACAGCATTTAATGACGGTTCCTGCGGTTGGAGGTCTGAGGTGGGTTTTCATGGCTGTCACGTTGTCGTCTGGGAGAGCCGTCATGTGAGCCAGGGGTTGGATGTCCAGGAGAACAAGGCCAGAGAGCTGGTTGCCCGGATTTTCTGCCTCTGAGCTGACCACGGCCTGCCTTCGTGTTCAGCAATGCAACTGAGGAGAAAGCTGCGTAGGGGTAAAACCAAAGCCCTCATCCGGGGCAAGCGGTGGGCAGGGGAGCGTGAGCGGTAACATTACCAGCATTTATGTCGGTGACAGATCAGAACGGGGCCAGGCTGATGCTGGGATTCTGTCCTGGGATAGAGAGATGACTCTATAGCAGGGGCGATGGTGCTAGTGTGGTCCTCAACTTACCTGTCTTTAGGCAAACAGCTTCCCTACACGTCTGGCATTGTGGAAGGTGGGAGAATGGACCAGATCTCCTCGATTTGTGTCATGTTAAATGATAGAGTTAAAGAAGTGTAGACCTGAGGTACTTTGGGGATGATCTAGTATTAACTATCAGCCATTACTTCAGAATAGAAATAGTGAAGTTGGCTGGGGCGGGGGCGGGGAGGAATGTGTTGTACAGAGAATAGAAGTTGAAGACAGTAATAAATGGTGCTAAAGTGTGATCACCAGCGGGGAAATCGATAACAGTGGTTTTCCCTCTCTCACATAAATGTACAACATTTATAAGTAAATGCATTTCATAATTTTATAGAGAGCACAACCATGACTAATACAAATTAAACTAATACAAATCTTTATTTTAAATATTTTATTGTATAAGTAACATTCACATTACAGAAAACTTGTAAATAGAGAAAAATATCCTTTCCAATAACCCATTACCTTTAACATAATCACTGTTAATATTTAGTGTACTTCCAGGTTATTTTTCTGTATATGTTTTAAACATGACTGTAATCTTACAAATCAGTATGTGCAATTCTGAACCTTGATTTTTCATCTAATTATAACAAAACCATGTTATTACAGAGTTTTTATTATTAGAAAATACATGCCAATTAATGAAAATTGGGCAAGAAAAAAGTAAGGGAATGATCTCTGTGGTAGCTATCATTTAGACACAAAAGGAATATTTTACTTTTTAAAAACTCAGTATTACATCAAAACAATTCTTCCACACTGTTAGCTAATTTTTAAAAAATATAATTTTATTGGTTTTTTACAGAGAGGAAAGGAGAGGGATAGAGAGTTAGAAACATCAATGAGAGAGAGACATCAATCAGCTGCCTCCTGCACGCCCCCTACTGGGGATGTCAAACCTGGGACCTTTCAGTCCACAGGCCGACGCTCTATCCACTGAGCCAAACTCGTTTCGGGTGTTAGCTAATTTTAAAAAATTAACATTTAAAGAAGGGAACCCTATCATACAACAACATGGATGAGCCTTGAAGATATTACGCTGGGTGAAATATGCTAGTCACAAAAAAGGCATATACATGATGATTTCATTTATGCAGGCGGACTCTTAGAAACAAAGTCTTGCTGTTGAAGATGCATTGAGTTCGTATACAGTTGCTTTATAAATGTAAAAATGAACAGTGATATTTAAAAATTAACATGTTATATGTGTGATTTTGAGTATATCTGTGGACTAACACATTTATATATTCAACTTGACCACAATTCCTTTAGGGATTTTTCTCATTAGGGAGAATGAGGATCACTCTTTATTCATCACTCTATTCAGATCTGTATTATGTTAATTACCAAGGCTTCCTTGCTTAAACCAAATCTCAACCCAGGATGAAGCTTTCCTCCCATCTATTGCAACAGTTGCAAACAGTTGTTTTTGGGATAGATGGATGGAAGAGGACCGTAGTGGTGACCATGGCTCAAACACTTGTTGCCTCGGTCAAATAGGAGCGGACACCACTGCGGGGGAGGAGGGACACTCATGCCCAGGTGGAGAGAAGCTGACACTGAAGGGCGTGAGACACTTGGTAGTGGAACCCCTCAAGACCCCCTGCCACTCCTAGAGGATAAAATGGGGAAATTAACGGTTCGATGGCCACTGATACCCCTATGGCTCCAGGTTGTAGAGATTCACAGTTGGAAGGAATCTTTATCAGTGACCTGATTTAGCCACCTGTTAATTTTTGGAATCTGATCGTCTAGCCAAGAGATGATTCCATAAAAGCATTTTTAAAATATGCTGCCAATAATAAGAAAGAGACTTAAAATTCCAAAGAATCTCATATCCTAATTTTTGCACAACAGCCTCTGGAATGTTTGGAGTAAATTATTTTTCTATAATAGGCAGATTTATAATTTTCATAGGATAATTTTGACAAATAATGAATTTTTATTATTTTATTATATCCAAGGTAGAGAAATATTTTTAAATTACATTTATGGTTTGTTTTGAAACATGATTTATGTTAAGATTTTTATATGTGGTATTTAGAGTTTAACTTGAAATTTCTTATGGCCTTCATATTTCTACTACAAATAGTTAATTCATTTGCATATTTTATTTGGTGATCTGGAACTTGTTGAAATGGAGGTGCTTTATACACCATCTTAACTGCTGATCTGATCTTGCTTTCGTGAAGCATGAAATAGTTCAGTGTGTTGACTGATCGTCGTGTCACTGGGGAGAAATGAATTTCCACTGGGTGTTTTATTGCACCTGTTCAGTGAGTTCAGCATTAGAATAAATAAGGCTGTAATGAGGAAAGAGATGGCCTGCTGATTTCACTGTGGCATGGGAGCAAAGAGCTCTGGGCTGTGGTCCCACCAAAACACTGGCACCGGTAAGGACCAGGATAGGCACTTCACCTCCCTGGGCCTGGATACCCTCAGACGCAAAATAGATAAAGAATATCGACTTTGACCAAAGGAGAGAGAGCAGCAGTATTTGCCTCACGCTCCGAGACTTAGATAAGGTATATTTTAAAGTCCCACAATATTTACATAATTACTGAAGACTCCTCCATACGGGGCCAGAGGATGTAGAGACTGCCGTGTCTGAGGCACTGAGTAGCCTCTTCTTGTGGCATTTGGAGCACTGGCTTTTCCTCAGGGCGCTACTCCCATAATCCTTAGATGGAGGAGGAGGAGGGTTGGTGTATCAGGGCCTTGTCTCCAGGTGAACATCTGCTCACACTATTAAGATGAATTTACTATAAATGGTATGTGGAGGCTACTCTGGGCGATCTTCCTGCAAAGAGGTTTTAATGCATTTGCATTCATAAATGCTGTCTATGTTACTTTCCCATCATTACCTTCTTTTCAGCACATTAGCCTTTTCTTAGGTGAAACAAACTAGATTGTACCTCATACATGTTTGCAATAGCAAGATATATTTGCTTTGTTTGTTTTTGCCTTTATAAGGGGAGGGATGTGTTTGGTGGTTGCCTGTTACTCTCCTCTTTATTTTATTTTTATTTTTTTATTAATGTATTACTTGTGTACATATCTTCCCATTGTCCCCCTCCCACCCCACTCCCATGCATGCCCTCAGCCTCCAGTGTCTTGCGTCTATTGGTTATGCTTATATACATGCATACAAGTTATTTGGTTGATCTCTTATCTACCCTACCTCTCCCTAACCTTCCCATTGTAATCTGACAGTCTGTTTGATGCTTTACTGTGTCTGTATCTACCTTTTTGTTCATCAGTTTATAATGTTCTTTCTTTTCTTTTTTAAAAAATATATTTTATTGATTTTTTTACAGAGAGGAATGGAGAAGGATAGAGAGTTAGAAACATCCATGAGAGAGAGACATGGATCAGCTGCCTCCTGCACGCCCGCTACTGGAGTTGTGCCCGCAACTAAGGTACATGTCCTGAACTGGACTCGAACCTGGGACCCTTCAGTCTGCAGACTGATGCTCTGTTCACTGAGCCAAACCAGTCTTGGCTATAATGTTCTTTATTATCCATAAATGAATGAGATCATGTGGTATTTTTCTTTCATTGACTGGCTTATTTCACTTAGCATAATGCTCTCCAGTTCCATCCAGGTTGCTGCAAATGGTAAGAAATCCGTCTTTTTTTATGGCAGTATAGTATTCCATTGTGTAGATGTACCATAATTTTCTGATCCAGTCATCTGCTGACGGGCACCTAGCTGTTTCCAAATCTTAGCTATTGTAAATTGTGCTGCTATGAACATTGGGGTGCATATATCCTTTCTGATTGGTGTTTCTAGTTTCTTAGGATATATTCCTAGAAGTGGGATTGCTGGGTCAAATGGGAGCTCCATTTTTAGTTTTTTGAGGAAGCTCCATACTGTTCTCCACAGTGGCTGCACCAGTCTGCATTCCCACCAGCAGTGCACGGGAGTTCCTTTTTCTCCACATTCTCTCCAGCATTTGGCGTTTGTTGATTTGTTGATGATTGCCTTTCTGACAGGTGTGAGATGGTATCGCATTATCGCTTTGATTTGCATCTCTCAGATAATTAGTGACTTTGAGCATGTTTTCATGTGTCCCTTGGCCTTCTTCTTTGGAAAAGATTCTATTTAGGTCCGTTGCCCATTTTTTTAATTGGATCATTTATCTTCCTTTTATTCAGTTGTATAAGTTGCCTGTAGATGTTGGAGATTAAACCTTTATCAGTGATAACATTTGCTAATATGTTTTCCCATACAGTGGGCTTTCTTGTTTTGTTGATGGTTTCTTTTGCTGTGCAAAAGCTCTTAATTTTTTATTTTATTTATTTTTTTTACTATATTTTATTGATTTCTTACAGAGAGGAAGGGAGAGAGATAGAAAGTCAGAAAGTCAGAAACATCGATGAGAGAGAGACATCGATCAGCCACCTCCTGCACGCCCCACAGTGGAAATGTGCCCGCAAGCAAGGTACATGCCCCCAACCGGAATCGAACCTGGGACCTTTCAGTCTGCAAGCCGATGCTCTATCCACTGAGCCAAACCGGTCTCGGCAAAAGCTCTTTATTTTGATGTAGCCCCATTTGTTTATTTTCTCTTTAGCTTCCATTGCCCTAGGAGCAGTATCAGTGAAGAAGTTCCTTTGGCATATGTCTGAAATTTTGCTGCCTGTGGATTCCTCTAGTATTTTTATGGTTTCCTGTCTTATGTTTAGGTCCTGTAATCCATTTTGAGTTAATTTTTGTGTATGGTATAAGTTGGTGGTCCAGTTTCATTTTTTTGCATGTATCTGTCCAATTTTCCCAACACCATTTATTAAAGAGACTGTCTTGACTCCATTGTATGTTCATGCCTCCTTTGTCAAATATTAATTGAGCATAGTGGTTTGGGTTGATATCTCGATTCTCTATTCTATTCCATTGGTTTATATGTCTGTTCTTATGCCAGTACCAGGCTGTTTGAGAACAGTGGCTTTGTAATACAACTTGAAATCTGGTATTGAGATCCCACCTACTTTATTCTTCTTTCTCAGGATTGCTATGGCTATTCGGGGTCTTTTTTTCTTCCAGATGAATCTTTGGAGAGTTTTTTGTAGGACTGTGCAATATGCCATTGGTATTTTAATGGGGAGTGCGTTGAATCTGTAGATTGCTTTGGATAGTATGGACATTTTAATGATGTTGATTCTCCCAAGTCCATGAGCACGGTATGCTCTTCCATCTGTTAACATCTTCCTCTATCGCTTTTTTTCAGTGTCTTTTCTGCGTATAGGTCTTTAACCTCCTTAGTTAAGTTTATTCCTAGGTATCTTAATTTTTTTTGGCGTGATAGTAAATGGGATTGCTTTTTTAGTCTCTCTTTTTGTAAGTTCATTATTAGGGTATAGAAATGCCATAGATTTCTTGGCATTAATTTTGTATCCTGCTATATTGCCGAATTCATTTATTAAGTTTATTAGTTTTTTGATGGAGTCTTTTGGGTTTTTATGTACAGTATCATGTCATCTGCAAATAAGGATAACTTTACTTCTTGTTTTCCAATTTGGATGCCTTTTATTTCTTCTTCTTGTCTAATTGCAATGGCTAATACTTCTAGTGCTATGTCAAACAGGACAGGTGAGAGTGGGCATCCCTGTCTTGTTCCTGTTCTTAGGAGAAATGGTTTTAGTTTTGCCCATTGAGTATGATGTTAGCTATGGGTTTATCATATATGGCTTTTATGGTGTTGAGGTATGATCCTTCTATTTCCACCTTGTTGAGAGTTTTTATCAAGAAAGGGTGTTGGATTTTGTCAAATGCTTTTTCTGCATCAATTGATAGTACTATGTGACTTTTATCTCTCAATTTGTTTATGTAATGTATCATGTTTATTGATTTGCGGATATTGTACCATCCTTGCATTCCTGGGATAAATTCTACTTCATCATCGTGTATGATCTTTCTGATGTACTGCTGGATCCCACTTGCTAGAATTTTATTGAGGATTTGGGCATCTATGTTCATGAGAGATATTGGCCTGTAATTCTCTTTCATTGTGTTGTATTTATCTGGTTTTGGTATTAGGGTGATGCTGGCTTCATAGAAGGAGCTTGGAAGTCTTCCTTACTCTGGAATTTTTTGGAATAGTCTGAGGAGGATAGGTTTTAATTCTTCCTTTAATGTTGGGTAAAACTCCCCTGTGTAGCTGTCTGACCCTAGGCTTTTGTTTTCTGGAAGCTTTTTGATGACTGTTTCAATTTCTTTCATAGTTATTGGCCTATTGAGATGTTTAGATTCTTCCTGATTGAGTTTTGGAAGGTTATATTTTTCTAGGAATATGTCCATTTCCTCCAGGTTGTCCAGTTTGTTGGAATAGAGTTGTTTATAGTATTTTTTTTTAAACAATCCTTTGTATTATGGTGGGATCTGTTGTTATTTCACCTTTTTGATTTCTATCGTTTATTTGGATCCTCTCTCTTTGCTAGGTGAGCCTAGCAAGAGGTTCATCAATCTTGTTTATCCTTTCAAAAAACCAGCTCTTGGTTTTGTTGGTCTTTTGTATTGTTTCTTTGGTCTCTATGTTGTTTATCTCCGCTCTGATCTTTAGTATTTCCTTCCTTCTGCTTACACTGGGCTTTTCTTGTTGTTCTCTTTCTAGCTCTTTTGAGTTGTAGTGTTAGAGAATTTATTACCATTGTTTCTTGTTTTTTGTTTTTTTTTTGCAGTAGGCTTGTAGAGCTATGAACTTCCCTCTTAAGACTGCTTTCACTGTATCCCATAGATTTTGGATTATTGTGTTTTCATTGTCATTTGTTTCCATGATGTTATTTCTTCCTTGATCTCTCTGGTTACCCAGTAATTGTTTAATAGCATGCTGTTTAGTCTCCATGTGTTTGATTTCTTTGGATTGTTTTTATTCCAGTTTTATGCCAGTGTGACCTGAGAAGATTATTGATATGGTTTCTATCTTCTTGAATTTGAAGAGACTTCGCCTATAACCCAACAAAGATAATCTATCTTTGAAAATGACTCATGTGCACTTGAAAAGAATGTATATTCTGTGGCTTTGGGGTGAAATGTTCTGATGATGTCAATTTATTCCATCTGGTCTAGTGAGTCATTTAGGATTGATGTTTCTTTGATTTTTTTGTTTAGAGGATTTGTCCAATGGTGATAGTGGGGTATTAAAATCTCCTACTATGATTGTATTGCTGTCAATTTCTCCCTTGATACCCTCCAGGAGTTTTTGTATGTTTTTTTAAAAAAATGTATTTAGGTACTCCTGTATTGGGTGTGTATATGTTTACTAGAGTTATTTCTTCTTGTTGGATTGCTCCCTTTAGTATTATGAAGTGGCCTTCCTTATCTCTTGTTATGTCCTTCACTTTGAGATCTAATTTGTCAAATATAAGTATTGCTACCCCAGTTTTGTTTTCATTTCCATTTGCCTGAAAAAGCAAAAGTGATGTTTTCCATCCCTTTACCCTCAGTCTGTGCGTCTTTTTTTCTGAGGTGGGTTTCTTGTAGACAGCAGATATAGGGGTCATGTTTTCTTATCTAATCTGTTACCCTATGTCTTTTGATTGGAGCATTTAATCCATTTACATTTAAAGTTATTATTAATAGGTACTTGTTTGTCACCATTTTTATTCTTTACCCCTGTGTTCCTTTTTCCCTCCCCTCCCCTCCCCTCCCCTCCCTTCCCTCCCTTCCCTCCCCTCCCCCCACCAGAGATGTGCCTGCAACCAAGGTATATGCCCTTGACCGGAACTGAATCTGGGACCTTTCAGTCTGCAGGCCGACGCTCTATCCACTGAGCCAAACCGGTTTGGGCTGGCAACATCATTTTTTAAAGACCTAACCCATATAAAAATGAAGTGGTTTTCCCAGCATGACTTTGCCGTAAGTGATGAAATGGCAATGAGTTCCTAGTCTTGGAACTTGTCTGCTGTAAGTTAGGGAATCTTTCTTGACTTAATTTCATTATAAATTGATTAATTGAGTTTTCTGCTGAGAAAACAGGTCTGAAAGGCATCATTTTCTCTGAATTCCGTAACATCAGTTCTAAATTTGGACTATCTGTTTTGGTAATCTCCAATAGATGAGTAAGGAATTATGCTTGATTACAGTGATTTAGAGTCTTTGGATTAAAATGTGCCATGCATAGTTAGTAAGTAAATATATCTCACAGCTCCTGAAGTCAGGAATCTGAGGTCAAGGTGTTGGCAGCCTTGGTCCTGCTATGAGGGGAGGACCTGTTCCAGGCCTTTCTCCTGGCTTGTGCATGATTGTCCTGTGTTCACATGGTGCTCTTCCTATGTACATACCTATGTGTCCACATTTCCCCTTTTTATAAGGCTGCCAGCCATAGCGGTTTAGGCCCTACCCCAGTGACCTCATTTTAATTTGATTACCTCAGCAAGTACTCATCTCCAAAGCAGTTATATAGAACTTCAACCAAGGATTTTGGGAGGATACAATTCAACCCCAAATACTCCCTCTTACTCTGCATCTCTCTATCACTATCTCCATGTGCTTACTATATGTGTATATATACATATTATATTTGTATTTTATATATATGGTTTAGTATTTGATATATTTGTATTAAATCTTAAAGGCATTGCCATACATGGGATTTAAATAATCATTGAACCATCACTGGATAACAAACCTTTCTAGAAAGTAGTATATTTGTATTATCTTACTGATGACCTCATAAATTAACTCTTTTGTACCAGAAATAATAGAACCATGCCTTATCCTCCCATATCTCACACGTGCTTCTAGATTCTTGAAAGGGCTATTCTACTCTGCTCCTTGTTTCTCTTCTGTGATAGAGGAATAGGCCATCTTTTTAAAATGCCTTTTAGATAAACTAATAGAATCCAAATAAAACATGGAGTTTAGTAAATAATTATGTATCAATATTGGTTCACTAGTTGTGACAATGAACCAACTAAAGTTTTATGTACTACTAGAGGCCTGATGCACGAAGATTTGTGCAAGAATAGGCCTTCCTCCTGGCTGCCGGCACTTGTGCTATGCTGGCGTGTCCAAGGGTGAACCTGAGTGGGGGTGGCTGAAAGGCTTAGAAAAGACAGACAAGAGAATGAAAGCTGGGTCTCGGTGGGACGCTGCTTCCAGAGAGAGCGCCTATGTCTTTATTTTATAGCCAGATGCCACGAGGCAAAGTAAGGGCGTGATCAAGAAGTTTACAACATTTTTGTGGGTTTCAATCTTACTCAACTACATGCACCTGAACTCTATCACTCAGGCACGTGGGGCCACATGTTCGGACCATAGGTTCAAGCTTATAGCAATAACTGCTGGCTATAATTGTGCTGGGAGGGCTCTGCCCTCCAAGCTGGGACTTGCATGTGGCCACGAGAGGACTGTGCCCTCTCATCAGTCCAAGTCTTGGACCTGTCCAAACACTGTAGCTGCTTTCTGCAGGCACTGGCTTCCCTCCGGCACCCAGGACTCGGGCCTTCACTCTGGTAGCTGCCTTCCACCTTTGCTCTTGCCAGAGCCGCCTTCTGCCTTCGCTCCGGCCCTCCTGCCCTCCCTTCTCTCCCTCTACCCCCTGCCCACCCCCCCAAGCAGGCGTCCTGCCCCACCCTGCCCTGGCCGCTCCACACGCAGCTCAGAGGCCCAGAGTGGAGTGGCTGGGGCTGGGCAGAATGCCATCTTTGTCATGCCAATTGGCATAGTTCCTCCTTTTTGGCTGTGGGCACCACCATCTTTGTTGCATAGTGATGGTCAATTTGCATATTACCCTTTATTTATTTTTTAATGTATTTTATTGATTTTTTTACAGAGAGGAAGGGAGAAGGATAGAGAGTTAGAAACATTGATGAGAGAGAAACATCAATCAGCTGCCTCCTGCACACCTCTCACTGGGGATGTGCCTGTACCCAAGGTACATGCCCTTAATTGGAATCGAACCTGGGACCTTTCAGTCCACAGGCTGACGCTCTATCCACTGAGCCAAACTGGTTAGGGCTTACCCTTTTATTAGATATGATAGTAATGCAAGGGTTGACAATAGGGGAAACTGGGTGGGAGGAATATGGGAAATATTCTTTTCTGTATCTCTTTTCTGTAAATCTAAAACTAAAAACTTTATTTGAACAATAAAAACCTTTTATAATACAAAATAGTGTTTGGTATATATAAAACAGTCTTTTACTGTATTTAGAATCGTCATATACCTGTTTTATGAACATTGATTTGTAAAATGCTTATGTATCTTTTTGTATAAAAAATGGATAAAATATGGCCTCCAGAGGATAGTGTTGGGTCATAGCCAGATTTTCACAATCTGCCCAAATTGAAGATGAACTTACTTTTCCTTCATTTTTGAACTACAAGGCTTTTATTCATTCCTCTTTTTAAAAAAGTCAAAGAAAATCTATGCCTCTTCTGTTATTCTGATTGGTTGGAGATCTGCTTTAACTTACTATTTTTGTACAATTTTGGCTCTACAGTGATTTCTCAGGCCAGAATGACCCACAGAATGTTCACCTTAGTGTTCAGTGTTCAGAGCACCAAGGACTCCTGGAAGTTGTGTGGAAGCTACAGTGGGTCTGAGTGGGGCCTTATTAGATGCATGTCATGTGTTCTTGAATTCTCACATAGTGGAGGGTGTGCTATAGAGCTGAAGTCGATTTGGAAAAACTAAAAATAGTTTGTAGATTGGTGAGGATGCTCGTGACATAAAGGGTCTGTCTTTCACAGTTGAGATTATTAGCTCTACAGTGGTTTGTTGGGGGTGGAGGGAAGGAAAGCAAACAAACCATTGCTCTGGAGTAGATTTCTTGAGGAATCAGAATAGAAACTCAACATTTTACTTTAAAAATAATTGCTACAAAGGTAGTCTCTTGAGATTGACATTTATTTTAAGAAGCTCCTGGGTTTGGGAATCACAGGGTGTGACCCAGGCAAGCACATCAGGGCCATGTGAGCATTCATTTGCAAAATGCTCGCCTTGGACCTAGAGGCAGCTGAAGGCAATTGGTCGTATATTGACAGGCTCAGAAATTGTGAAACACATCATTCTGTCATTAGACAGAGGACATATTCTGCCAATAGTGGAATCTAAGGACTCCACTCACACTAGGCGAGAATCTAGTATAAACATTAACAAACAGTTGTCATTCGGAAGACAGTGTGTTCCATGTAGCAGCAGCCTATAGATTTCTTATTTTTGTTCAAAGAATAAATCTGTTAAAAGCTCTTCTGTTGTGTTGGGATTTATGAGCCTTTTAATAGGATTTTTGAAAGGCAGTGGAAAATTTACAGCTCCTGGTAAATAACCTGACATGAAAGTTAAGATTGATGGTGTTTTGTTCCGCCACACCATCACAGTTGAACCTATGGGCAAGAGTCTTTCTCATTCTCATCTAACAGTGCTGGGCACCAAAAATTCTCTTTCCGGGTGTAGTGTTCTCTTAAGTAGTGGTGGTAGAACAAAGTTCTGTTGACCATCTAGGTCAGTGGTTCTCAACCTGTGGGTCGCGACCCCTTTGGGGGTTGAACGACCCTTTCACAGGGGTCGCCTAAGACTATTGGAAAACATCTATTTCCCATGGTCTTAGGAACCAACACACCGCTCCTCGGTGTAGCACAGTGTAGCAATGTAGTTTACTGTTGTCATATTAAGACTGTTACCCATGCTACACCATGATTCAAGACAAAATTTCATTTATTTGTCATTAGAAATAAATATTTCACAATATATAATTACATATTGTTTTTGTGATTAATCCCTATGCTTTTATTATGTTCAATTTGTAACAATGAAAATACATCCTGCATATCAGATATTTACATTACAGTTCATAACAGTAGCAAAATTACAGTTATGAAGTAGCAACGAAAATAATTTTATGGTTGGGGGTCACCACAACATGAGGAATTGTATTAAAGGGTCGCGGCATTAGGAAGGTTGAGAACCACTGATCTAGGTGTTGTTTTTTTTAATAATTATATATATTTTTTATTGATTTCAGAGGAAGGGAGAGGGGTAGAGAGATAGAAACATCAATGATAAGAATCATTGATTGGCTGCCTCCTGCACGATCCCTCTCATCCCCTCTGGGGATCTAGCCTGCAACCCAGGCATGTGCCCTTGACCAGAATCAAACCTGGGACCCTTCAGTCTGCAGGCTGATGTCCCATCCACTGAACCAAACCAGTTAGGCGACCATCTAGTTGTTTAATAGCGATTTTACAGTGATTTGATACATGGTCATTGAGATCATGATTGGTTCCCTAACCTGGTCCCCTATCCAGTGTTCCTTCTCTCAGGGGAAAACATCACTCTGTCTCATTTGTGCAAGTTAGAATCCTAGAAGCTGTCCTTGACTCTTGTCTTTTTTTCCTCATCCTTGCCCACCAGGTCCTATTGATTTTACTTCTTGAGTAGTTTTTGACACCATCCACTTTGGTCTCCATGGCCACCAGTCTAACCCAAACTCTTAGATTTATTGCTACAGAAGCTACCTTACCCACAACCAGTGTATCTTTCAGACATGTGTATGAGACTCGCAGTGATTTCTCTTTAGCCTTAGCATAACAACCAAAGTCACTTTTGTAGACAGTAAGGCCCTGCAAGGTCTGATCCCTGTCTCTGCAGCCTCATCTGGAAACATTCTCCTTGGTCCCTATGTTTCAGCCTCCTGGCCTCCAATGCATCACATCACACAGGGTCTTAGTGCATGCAACTTCCTCTTCCTGCGAGTCTCTTCCCTGTGGTTTTTGTCTGAAGACCTACTCATCCTTTATTCATCAGCGCCAGGGTGACTTCCTCATGAAGGCCTTTCCTAGTCTTCTGGCTGAGAAAAGTTTCCTTTATTTTGTGCTTTAATAGGTCGATCCTCCTTTATTTCATTGTGCTTACCTAAACTTATAATTAGACACTCAGCTTTGTTGTTTTTTGATTAATATACCTCCTCACTACCGGAATATAAACTCTGGGAGCAAGGACCATGCCCAAGGATGCTCACTATCAAATCCCCAACACTTGGCACAGTGCTTGGGAAAAGTAGCTGCTCAATGTATTTGTTGAATGAATAAATGACTATTTTTTTTTATTGATTGTTTAGGTAGAGGAAGAAGAACCCACTGGATACATTCGATTTGAAAAATTTCTTCCAGTGATGACTAATATACTTCTGGAAAGAAGGTAAGAAAGTAAGTGCAATGGTAAAGTAATAGCTATAAGTACATTAATTACAAATTGGTTTTATTTTTCACTTCATATATTGTCATCACCCAGTATTTTTCCCAGGATTGCTTCCTTCTAACTTTTCACTATACTCTTCAAGTTGGTATGTATTTAAAAATATCAATCACTTCAGTATTAATCTAATAAGCAAAGTGTAATTAACGGACAAATAAGCTACAAAAAGAATAAGTCAACAACATTCTTATTTTAAATGATCAATGATAAATAAGAATTAAACCTAATTATTTTTCTAGAGAAAGAGTAACATTAGCTTAGTATAGTTAGTCTATTGTAAAAATTTTGTTCCCAGATAAATTGATTTTTATGATGATGAAAAATTAAAAGGTAATAGTAAACATGTCAGTGATTTTGAACTAAGTATTTCCCATGGATGTGGAATGCTTTCAACCTTCATATCTAGAAACCAAAAAAGATTTCATTGAGGAAAGCATTATATTTCTAGTATGTTAATAGTGTTTATTTTATTTTATATAATCGTTTATTATGTAGAGTCTGAATTAATACTGTGGTATTTTGTCTTTTTTTTTTTTCATAATTAGATACAGACCAATTCCAGAAGAAATCCTTCTTCGAGCTTTTGAGGTATATAAGCTCCAGGTTTTATATATATTTATATGAAAAATTCATCATGTAGAATTTATTTACCCAACAAAAAAGATAATTTCTATCTTTCCTGTAGGTATTAGATCCAACTAAACGTGGATTTCTTTCTAAGGAAGAACTGGTCAAATATATGACTGAAGAAGGTAAGTGTTATTTATTACATTTGTTGTAACAGTGACTTATTTAAGTGATTAACAATTTAATAATTACACAAAAATTCTAGGGGATACTTTACAATCAGTGATTCTGGTTAAAAAGTTATTTACTATTCCTATTATTTTGGTATTGGGATGGCTTCTGTTTAGTAGTAGATAAGAGGAAAAGGGTATGTTAAGAGGAGATGTATTTTTGCCTTTATAGGACTTCTTTAAAATATAATGATACTTCTATAAATTGAAGGCTTTCCATTCACTTCGAGTATTTCCAGAATAAAAGGTATACCACCTAGAAAACATGAACTATCAAAAATTTTCATTTTTTTATATCATGGAACTATAGATTCTTGCTTTGAACTTGAACTGTTTACACACACACACACACACACACACACACACATTTAAAAAAAATCTATTTTATTGATTTTTTTCCAGAGAGGAAGGGAGAGAGATAGAGAGTTAGAAACATTGATGAGAGAGAAACATCGATCAGCCTCCTGCACACCCCCTACTGGGTATGTGCCCACAACCAAGGTACATGCCTTTGACCAGAATCGAACCTGAGACCCTTTAGTCCGCAGTCCGATACCCTATCCACTAAGCCAAACCGGTTAGGGCCACACACACACTTACACATAATACCTCTACTCCAAATAAGCCAACATATTTTCTGTAGGAATTCTCTCTGCTTAGGCTGATGTGTCAATTTGTTTTTTTCTGAATGTCAGTAGCCTAATAGGCATTCTCTTGGCTCTTTTTATATTGGTCATATCCTCTTCTCCTCTGCAAAGTTGTTAGAGTTCTATCTCTTTTGCTCAATCTACTGGTTCACAGATTGAATCCTGATTCAGAGTTTCTAATCATGTGATACAAAATAAAAGTACAAGTAATTTTGAGTAGGAAAGACTAGACTGCGTCTGCATGCACAACTGGTATGGCCATTGTGCCTTGGGCCAGTGTAGTTGAGAATATAGAAGAGTACAAATGACTTGAGACTCAGAGCTGCCACCCAAGAACTCTGTGACATTGTTAAAATGAGGGGTTAACCTTGATGGAAATGTGATGACTTTCAAAGCTTCAACCTCTTAAATCCTAAGAATTAATTTAAGGGAAGTAAATCCTAGATTATATTAGGCAATATAAGTGTAGTCAAAGTAGCCAAAACAGTTCAATGTCATTTAGTATGGTGTACCTACTAAGTGCAGTGAGAAGTAATGATACTAAAAATCTGTTCCCTTTCTTAAGAATATTAAAGTCTTATTGGGGGAAATAAAACTAACAAAAGTTCAAAAAGACAATAGAAAAGTTGAGTATTAACCTGGAAAGCTTGGTCTGGGGAAATTTAAAGAGAAAATATGTTTCTTAAGATGGTGGAATTTGTGTGGGTGAGTTACTGAGAGCAGGGGTGAAATCTTATGAGTTATAGCACCCCCACACATACTAAGTCTCGACAAATATTTATTGAATGAATGAATAAGTAGATGAATAAAGAATGGGTGAAGGGGCCCAGCCAGTGTGGTTCAGTGCTTGAGCATTGACCTACTAACCAGGAGGTCACAGTTCAGTTCCCTGTCAGGGCACATGCCCAGGTTATAGGCTTGATCCCCAGAAAGGGATGTGCAGGAGACAGCCAATCAATAATTTTTGCTCATTGATGCTTCTGTCTCTTTCCTCCTCTCTCTTTCTGAAATCAATAATAATAAAAAAGAAAGAATGGGTAAAAGGGCCATTGAGAGGAAGCCATAGTGTGAACAAAACCTGGCTGGTAGGAATGAGCATATTTGGGGAGCCTCTGAGAAGACAGGGCCAGAGGGGCTTGTTGGCCAACAGTAGGAAATGAGTCTAGATACGTTTCCTGGAAGGAGATTTTGGAGGCCTGGGCTCAGGAGTTTAGAATTTTGTAGGCAATGGAGAAGCATCATAGTATTTTGAGCAGATGAGTCATACAGTGCAGGAGGGATCGTGGGAAAGTTAACCTGGTGTGGGTAGCTTTGTTAGATGACTAAGAAAGAGGTTATATTAGGGAGATCAGTTAGGAGGCGATTTCGGCATTTAAAGGTACCCTAATAAGGTCCTAATCTAGCAGTGGCAATGGGATTGGAAGGAAGACATTGATACATAAGACTGTCTACAGTGGGATCATGGGGCAGGATGAGTGCAGGGGACAAAGATGGGAACGGAGTCAAAAGGAGCGAGCCTGTGGCCTGGGGGATGGGAATATGTGATGCTCCCACTGAAACAGGAGAGTCAGGACCGGACTGCATTGGCTACAGACAATGAAAATGTTCAGTGTCCACAGCACATGAATCGTTTGAGAATGTGCATTCTAAATGCCCAGGATGTCATCTGATGAACATAAATACCACTGAATCATGTTCCTACTAGATAGAAGTCTATGTATGTCAGGCAGGTGTATTGTCAGACAGTAGTTAGCAGGGAAGATCTCAAAATATTAAAAAAACACATGTGGCTACTTAGGTTCCAGGCAGTGTTCTAAGTACTATTTTAATCCTCATAACCCTCTGATAGGTAATATCACCTCCATTTTTGAGACAGGAAAGCTGAGGCACAGAGAGGTGAAGTGACTTGCCTGAGATCTTTGAGCTAATGAGACAGCTGAGCATTTGAACCCAGGCAGGCTGGTTCCCATCCTTAGTCAGATGCTGCACATCTCCTCCCCCACCCGAGGAGGCATGGACTGGCTTCTGTCATTTCCTGGAGCGAGGCCTTGTTCTAAGGGGAGGTGTGGTCATTGAGTTCAGGCCTGGTGCAGGCCTGCTGGCCCTCAGAGTCCAACCCACCCCTCGCTGGGTGCCGCTGTCTCCACTGTGAGCGGAGATGGCACTTTGCACTCTCAGGGAGCGGTGAGAGGTTAACTTAGTGAATGCAGATGGACATAGTTCTCATGAGGTTTATTAGTATTCTCTTAAGGACTTACTGTGCCCATCAAAGTTTATTGGTAGCATATTTAATATTTAACAATCAGGCATAAGATTCAGAATTTGTCCCTTTAAGCATGTCAGGTAGTCTTTCTTTTTTCTTTTCTTTTTTTTATTTTTGGTAATCCTCATCTGAGGATATTTCATCCATTGATTTTTAGAGAGGGTAGAAGGGAGAGAGGAAGTAGAGGGGGTGGGGAGAGAGAGAAATTTTGATGTGAGAGAGACACATCAATTGGTTGCTCTCTGGGCTGGGGATTGAACCTGTAACCCAGGTAGATGCCCTTGATTGGGAATCAAACCCTTGTATGCATAGGCCGATGCTCTAATGACCAACCAGCACTGGGCAGGGCAGGCATTCTTTTTTTCTTCTGGATGTAAGTATGACTTCAGAAGAACTCAGCACCTTCCCTTGTTTGGTAATACCATTATCATTATCATCAAAATCCTCATTTGAATAATTCCTGGATTATTAAATGAATTCTAATTTAGAAAGCATTGTTTGTAGAGGCAGGTGACTTAAGCTCAGAAGGCAGGTGATCCCCAGGCCTAGGTAACTTACCTGCTTGCATAAGACTCTTTACAGGGAAGGCGTCAATTTGGATATTTCTCTATTTTTGTTTAAGATCAGGACCAAGTTTTTCTTAAATAGTTGACAGCCTTTCCAATATTCTTTATGAGTCGGCTTCTCATCTTGGTAAAACCAGTATCCAAGATGGCCCTCAGCCCTCAGCTGTTACCTAGATCCGACTAAGGCTCACAGATATCCTCTCCAGCTTCTGGTTTCATTTGACAGCAACACTGGAAGAAACGGTAAGAAACAGAGAGGAATGCTTGGAGTGCTGGCCGTTGGGTGCAACTGCCATCACCACGTTGGCCAGACCTGGTTAGGGAATATTCAGAGATGCAGTCCTTGCAGTTTCAAGTCTCCATTAGCTGCTCTGTAGCAGTTTTGTAAAGCAATCATTGAATCCTCTCTTCATACTCTTACTAACTAAAAATTAGACTCCTGGGACTCAGGTTACTCCTTGGCAATTTCAGTAGTTTTAATTTAAGCAAATAAACAGCCTTATTCATGCTGTCCTGATGGCCTCTGCCATTTTGACTGGAATGATCCATTCCAAGGTTGCTTGAGCTGTGACATCTGCAAGATAAAGTAAGTCTCAACTCTGCCCGGGGGCAGCGGCATGCTCTCTCAGCCCCTGGACGGTCATGGTGGGTGGCTCTCGGCCTCAAGGAGAGCAACACAACGGGGATTATGGGGTCCAGTGGCAGTGGAGCTGGTAGTAGAAAGAGAAAGAAAAGCACCAGAGGGTTGTGAATGATGAATTTCCCTTCTTATTCCTGCCAGGTGAGCCCTTTTCTCAGGAGGAAATGGAAGAAATGCTGTCTGCTGCAATTGGTCCAGAATCGAATTTCATTCATTACAGGGACTTCATATCAATGATGGTGATAGATGAAAATTAAACACTCCAAAGGCTTACTTTCTAATTGAAAGGATAATTTTTAAAAATTGCTTATCTTTGTTCATTTTACATGATATCTTACAATTCCTTAATATGCTAGTTAACCCCTCATGACAACTATTTCAAGATATTCTGTTTTTTAAAAGATGATCCTAACAATTTAAAACAAGTATGTCTTGCATTGTGGAATGACAAATTGCTATTATTTAAAAACTATTCTTAAAACACTTTAACATCAACCATGGAGGAGTGTTAATTTTCTGCAATAAAATCTAGGTTCCCATCCAATGAATTAAGCTGACACAATGGAAATGCCTGGAATGACTATCGGTTTGCATATAAAGGTCTGGGGAGGGAGCAGCGTGACCACAGATGGAAACTGAGTAGCATCGTGATGAAAGCTCCTTTTTAGACCCACATGAAGCACTCCGGCAATCTGAATGTGGAAGCGAGGTATGAAAATGAACATTAATAATCAGTTCCTAATGAATGCCAATTACGGATCTCATTTGAGATGATAATAACTTAGTGTAAAAATGTAAATGTGCTGATCCAGCATGTCACCGTTTGCGGAAGAGCTAAAGGAGTTGAGATAATTGAATCTGGAGAAAAGAAGGCTGAATAGAATTCGGTCATGTAAGGAAGCGGCAATTATCCTCCCGTCGTTAGAGTGCTCACCTCTTCAGACTCCCTGTCGTGCGTGTGTCGCCCTGCATGCTGGGTGGGAGCACGGAGAGAGCTCACGCAGTGCAGGAGGTGCGGCAGTGAAAGAGCTGGGCACAGTTAGCCGAGCACAGGCCGGCACAGCAGAAACGGCGCGGGATTACAGGCAAAGGGAGAATCACGTAAGGAAAATTAAAAATCTTCCACAGCCTGTGTGTGCTTTTCCACACACACACACACACACACACACACACACACACACCTCTGAAGATGCTTCCCACTACATGTGTGTAGATACATGTAAACATTTCATGTTGCCTGTGATCTGCCTGTTAGTACCTAAGACTCTGTCACTGTGCCTTCATTCAGGGGACATTCACAGTACATGTGTCGGAACTGGCACTGCAAGGTGAATCACAGTTCAGTGAGGGAGATCAGCAGGTCACCCAGCAGCCATATGCTGATGGGCACATCCAGGGGCTGTGGACGCACCTAAGAGGGCAGCTAACTGCCTGGCCGGAGCTTACTGGGAGACGAAAGACAGCTGTGGGTAGAGGGCTTCCCGGAACAGGGAGCACTGGACTTAAACCAGCCACTTACTAAGTGGTGGCAGGGCACAGGGCATGTCAGAGGGGACCCGCAAGCACAGAACTCCCAGAAGTGTCAGGAAGCATGGAGCAGTCTGGGAGTTGAAAGTACTTCCTCATGTTTGGTGTGTGTGAGATTTGAAAGACGTGCGAAGAGATGGAGTTGGAATGGTGAACAGGAGCTGTGTCATTAAGGAGATTAGGTTAGCATACAGTTAGGGCTTTAGTGTTATTAGAGTTTGGACTTTTCTTTTGAAGCTCAGAGAAAGAAAGATTTATTTGTAAATAGCACAGAAAGTAGACACAAAGGGTCAAGACTAGCTGGATAGGAAAAGTCAAAGCATGAGTCTCAGGTGTCTGGCTTGGACAGTGAATTGAAGAAGCCAGTCGGGGTTGGTAGGCAAAATGATGTTTGGCTATGGACATGGTGGGGTTGAGCTAGTGATACACTCCGGAGAGAAATCCAGGAATCAGTTGGCTTAGTAGGAGGAAAAAGTGGCAGGAGATAGGGGTTTGGGAGTTCATATGCATAAACCAGGCTCAGACTTGGGGCACAGAACAGTGCTGAGCTATTTTCTGTAAGCCCAAAGCATTAGCCTCAGTCCCTTCATGGTCAAATGGTGACATCATGTTCTTCTAGTCTGTCTCAGGATAGGGTGCCCCCACGTCTCCTTCTAGGATTCTTCAGAAGTTCTGGCTGATGTCAAACTTCACACCCTGTCTCAGGAAGGAGACACAGGGGTTAGCTTTGAGGAATACTAGAGGCCCGGTGCAGGAATTTGTGCATGGTGGGTCTGGTCGGCCCACCCTGATGGGGGCTCATTGGACCAGGCTGGCTGGAGAGAGGGGGACCATTCGGGGCCCAGATCAGGCTGGTTGGATGCCGCAGTGCATGTCATAGCCACCGGTCATTCTGGTCATTCTGCCGTTCCGGTTGCTGGGCTTTTATGTATATAGATGATTAATTTTTCATCTTTAGCACAAATTTGTTGCTTTTTAAAGGCCATCAAAAAAGTACAACACAGGTGTCCACAGAAATCTCATTTTGTCTCCTCGTGGCAGAATAAATGTAGCATATTTGCACAGGGAACATTTTTCTTTGTACTCAGACCATTTCGATTCCTTTTTTGTTCCTCTCATTCACCTCCTCAGCCCTCAAGATCCAATTTAAGTCAGAATGGCACTGCCCTGGCAGGAGGTTGCCTGGTGCAGAGTTCTCTTATCCTTGTGACGCGATTTCTGCAGACCCCGCTCTGCCCCAGCTCTGGGCGCCTTGGGAAGGACAGCTGGTTCCCACACCTCTGGGCAGGGAGCTGGAGGGAGCTGGCAGCCTGGAGACTCTTGCCTCCACCTGTCTTTGCTGGCGATGGTCAGGGAGAGGAGAGGCTGAGATGGTCAGGGAGAGGGCAGACTGTGATGGTCAGGGAGAGGGCAGACTGTGCGATGGTCACTGGCAGGACCGTCTTCCGTGGAACCGATTGTGTTTAGGTCTCTCTCTTCTTCCTGCTGTCCTCCCTCCCCCTTCAGAACTGCTTGCTGCCAGGTAAGAATCTGTGTTTGTGCAGCCAGTTCCTTGTAAAATACTGGGGTCACTACACTGCCCCTGAGGGCAGCTCAAATCCACAGAGAGCGTCAGGGGGCACATGCCCCACTCGTGCCAGGCGTGGCGGCTGGCTCCTCGGCCTGCGCCTTTCGGGGGTGCGCTTACCAGTCAGCTGCTTCAGTGGCACCTGGGCGGCTGCTGGTTAAAAGTCCAGACTCCAGACCCTAGACCGTCCCCGGGGTGGGGCCCAGGAGCCCGTGTTTTCCAGGAGTGTTGTGCACACAGAATGTAAGAACCATTGTCCAGGACGGTAGTCGAGGGGAAAGGGGGGATTTGGAACTGGGCCCTGCCGCTTACTGGTCAGGTGACTGGCACCGACACTTAGGCTGCGTCTCTGCGTCTTAATTTGTAAAGTGGAAAGAACACCTACCTTACAGGGCTGGCGTGAAAACGAAATGAGGAAATAAAAGTGGAAGTTCTTTAACATGTGATTATTAGGAAACCAGCGAGGTAAGAAGGGGGAAGGAAGGAGGGGTGCAGAGGAAGGAGAGGAAGTGGGGAGTGGGAGGGAGAGACGGAAGCGAGGCTCGCTCTCTGGGTGGGCAGGCAGAGTGGCAGCGCAGGAAGGTAATAACTGCTTCATCTCGGAATGGGAATGGGGGCGGTGAGCCGCCTGCGGGACTGGTGGGGAGATGCCGGTTTGCCGCCAGGCTGCTATTAATTACAGGCTGTAAAGTCTATTTCTAGGTGCGAAACTAGGAGGTGTTGGTCTTTCTTTTATAAGAAACTTGCTAAAACACAGGGCATAACACTTATCATCCTAACCACTTTTAAAGGGACAGTTGGTAGTGTTAAGCACCCTCACATTGTGATGGGGTCTCAGAAAGTTTCATCCTGCAGCTCTGAAATGCCGCACCCAGGAACAAACCCTCCCCCTGCCCTCGCTCCTGCGGCCTCCACTCCGCCTCCTGCTCCCGGAGGTCTGGCGTCTCTAGGCGTCTCACAAGTGGCATCGACAGTGTGTGCCTTTGGTGACTGGCTTATTTCCTTTTGCATGGTGTCGTCAGGGTTCATCCCTGTTGTAGCATGTGACAGGAATTCCTTCCTTTTAAAGCTGAGTAATATCCCATTGTTGGCTGGACCACATTGTGTTTACCCATTCATCATCCATTTGTGACATTTGCTTTGCTTTACCTCTTGGCTATTGTGACTAATGCTACTAAGAACATGGGAATACGTCTTTGAAGGCCTGCTCTCAGTTCTGTGATACATACCCAGAAGTGAGATCTCTGCATCTTTCTTCTTTTTAAAAAATTGATTCTCAGTCACATTGCTTTTAGAGCAGCATGAATTATTCACCGCCCACTGGAGCAAACTCTTATTCATTTGTGGAAATGGTGTTTTGTTTTTCTCAATTGACCAGGTTGAAATGTTGAGGCAACTTGCTATTTAGATCGGATGTTAATAAGTTCAGGACAGTTTACACCGGGGGCTCTGCAGAGCGCCGGGCGCCTCCTGGTGCCGCCAGTAAGTCCTAGGTCCTCAGTCAGAAACCTGGAACCAGCTTCTCACCGTTGATCCCTAAGTTCCTGACATTCGTTAAAGGATGGATTGAGTATTGCCCTTAAGCACAGCTTAAAAAGTGCCAAGGTTTGTTTGTGTTCTGGATACAAGTCTTATGTTCCAGGCAGTGTTCTAAGTTCTTGCATAAGACTCTTTACAGGTAACCACCGAGCAGCACTGGCCAGGGGAGGTATTCTTTTACTGTGATAAAACTACATAGCACAGAGTCCTCTAGTCAACTCTCCCATTTTTAGATGTTCTGCTAAAGGTCTTGGCTCCATTCTAAGCCTGGTCACCAGCTCAAGGTGTGATAGTCACTTAGGCAAAGGTCATTGTTAGTGACAGTAAAAGTACATATATTTTCCAACTAGTATTCTTGATAATTTACAATACTTTGTAGTTACTTCTCATCAAATCAAACTAGGCTATCATAGTTTTACCTTGTAACATGGCTGACAACACTCATAGAGGAGAATTGGAGTTCACTTCCACTTACCATATTAAGTAGACTCTTCAAGGTTACTTCATAGGAAAGTTTGAAAATAGTATTTTATTTATTTCAGAGAGGAAGGGAGAGGGAGAAACATCAGTGATCAGAGAATCATTGATCGGCTGCCTCCTGCACGCCTCCCACTGGAGGGAGATCAAGCTTATAAGCCGGGCATGTGTCCTGACTGGGAATTGAAATGTGACTTCCTGGTTCATAGGTCGATGCTCAACCACTGAGCCACGCCAGCAGGTCTGTAGGAAAGTTTTTAAGCCTCTTCTCTGTTTGTGAGGGCCAAAGTAGATGATATCTGCGAGATCCTCCTCTTAACTGGGCGCCCAGACATTTAGTGATGACCCTGCCCTGAGCCAGGAGAAAGTTCGGGGGATGAAGGCGGGGCAGTTTGGATAGTAGGGACAGCCATTTGCTCAGTTTTTAATTTCTCACAAGAAATGCTTCTTGATTTTTCTTTGGAAGCATGCACTTTATTTTTTATAATTTTGTCTGTGACAGGTGGGGTTAAAATTGCATGTCCCCTTACCAGAAATATAAGCCCCCATGTATCCTGTGTGCTGATCAAATCTGCTCCAGATAAGAGTTTTCTTCCCTTGTTATTTTTTGGTGACTCAGCATTTGCATTAGCAATCACACTGCTGTTTTTGTCATGGTGAGTCTATCATCTTCTCCTGCGGGTGGCAGTGAAGTGCTTGGACTAGATGTAATTAAGTTGCAAATTGATAAAACAGATTTTGAACACCATAGGGCTATGAGAAAAAAGATGATTTAGAATAACTCCTTATGTAAATAATAATAACACAGCAGGAATTTATAAAAATTCTGAATATAATTCTTTGCTAAATAAGCACTTTAAATCAATGAACACACATTTTAGTTTATCTTGATATTTAATATATTTAAATTATATATTTAAAATAATATATATTTTAAAATAAGAAACGATTCACACACCTTAGATTCACAGCTTTTTTTTTTTAATTTAGTAAATCTTTATTGTTCAGATTATTGCAATTGTTCCTCCCCCCCCCCCACCCTACCCTATAGCTCCTCTCCACCCGGTTCCCACCCAACCTCTGCCCTTACCTCCCCCCAACTGCCCTCATCTATAGGTGTACGATTTTTGTCCAGTCTCTTCCCGCAACCCCCCTCACCCTTTCCCCACAAGGATTGTCAGTCCACTCCCTTTATATGTCCCTGATTCTATTATATTCTACAGATTTATTCTATTCATTAGATTTTTTATTCACTTGATATCTAGGTTCACTTGTTGGTAGACATGTATTTGTTCATAATTTTTATCTTTACCTCTTTCTTCTTCTTCTTCCTCTTCTTAAAGAATACCTTTCAGCATTTCATATAATACTGGTTTGGTGGTGATGAACTACTTTTTCTTATCTCTGAAGCTCTTTATCTTCAATTCTGAATGATGTTTAATTTCTAGTTGGTCCTTTTTCATATCCTCAAGGGTCTTGTTAAATTTATCCATCTTTTCTAGGAAATTCTTGAAAAACTTTCTAACTGTGGTTTTGAACTCTATATCCAGTCGTTTTCCTCCATTTCTTTCATTTGTCATCTGTTTCTTTGTCTCCACATTTTCACTGCTTCCCTGAGTTGGTAGAGTAGCTTTGTGTGCAAGGTGTCCTATATGGCCCAGTGGCTTAGCCTCTCCAGTTACCTGAAGTGGACACTCTTGGTGCACCCCTTTGTGGACTGTGTGCACAGTCTTGTTGTAGTTAAGTCTTGATTGTTGTTGGTATCACTGGGAGGAATTGACCTCCAGGCCAATTGGCTGTGAGGATCAGCTGTGTCTACTCTGGGAGAACTTCTGTGCTGGAGACATCTTTATGAGACAAGACTTGCAAAATTGCAAAAGCCTCTGTGCTCAGCTTGGATGGGGTGGAGTCTCAGGGCTGAGCAGACAGCTTTGGCTTCCCATCAGCCCTGCCATAATGTGGCCTCTGGGTCTCAGTGTACCTCAGTAATCGCTGCAAACACCTCTGAGAGAAAGCCGCCCCTGAGTTTCACCCACTGCCAGACAGTCCAGTTTCTCCCTGGATAACTTTGGGTTCCCAGAAAGCCGCCTGGAACTGGAGTTCAGTGCAGTCGGCAGCTTCCATCTCCCTCCTGCTTGAGAAAGCCAGCCACGTACTCAGCCACTCATGCACTCAGCAGTCAGTCCTCTCTGTGTGCACGTGCCTCCGGACCTCTGCCTTCCGCAGCTCCCCTGAGTCTCAGTGTGCTTACTCTTTTCCTGACAGTCCAGATTCCCCCGAATAAGTCTGGGTTCCCAGAGTCTCGCTCGGGACTGGAATTTAGCACAGTCAGGAGCTTCCATCTCCCTCCCGCTTGAGAAAGCCAGCTGTGCACTCAGCCGCCCGTCCTCTCTGCGCATGCTAGCGCATCTCTGTACCTCAGCCTTTTGCAGCTCCTCTGATTCTCAATGTGCTTTCCTCTTTCCTTCTAGTTGTAGAATTTCCACTCAGCCAGCCTTCCTGTGGTTCTGGATGGTGTCCATTTTGTCTTTTAGTTGTAGTTCTGATACTGTTTTGTGAGGCAGCAGTTTAGGTATTTACCTTTGTCACCATCTTGGTTTCTCCCGCAGCTTGGTAGTTCTGTGTTTCTTCCATTTTAAATGTGGTCATTCTGTAACGTTGCACTGGGAGTTGTAAACCAGGTAGAAATTTTGTTAATTTCTGCAATAAAATTAGGGTTAACCAGATAACTTCAGAATTTTCTTAAGCTAGGGATTAGGGCTTCATATGCTATATAAAAATAGAATTATTTCTAAAGAGTTACAACTTAACTCCAAAGAAAGGTTGCTTTTTTTTTTTTTAGCCAAGGGACACACTGGCACTTTATATATACACAGCGCAAAGCACAGGGTCTCGTCTCGATAAGAAAATACACTCTGTGCTAAGGTATACCACCACCACCCTTCAGTACACCCCATATTAATGACACAGGAAAGGGAATAGCATAAATACAGGAAAGACGGGAAGGTTAATGCTCTAAGGGACACACACAGGCAGAGACACACTGCCAGGAGGAGACACAGCCTCTTCTTCCTGGGAAAGAGCGATGCGGCCGCACAAGAGAACAGTAGCCACAGCTAAGCCTGCGATGCCTGGCACGGGGCACCTTCTCGGTTAGGAGGACAGCAGTGGAGGGGAGAAGAGCAGAGAGAGCTTCCTTTGCTGCTGTAGGTCCGGGGTGCTTCAGTTTATATCCATGGGCTCAGATAGGGGGTCACAGGCAGGTGCTGGGGGGTCAGGTTGACTAGGCTGGGGCTTGGTTTGCCACGTCCTGGCATCGATAGAAGAGGACGTGGGCTGCCTTGGACTCAATCTGATTCTCCGTCACAGGCGAGATGCTGTTGTCATCAAAGTAGCGCCACTGTCACTGTCCTTGTTGCAGGCAAGTGTGATGTAGTGTCCATCACACAGGCCGCCATGATGGTTGGGTTCGGCAATGAGATCGTATTTGTACAGCTCCGGGGCTGACTCGTCCTGTAGCTGATGACAGACTCGGAGAAGTCCAGGTCCCGAATAGGAAACTCCACAAGGGTGTCCTGCTTCTCTCGGGAGAACTTGGTGTAGGAGAAGCGCTTCAGGTGGATAATGAGTGTCTCGGGCAGTGTCCCCAGGTCCAGCTTCTTGGTGGCCAGCTGGTGCTGCTGGCAGTGGGGGCGGTACCAGGGGTTCTCCTTCGCCAGGGTCTCCAGGGTGTGAAGAGCTCAGTGCACTCCTGTAGCCACACAGTGGCCTTCGTCAGCATGCACCCCGCGCTGTCATGCTTGACGTAGCCCTCAGCTTCCACCTCCTCGTAGTAACGCTTCTTCATCTCTGGGTCCCAGTCGACGGCGATATCCTCGAGGATGTCCATATCCTCGTTAAAGTGGTCGCTGGTCCCGTTGGAGTTCACTGTTTGCAGGGTGAACAGGTGCTTGCGCCACGTCCTCTGGGGCCAATGAGATGGTCCAGGAGAGCTGTCCACAGGGGCCCGGCTCCCACTCGTGACTCCAGAGCTGGGCCCAGCCTGCTGCAGCCCAGGGTCTTGGGAGCTGCCCCCAGGCTTGGGGATGTTCTTACCACCCTCCTTGTCTTTCTCATCACCACCATCCTCATCATCTGAGCTGGGTCTGGTCACAGCGTGAGAGGCGGTACAGCAGAATGTGGTACAGGGCGTCCCAGGAGAGACGGTCCCGGGCACGGACCCCAGGAGCGGGTGTCCGAGAGCATGAGGCTGTAGTAGTTGTTGTAGTCACGGGCTGGGGTACGCTCTCGCAGGTAGATGGGAATCACGACGTCCTCTCTGGTGTTCTCTGTGATAGAAGACCTGCCTGACACCTCGGAGATGAATATATCGTCTCGATCCAAGATGGTGCTCAAAGCCTCCTCCAGTTGGAAAATCTTATAGAAGCGGTGGCTGAACACACCGGCTGCCATCATTCTTCTGGTGAGATACCAGTGTGCTTGGCCAGGACCATGCAAAACCCGAGATCTGGCCTTTCTTGGGACCACAAGCCAGTGCTGTTCTGGCTTGCGGCGGGGGTCCATAGAGACAAAGAAGACCTCCATGATCCTTTTGTGGCTGACAGACAGTGGGACACTGATGTAGCAGAAGAGGTCAAAGGTCACAGACACATTGCCACAATCAGGGCACACCAACGTGGACTTGAAGAGTCCGTGGAAAGTGTCCGCAATCACAGAATCGTTCGCTGTGTGTTTCGGCCAGGCCTACACAGCATCACACTGCTCCACTTCTGACACGATTGAGGTCCTCATGCTGCCCATCCGGAAGGAGTGACAGCAGTGCCTGCGAGTCATGCTGCTGGCTGCCCAGAAACTGGGAGGCAAAGTGGCCGACCTTGGTCTTGAACACATTGGGCGCAATGGAGCGGTGGAGGCCGGACCAGGCCTGCGTCAGCAGGTCCGCTGGGCCTCTGCAGGCATCCTTCGTGCCCAGCAGTTGCAGAAGTTGGGCTCCTCCAGGGAGCGGTTTTGAGGGAGGCCTCGGTGAGCGGGGGCACGTCGTGAGGCACTGCGGGGCTGAGTTCATGAAGCACGTGTTGCCCAGATTGGTGAGACCAGATGCCTGGCTGGCCCTGGAATTCCTCCTCCTCCTTCGCCCGCTGCTCGCAGTGCGTGGCTGTTGGCTGGGCCAGGTACCAGCCTTGCCTTGGGTCTCCATGATGACCAACTGCCCAGAGTCGAGGGCAGCGTCACGCCCTGTGACACGTGTGCTGCACAACCTCTCCAAGGAGCCTTCTGTGTTCTTGACCCAACGCCGTGTCTCTTCCTGGGGGCTCACCACGAACTGGTCTTGAGCGGGACCCAAAACGAGGTCAGTGGAATCTGAGTTGAGCAATGTGAGGTGTGTCCATATCACTGTGCTGGGCAAGCAGCAATTCTACTGGGTTCACTTCGACCTCACAGATGCCACGCAAATCCACCACCTGGCGTTCAGTGGGCGGCTGGCCATGCTCTGGGCCACACCAGCTGGCCAGTGATTCAAGCAGTGGTGTGGAGCACATGGTGCGCACCTTCCACCAGTCCCTTCTTGAGGTGCCAGTTTATGTTGTCTTCAACGCGCTTATCATTATTGATACACCTTCTCCCGCCCTGGGAAGGAGGCTTCTGCCAGAGGCAAAAACCTTGCCGCGTCACAGACTTTGCTCATCTGAAGCCATTTTCTGCTTCAGCCGAAAGGTTGCATCTCTAAGTCCCTGAAGGACATTATCTGAATACCTGCCTAACGTCAAGGGCTCAGGGTCCTGAGAGCAATGAAGCGAGAGGGAGGTTGAGAGGGCAGGCATCGGCACTAACTACCGAGAGAAGTGCAAACGTTAGACCCAAAAGGTGGACCCCAGGCACAGTCACTGATGGCTGGAAACCATGTGGAGAGGAAGGCCATGAGGGCTGGGTGTGGAAGCTGTGAAACTACAGGCTGCCCCGCCCAGGGAGGCCAGCAGAGGGGCCAGCTTGGGTCTGATGTGCTTGCACATGCAAAAGTGGCGGTGGAGCTGAGCAAGGGCCAAGGTGTGGAAAGACATGCTTGTGCATTCAGGTCACAGACTTGGCGGTACCCAGTGAGGTCAGGCTGTTCACTGGCCCTGGCACGCTGAGACCGAATGCTGCACTCCATCACCGTCTCCTTTCATAAAATTAAAGGCTGCTCCATTAAAAAAAAAAGAAAAAAGAAAAAAGAAAGGCTGTTCCAGCTCTTGCTAACTCCTGCAAGTTCTCATCCCACCCCTGGGCCTTCTGTTTCAATCGGAGGACCTGGCTTATTATTTAACAGAGAACGTAGGAACCTTTAGATTTGCATATTCTCAAATCTCCCTTGTCAAAGACCACATGGCACCTTTAAGATCTGGGGCCAGCAGGTGCAGCTGCTGGGCACAGACCCAGCAGGATCGTCGTCGGGAATGTCTGTTCCTTAGTTGGCACGCTTCTGCCTCCGCGCAGCCCTCTGCTTGCTCGGTCCCCTGGAGGGCCCAGGTTTTGGGGGTTCCCTGTGTGCCACGTTAGGCTGGCCAGGCAATAGGGTGTTTTTCATTCTAGACAGTTTCCTTCAACAGACCAAAGCAGTCACTGACTCAAATCAGGTTGTGATCTATCTATTGTTTCTTCTCAGTTTATAAACAGAAGGTCAGACTGTTAAAAAAACTTCCTCATAAGCTCTTAAGGCTCTGTGATTTGGAATATGTTTTAAAATTGTGATTAAAAAACATGAAGTTTACCACCTTAGTAATTTTTAACTGTACAGTTCAGTAGTGTTAAGTATATTCACATTATTGTGAAACAGGTCTCCAGAACTTTTTTATCTTGCAAAACTGAAATTTTATATGTTCAGTATTCTTCTCTCCCTCAGCTGCAACTATCCCCAGTGCAGGGCATGTAGGAGGCAAGCATTCAATGATTCTCTCTCATTATTTATGTTTCTCTCTCTCTCTCTCCCTCTCCCTTCCTCTCTGAAATCAATAAAAACATATTCAACAACAACAACATAACATGAGTCACCGAAGGAAATAGCACAAGGACTGGGGACGTCTTGAAAGTCCTCTGGTCAATATCAGCTCTTCCAAATGATGGTGTTACTGTTGTTTTGTGTGAATGGTTCAGTTTAATTATTTCATTTAAGGCCAGGTTTAAGATTGGAGTGTAAAAGAGATAGTTAGAGCTAAGTGAGAGAAGAGTACTGAACATTTTACACATGTGTGTGTTTATGTTTATGTTTAGAGAGATGTGTTAAAGCGTGCGATTTTTAAACTTCTTTATACTCTTTTTACTGTGATAAAACTACGTGGCACAAAATATACCATTTTAACCAGTTTTTGGGTACAGTTCAGTGGCATTAAGTACATTCACATAGTTGTGTGACCATTACCGCCATCCATGTCCAGAGGTTTATCTTTCCAAACGGAAGCTCTGCACCCACTAACCAACCACTCCCTTTTCTTTGTACTTGGAAAACCCGTCTCCCTAGGCCATCTCTAGCTCCTCCCCGTGGAAACCATGGCACCAAGCTCAGTGGTTGGCCGGAGGCCCGTGTCTGCCATTTTTCATGTCAGGCGGGGACTTATTCACAAGGAAATGCATTGGTGCTTCAAGAGCCTGCCTGAGTGTTTGGTAAAATGTGGCCCAGTATTTTATTTCTTAAAAGTGTATTAAAGGGAAATTAACAGATTTAATTGTTAGTTTTAGAAAACTATTGCCCACTTGTGAGCAATGAGGAAGGAAGGGTCCTCAAGAATGGCTGTTACACCTGGGTTGGCAATTCTCCCGGAGACCAGTGACCTGCTCTTAAGTTGAGAAGGTGGTTGGCAGGACCTGGCACAATCAATTTATCTTCCTCCAGTCAGCTGTTTGCCAGCTGCGATGGGTCTCATTCATTCTTTCACTTGCTCGCTCGCTCACTCATTTATTTGTTCATCAGTAAGTTCCTTCCTTGAGTGAGGCACACCCACCATGGGCAGGGCTTGCTGTCCATGCGGGAATGACATGTGAATGGGTAAGTCCCAACCCCAATGGCAATGGCTGCTGGGGCGTCTAGACTTGAAGAAGTGACCTCTGAGCTGAGACTTAAAGGAAGGATAGCGAGTTTCCAGGCAAGTGGTCAGGAAGAAGGGCTGTTTCACATAGAGCATTTGCACAAAACCGGCAGAGCCAGCTGGTGGTGATGCCTCATCCGATAGGGGCAGGTGTCAAAATGGGGACTCCCGTGGCAGTGAAAGGACGTGCCTGGCTGTGGTGTCTATTTTGTATGTAAATAGAAACTTTTATGCTTTTCTAGAGCGTTCAGTCTTCTGGTTAAGTAAGATCTTTCTTTGTCTTAAACTATAGATACAAAGGAGCATAAAAGTTGGTCTTGTAGAAATATTTTATCACCTATACACACGAATGAGCTGTATACTAAAATCCTGGCCCTCTAACTCTTGGCTGTGTATTGTGCGGTGCCGAGTATTTTGCTTTGATCTCCCTTCTTGTGAGGTAATGCTTCTGGAGCCAGCCAGGATGTTACCCGACAGGAATGGCAGTGCCGCAGCCTCTTCTGGCGGCTCACTGAGAGTGGCTGCTTCCTTTCTCTCTTTGCACCAGTATTGCACGATCCAGAGGTGCCCGGGTTAAGCAGTCTGTATTCAGCATGTGGTTCCCACATCTGGCTTCCTTCCACTGCCAGTGATAACAGGGAAACGAAAGCGCATCGCTTCTTTTTAAATATGCATCAAATGGGAAATAGTGACTGCTAGGCAGGCAGCAAAAAGCCACAGGAACAGTCCAGGAAGGTTACCAAAACTTGAGTCACTTTGAAACCTTGGGGTGGGCCTGCTTTGCTCCGTATGTATGTTATATTGGCAACAGAAAGATCTTAGCGTCAAGATTATCCACAACCTGTATGTAACAAATAGATGAGAAGGGGATTAGAATGAACTGTGGCACCCATCATGCATTTCTGACATTCAAACTGTAGAGCAGACTCTTCCAGGAAGTCAAAGAAAAAGGGTTGAGCATTATCTATGCAAAACAGGTGGGCTGTGCTGTGCTGGTGAAGTAGGGGAGGTGGTTACGCTGCCTGAATGGCCTTGAGGTTCGCCTCGTAGCTTCCTCTGGAGAACTGGGAGAACCCTTCCGATTACTTTCTAGGGCTTTTAGGAACGAATGAGAAACCCTAAAGGAAGGCAGATGCTACGCACTATAAAGTAATGGCAATGGTTGGCGGAGTGCTTTGATTTCTAGCAGACACTGTATAGAGAGAAAATTGTCCCTGCATGGGAGAGCTGGCAAGCTCTCAGCTAGGAAGAGGGGCATAGTTGACTCACGCTATGATAAAGCTAATTTAAAGGACAAAAAGGACTTTATGGGCACGTACACACACACACACACACACACACACACAGCAATTCCCGACTGGTGTTCTGTGGAGTGGCTGCTGAGCCCGCTGTGGCTGTGGGGCCAGGGGCGGTGTCACCTGCCTCATTGAAGGACATCGACATGCACTGCTAGGACATCTCACTGTTCACCAGCTCGTTTCTGGCTCAGTGAGAACTGACAGCTTGGGAAGGGCAGGCAGAACACAGGCCACAGGGAGAGAGGAGAGCCAGGGGGAGTTACCAGAGCTCTGCTCCCCCTCAGGTCTGCCTCCTCCTCTGGATACCCCCTTCTGCCCAGGGTCAGGAGAAAAGGGTGACACTGTCCCCTCCCTGTCCCTGGCCCATGGCACCTCCCAGCACATTACTCCCTGCATCACCCAGGCTCATGACAGACAGCGTGGCCTTTCTACTGAGGAAAATGAGAATCCTCAGAAGATGGTGGAAATGGACGTAGTAAACGATGGGAATTACTGGGTATCGGGGGAGAGTGCCCCGAAAGAAGACTGGGGAGGAGTTGATAGGGTGGAATTGCCTGAGATTCTATAATGACATGAAATTTGCTTATTTTCTGTGGCTTCTGCTCCAATAAGAGTTTTGTTTCTCACACGGTGCAGTGCGCAGTATAACCCAGTGTTCATCACAGGGACCCCCAAGGGTTGGTCCAGAGGTCCCACGGGCATGATGGAGGGAAGTTGGGATACTGGTACCCTAACCAGAAAGAAGCAGGAAGAAAGCAGAAAGAGACTATCTTGGACCGAATGTGTTCTCCCCAGTTCACATGTAGAAATGTAACCCCAATGTGATGGTTGTTATGTGCTAAAGTGGGGCCTTTGGGAGGTGATGAGGTCTTGAGGGTGGGGCAGGATTTACCTTTATAAGAAGAGGCTGAGGGTGCCCTTGACCCTTCCACCATGGGAGGACACAAGAAGTCAGCAGTCTGCCGCCGGAGGGAGAGCTCCCGGAACCTGACCTTGCTGCCACCTTGACCGACTTCAGCCTCCAGGACTGTTGTCTCCACCAAATGCCAGTTCCCGGAGGGCAGGCCTCTGTTTGGCCGCGGCTGTGATCCTAGCACTCAGGACCGCGCCTTGCTTGTCTCCGCACTCAGTAGTTCCTGACTGAATATGTTGAGCCATCTCACTAACCCAAACCCTCCCCCCAAAGTGTCATGCGAAGCACACAAACTTTCTCTTTCTTCGGAAGGATCAACTTTGGACTGAAATCAACTATCACCTTTGGAATTTAGCATGAAAGGAATTGGTGAGGATAAAACGATTAAGGATTGAAATGCGAGCTCTAGAGTGGAAAGTCTTTCCCAGCTTGTGGGCTAACAGCCTCCCCCTTAAACTGCAATGGCGGCCACGCCCACAGATGAAAGTTACCAGCCTGCTGCTGACTGGCAGCCCCAGCAGGACCATTGGGTTCCCAGGACACCAGTAGATCGTATGCAAATATTGTTTGCATATTCATCAAGCCGCCACATGGACAGTGTAAGCTGCTTTAATTATCTTTAAGAAGAAACAGCCGCCGCTGGCACATGCACTCGGCTGCCTCTGTTGGCAACCGACCTGGAAATTATTTCAGAAGACAGATATTAAAGAGGAGTGGAATCTGTTCTGTTCTGCCCTCTACTTAGCAATTAGAAGTTGCCGGGCGGATTCTGGACTTTCATTTCTGATTCATACTTTTAGACTCTGACATATTTTAGCTATAAAAGGAGTGACTCTTGAGGTGTAAATAATGAACAAGCTAAATTGCATTTTATGAAAATACAAAAGTCCCATGAAGTATTCCCAAAGAAGTTATGTTGGTTTAATAATTAAGCAACAAGAAGTATGGAATAAGAATTTCATTCTCAGCCAGGTAACTGACCTTAATTTTTTGCATTTTGTGCTTAGAGTTAGGGAGTTACTGTTTTCACCCAGGGATATCAATGAAATAAATAAATAAATTGTTGTTTATAGAAGCTCTGGACTTTTAGAAGCCAGTATGTAATTCTTTCATTCATAAAATGAGTGGGTTTTGTTAGCCTAACCTGAGGTTAGGTTAATCCTCTCCTGAGGATGTATGTATGTATGTGTATGTGTGTGTGTGTATATATATTCATATTCCCATTGCTTTTCAGAGAGAGTAGAGAGAAGGTGGGGGGGGGAGAGAGAGAATTATTGGTGTGAAAGAGATGCATGGACTGGTTGCCTCCCACACCCACCCTTACCGGGGACCGGAAGCGAACCTGCAACCCAGGTACATACCCTTGACTGGGAACCAAACCCAAGACCCTTTGGTGCAGGGGCTGACACTCTAACCGCTGAATGAACAACACTGGCCAAGGTATAACCTAAATATTGAATTAAAGCTGTCAAATCCATAAACGTGAAGACATGAGAAATCTATCAGTCATTTAATTTATGTATCAGTGAATGGTTTGGGTGCATCATTAGAATTTTTCAGTCTACTAGAAAATAAAATGATAGCTAGTTTCTTTAAAGACTGACAGGATGAAAACCCTTGAAACTACAAGAATTCTAAAAGCCTAAGGTGGACCGAAAAAGCCACCATTAAAACGAAAATTAGGGAGCACTTTATACACAATTGAATTTCCCCAAGGAAATGATGACAAACGATAACAACAACATGAACCCTGTGTGGAGGCCCTGGAGAGCGGCCCAAAGCAGGCAGAGGCTGGGGGGAGTCAAGGACTCAGAGGTTGGATGGGCTTTCCGGTCTGCTGGGCACGGGGATTATAACTCACGGAGGTGTTACCACGTGGTGGAGTTCAGGGCTGTGACTGGAAAGGGAGGAGGGAAATGCTGTAAAGGAGAGCCAAAATGAGGCAACCCTGAAATCCACATTAAATTTCCCTCAAATCCTTGGGTAACAGTTTTTGAATTTTGCATACATGGAAGAATCCAGAGGAAAGGAGTATCTAGAAGCTGAAAGAGTTGAGCAGAGCTTGGACCCAAGTTAGAGGGGCTCAGCAAAACTTCAGGCTTCCCTCAGAAACCCCCGAAGTACCATAGGTTAAGGGTAAAGAACAAGTCCCGGAATGAAGAGATTTTTCTTAAGTTTAAGGGCAAAACCTAAATAGAACCACTTTTACAAAGCATAAAGCCACGCCTCACAAGTTCAAGATGATCCACCACCAAACACCTTGCTGACCGGTCATGAGATCACTTGTAACTGCACTTACAGTAATTTAAATAATTTGAAGGTCTGAAAGCCCTGAGGAGTTTTAAAATTACTGAATGTAAGTGCAGACAGTTACCTCCTGACCAGTCAACAAGGTGTTAACTGCCTGCTAGAACACAAATCAATACTCCTCAAAGGAAGATAATAGAATCTGGCATCTCTATGCTGTAATAGCCACAATATTCAACATACAGTTAAAATTGGGTGTGAAATAGGAAGATGTGATTCAGAGTCAAGAGAAAAATTAGTTAATAGAATGTGACCCCCAAATGAGCCAGATGTTGGAATTAGCAGACAGGAAATTTAAAATGGCTATCATAACTATGTTCAGGGATTTGGAGGAAAAAGAGGTAGAGTAAAGTGGCTGTGGCTCAGTGGTTGAGCATTGATCTATGAATTATGAGATCACTGTTTCATTCCTGTCAGGGCACATGACTAAGTTGTGGGCTTAATCTCCAATAGGGGGCATGCAGGAAGCAACTGATCAACGAGAGTCTTAGAAACATCAGTGATGAGAGAGAATCATTAGTTGCCTGCCTCTTGCACATACCCCACTGGGGATCAAGGATGTGCCCTGACTGGGAATCAAACCGTGGCCTGGTTCATAGGTTGACACTAAACCACTGAGCCACACTGGCTGAGTTGTGCTTTTATTGAAAAGTAATATGAAGAATTCACTGGATAGGCTTAAAAGATATTGGAAATAGCAGGAGCAAAGGTGGTGAACTTGAAGGATCAACAGGTATTATCCAATCTGAAGACTAGAGAAGTAAAGATTGAAATAACAAATAGGCCTCAGTAACTTATGGGGTAATCATAAATTTTCCCACATTTGGTGAAAAACTTACAGATCAACTTATAGGTCCTAGAAATTCAGCAAACCTTAAGCTGAATAAATACAAAGAGAACTAGACCCAGGAATACAATAATAAAATTGCCGAAAACCAATGGTAAAGAAAAAATCTTCAGAGAATCCAGGGGGAAAAAGGCGTTACATAGAGGAGAATCCCCGCAAGAATTACTGCTGACCTTCAAGGAAGGCCAGAGGCAATGAATAGCACTTTAAAGAGCTGAAAGGAAAATAACTGTCAACCAAGACTTGTACACCCAGTTAAACTAGTCTTGAAACACAAAAGTGAAACAAGGAAATAACCCAGTTGGAGAGCTGGCTTTTTAGGGGGAAAAAAAAGTCCTAGACGTGGTAAAACTGAGTAAAACATAAAAACTACATATTTAATTTTTTTCTCATTTCACTAAGACAACAGATTGTTTAAATTGATAAGGTTATATTGTGGGTTTTATTTTACATATAGATTATCCTATATAATAAAATCCTAATATGCAGAACCACCAGTTGCTATGATGTGCCTTGAACACCAGGTGGCAGATGCTCAACACAGGAGCTGCCCCCAGCCCCAAGGCCCCTACTGGTGGAGGGCGGGGCTGGGTGGTTCCAGGCCAGCCAAGGTGGGTGCCAGTGGGCCCCCTCCCCCATCACCCACTGGTTGCCCTGCAGGTTGGTCCTGATCACAGGCCAGGCCTAGGGACCCTCCCCCATGCATTAATTTTGTGCACTGGGCCTTCAGTATATATATATAAGACATCAAAATAGCACAAGGGAGTTTCAAGTTTCTTACGTTTTTGGGTAAGTGGCACCATGCTAACTCTAAGTAGCCCATGATAAATATGCATATTATACACATTAGATTGAAAAGGATGAAAGAATACTAAAAAATATTCAGTTAAGGAGGAAAGGAATGAAAAACGGAAATAGAAAACGGGTACTAGCAACAATGTGAAGCTCAAAACTCGAGTTAAAGCGAAAAAGTCAAGCACTGAAAAATACATGTTGCATTGATTTTTAGCAACAAAAAATTCATAAAATCGGGCAAAACTATGGTGATAGAAGCCAGAGCAGTACTTGTGTATGAGGGATGGGGTTCTAGGAAGAGACACATTTCTGGAGTGGTGGAAATTTATACTTTTATCGAGGCTGTGGATTAACCGGGAGTATACATTTATAAGACTCATATAATTGTACGTTTAAAATTTATGCATTTTTCTGTAAATTTTACGGCCACTTTTTAAAAGCCTCAAATCAAAACTCTCTTGCGGGGGGCCTGCGACTGTGAGCTTTGGTCAACAGAGGGCGCTCCGAGCTCACCAAACACGTTTTAGGGGCTTAGCCACTTGGGAATGCAAATCAGACCAGCTGTGGGCCTCGGTCTCCAAGGTCGCTCTCCCCGGACACCCCATCTTCCCCGACCCGGCCAGTCCACGTCGCCTGGCCATCCGCTGCTTTCTGGCTGATGAGCAGCGCGTAGCTAATGGCGATGCTATTTCCTGCCACATCTCCCCGGGGAATGCAGAAGCGGGTGGGATCTGGCGTGGGCTGCCTGGAGGTGTGCCTGCCCCCCCCCTGAACCCCAAGGTCTCTTGATTTGATGGCTTTTAAATTGGAAGTGGGAACGGAAAGGAAACTTCCTCCCTGTTCTCGACATCTTCATTTTGACCTCCTTTCCTCGCTTTGGCGACTGTAATATTCCCACGCAAGGGTTGTGGAGGGCGGGAGGGCGGGTGGATGGCAGCGCGAGGGAGGCAGGGTGTGTGTGTGTGTGTGTGTGTGTGTGTGCGCGCGGGGGGGGGGTGGGGGGGGGGCGTTGCCGGGGCTCCAGCTCCCCAGAATTCAGTCTTCTTGTCCCCTCCCTGCCACAGAAGGAAGCTAGTGACCGAAAGGCACCAACCAACGTCCTTTGCGCCCTCGCCCACCCCCAGGCTGGGTCTCCCCGGGCGCCCAGATGCCAGTACACCCTCACGTGACCCCCCCCACCCTGGGCCGCTCCTTCCAGAGCCGTCTCGCGGGGTGTTAATTAAAGGTCACGACCAAACAGGCCCGCCGGCTCCCCGGGAGAAACGCACTCCCGGGAAATGAAAAATGACTCCCCGGGGCAGCCACGTGTGGAGCCCGGCCAGGCTGGCTTCCTGCGCGGCCGGGCGCTGCGCCTCGGGTGGGTGGGTGGGTGCGGGGGGTCCGAGCGGGGGCGCGGACGGGCGCTCTGGGGACTCCGTGAGTCCCGGGGGGGGGGGGGGGGGGGGACAGGGAAGGGCGGGAGCTGGGGGCACCGGCCCGGCGGGGCGAGGCGGCCAGGTCCAGTTCGCGCACAGCCCTCTCCGGGCCCGCGCCGTCGCTCCGCGCGTCTGCGGCTCGGCGCATCCCTCAGTTTCCCCGCCCGGGGCTGCCGCTTGGTCGCGGGCTCACCTGTCCTAGCGCTGGGCGGCCGGGCGCCGCACACAGAGGGGCTGGCCGTGCGGGGGAGGGGGGGACCCCTGTCCTCGGGCTGGGCGGCTGTCCCTGGGAGGGGGCCGTGGCCGGCGGGGGTGGGGGGTTCGGCTGGGCCGCCCCAGAAGAGGTTCGCCGGGAAGGTCTGGGAGAACAAAGGGCGGGGGGAGGAACCGGCGTGTTTGCGGACTTGTTTGTGGCTCCATCCCTTTTTCCCCGGCGTTTCCCAGGCAAGAGAGCTGCAAGCCTCGCCGCGAAGAGAAAGAACTCGGGGGGCGGGGGCGGGGGCGGCGCGGGCGCAGTGCGGCCCGGCCCCGCGGCCCCGGCGCGCGCGGCGGCGTTTCATTAAGCGCCCCGGACGCCGGCCACTCACCGGGGGGAACTTCCCCGCCAGGAGCCAGATTTACGGCCCCCTCCCTCCCTCCTTCCCTCCCCCCGCCGCCGGCTCGCGGCCTCTCGGTGTCAGGCGGGAGCGCCGCAGCCTAAAATGGAGCCGGGCCGGCGCGGCGGCGGCACCCAGGCGGCAGGCTCCGGGGCGGCGGGGCCGCGGGTCCCCACGCCCCGCGCTGCTGCGCCCGGGCGCACCCGCGCGCGCTGACCGCCGAGCCGCCCCTTTCCCTGCCCTCCGCGGCTGTCAGGCGGCGCGCGGGCCGGCGGATATTGGCTCGCACACGCCGAGGCTCCTCCCCGAGCTGCATCTTTATATTTTGGGGAGAATTTCTTGGAACTCAGTTACCGAGCTGCGGGAAGGAGACGCGTTCCCACCGCCGGCTCGCTGGCGGGCGCCGGGCGGGGGCTCGCCCACCCTTCTCCGCGGCGGCCACGTGCCCCGATTGCGAGGGGCCCCTCTCTCCCGCGTGGGTGGGTGGGTGGGGTGTGGGAGGGGGGAAACCCCGGGCCCCCGGGGCTGCGGGAGATGCCGGCGATCGGGAGGGGCCCGTGGACGGAGCGCGCGCGGCTGCAGGAGGCGAGGAGGGCGAGGGGAAGCCGTGTGTGAAGAAAGGAGCAGCCACCCGCTCCGGCCGCTATCGCTGCTATCACTTCGGGGGCCCGTCTGCCTGTGCGCCCCCTGCCCTCCCCCCATTAAGGGGCCTTGACTCGAGGACGACAGCCCCCCGCCACCGGGAGAGCCTTCTGGGTGGAAGACCGAGCGGATGTAGCGCTGGCGGACCCTCCCGAGACCCTCTGCCGGAGCAGCCACCATGAATTCGGTCGCTGGGAATAAAGAGAGGCTGGCCGTGTCCTCCAGGGGCAAGAAATACGGGGTGAGTTGCGACGGGGCGCGAGGCGGAGGCGCGCCCCCAGGCCCGCGGCAGCCCGGGCCGCCTTCCCCGGAGCCGCGCGGCGCGGCAGGGCGGCTCCGAGCGGCCCCTCCGGCTCCGAGCGCCGCCGCCGCCGCCACCGCCGGGCGTGCGTGCGCGGGGACGGAGGCGGCTCTGCCGCGGGGACCCGCACCCTCGCCCGGCCTTGGGGATTTTCAGCCCTCGCCTGCCTCCCTTCCCCGCACCCCTCTAACTTTCGCCGCATTCCTGCACTTAAAGCCAGAGCTGCGCCCCACGGGAGGGTTTTCCCCCCTGAATCCCCGGCGGTTCCCGGGGCTCCGGAGGCTGCGCCCCGGATGAATGAATGAAGTCGCGGCCCCCTCCCCCTTCCCCTCCCGCCCACTCCCGGGATAGCGGCTCCCGGGATCCCGAACCAGGGCTCCCCGGCTGGATGGGTGTCGGGTTCAAACGCGCGGGGGCCCCTGCGTCTCCGGGTTGCCCCCCCAGCAGAAACCACGGAGCCCCCCGAGCCAGGCACGTCCCCGCCGGCGCTGGCAGCCTCGGGGCGCGCGGGGGGCTCGCTCGGCCGGCCGGCCCGCGGTGGGGGCGCGCAGCCCCCGGGGAGACCGACCCCTGACCGCGGCGTGTCTCTCCCCGCCCCCTCCCGCAGGTGAACGAAGTCTGCTCGCCCACCAAGCCCGCGGCGGCGCCCGTCTCCCCGGAGAGCTGGTACCGCAAAGCCTACGAGGAGTCGCGCGCGGCGGCGGGCAGCCGGCCCACCCCCGAGGGCGCGGGCTCGGCGCTCGGCTCGTCGGGGACCCCGTCGCCCGGCTCGGGCACTTCGTCCCCCGGCTCGTTCGCGGGCTCGCCGGGCCCCGCCTCCCCGGGCATCGGCACCAGCTCGCCGGGCTCCCTGGGCGGCTCGCCGGGCTTCGGCACCGGCTCGCCCGGCTCCGGCAGCGGCGGCGGCTCCTCCCCCGGCTCGGACCGCGGCGGCGTCTGGTGCGAGAACTGCAGCGCCCGCCTGGCGGAGCTGAAGAGGCAGGCGCTGCGGCTGCTGCTGCCCGGGCCCTTCCCCGGCAAGGTGAGCGCGGCGGCGGCGGCGGCGGCGGCGGTTCGAGGCCCCGCGGACCCTCCCGCGGCCGGAGGGGCGGGCGGCGCGGGGGCGGCGCTGCGCTGGGGGGGTGGGGGGGCACCTGCGGGCCGGTGTCGGGGCGACCCCGCCCGCCTCTCTGGCTCGGACGCGGTGGGGCGCAGAGCGTGCGGGCTGTCCACGGTTTTTTTTTGGGGGGGGGCGGTTTCAGGTGACTGTCCAGCTGCCCCCCGCTCCGTCGAGCCCCTTGGTGATCCCCGCACCTGCCCGCCGCCCTGCAGGACCTGCGCGGCGCTGGGCCCGTCCTCCCGCGCGCGCCCGCAGACCTTTGCTGCGGGGGAGGGTGGGGGGCGGACGCGGGGCACGCGGGCTCCCGCTCCCGGCGTCTTCCCTGCCGCCGCGCACCGGGGCTGCGGCCCGCTCGCAGGATTTCCCCCCCCACCGCACCCCGCCGCGCCCCACCGCACCCCACCGCGCCCCGCCGCGATCCTCCACAGAAATGCCGGGGGGCGGGGGTCCGAGAGGCGGAGTCGGTGCTTCGCCCTGCCTCCTGGCTGCCAGAACCACAGGCACGGACGCCAGCGTGGCCCCCAACGTGCACTCGGTGTGGGGGTGCAGGCCGAGACCCCCCCGGCCGCTCCGCGCCCAGCGCGCGGGGCCCCCAGGGCCGCCCCGCGGGGAGCACAGTGCGGCGGCGTTTGCGCGGCGGGTCCGGGCTCTCCAAGGACAGTCTTCACTCTTGCGCGTCAAAGCCGGCTCATCCGCGGGTAAAACGGGGGGGCTGCCGCGGGGCTCGGCCGGGTCTGCTCAGGGGGGTCCGCACTCCCGTTTCGGGGACCTGAAACACGGGGTGGGACCTGAAACGCGAGGTCAGCGCCTCTGCTTGCCTCCCCCGCGTGTCCACACGCACGCACCCCGATGGTGGCATGTGCAGGGGCTCCGCGCAGCAAACCCCCCCCCACACACGCTGTGAAACCCCAGATGTGGCAGACCCCTCCCCCCGGAGCGTTGCCTTTATGAATCCCGGGTTTACCCCGGGAATGATGAACTGGTGGGTGGCGGTGAGGCTGCCGTTCTGGGCCCTGTGGCAGCAATACCCCCAGGACACGTCTCAGGGGCCCTCAGACTTCCTTCGCGCCTTCACTGTCACACGGTGTCTGCGCGCACGGATGTGTCTGAGCCCTTCCGATCAGGGATCAATAGTCTCTGATTTCCTCCGCGGGCAAGGCACTGGGATCAGCCCCGCGCTGGAAGGACAGGGACCTCCAGCCCTTGTCCACAGGCTCTTATTTCCTAACAGAATACAGACGCGAACCACGAGAGGCACAACCCGACATCTATCCTTCTACCCAGGCCAGTGTGGGTGCTGTGAACAGAGTGTGGGTGCTGTGAACGCTGTAACCAGGACAGACCATGTGACCCACTGGGGAGAACCTTGGCTCTTAAAGAGATACCATCTGATAGGTGGAAATCCCAATAAGTTGTAGTCTTCCAGATGATTCTAGGACATTCTCGAGGGCGCATTTTAAAAATCTTATTGTTGAAAATTTTACGTAGGTCCTCCTTCTCCTGCTCCCCTCCCCTATTAACTTCTCCCAGCCTACTCCCCTCTCCCCCACCCCACGCCTCGCCACCCCAGGCTCTGTGTCCCTGGGTTGGGCACATATGCAAACAGGTTCATCGGTTGATCTCTTCCCACCCACCCTCCCTGCCTTCCCTTCGAGTCAGTCTATGCTTCCGTGGGACTCCTTCCTATAACAGCTTCATGTTGGAGTGCTCTCGGGTGCACAGGGAAATCAAAATACACCTTCTCGCACAAATGGAGGCAGGGAAGGGAAGAAACACATGTTGGGACGGCGATCCATCCCTCTTGTTTGTGGGGTCATGTGACAGAGCAGAGTTTGGGTGTCATTGAAGCAGCCTGGGAGATCCATTCGCAGGGTCACAGCGGGGGGCTCAGTCTATTCGCCAATTTCAGTTACCAGAAACGTCCTATGGTCACAGCGATGGGTCTGCTACCCCTCAGTACCCTACACCCACGGGGGGGTTGCTTTAGGTGCACATGGGGCTATCACACAGTGCCTAGAGTTTCATATGTGACATGACATGATGGAGCACAACCTTGGTGCAGGGGGTGCCCAGGACTCCGTGAGAACCAGTGGCGATTTGGATCACCTTACTGTTAGAAACACGGAGCGGGGCCTCGATTTTAACTAAAAATGACCTGCCGTCTCCGGGAGTCACAACCGTAGTGCTGTTTTCCCTTTCGAAAGCATCAGTACCCCCGGATTAGGTGCAGTTTTCATCACGACTTGAAGTTCCCTTGAAGTTTGCCGCGTTTTCATCAAATAAACGCTGTGTTCTCTCAAGCTCCACGGACGGAGGCCCCTGTGACCCCAAGACAAGACCTCTCCCCTCCCCAGAGCTGGCTTTCTGGGCACCGGGGCCCTCGCAGCCCGCAGAAAGGAGGAGGTCAGTTCCTTAGAACAGGGGTGTCTGCTGGCTCCAGCATGGCGATCGCCCTCCAGAGCAAGAGCTGGCAGACACAGGCATGTTTGGGGGGTGATGAGCAAAAGCCGTCGTTGTAATTTGCTTAAGGCGCTTAGCTGTATCGGGGGAAGGTCTTCTCGTCAGTAGAGTGTTAAGTGCTAGGAGGTGGGATTGGGAGTCTCCTGGGCAGGCCGGGCCAGCACTGCCAGAACCTGTTATTTTGGGGTGACCTGGGCTCAGGCCTTTCTCCAGCTCTGTTTGTGACGTGGAGCCGGAGGCTGTGCCTGTGTGTCTCACTTTGTCATGGACGCACCGAGGGAGAGAATGTCCACAGCTGGAACGTCATGAAAAGCACTTCCGCTAAGGTTGGGAGGTGCTCCCGTCTTCCAGACAATTAGACAAGACTCTGGTTGGTTGGTTTGTTTCATGGGACGTGAGGTTTTTCTTAGGAAACATCTGCTTTCTTTCAGTCTCTGATGTCATCGGTGCATTTCCCAGACATCAGCTCGGCATATGATTTCTCGCGCGGTACCCTGGTAGGTAGCAGGCCCTGTTGAATCCCCCTAGGACAGTTGGTTAAGGCCAGGTGAGCTCAGGCTGGCGGGGCTCAGTGGTTGAACATCCACCTGTGAACCAGGAGGTCACAGGTTCCATTCCCAGTCCGGGCACATGCCCGGTTTGCAGGCTTGATCCCCAGTGGAGGGCATGCAGGAGGCAGCCGATCCATGATTCTCTCTCATCATTGATGTTTCTCTCTCTCCCTCTCCCTTCCTCTCTGAAATCAATAAAAATCTATTTGTAAAAAGAAGGTGAGATGAAGCGCTGGTGGGCCTGTGCAGACAGTCTAGCTGGTCTCCGTAGTTAGTGACTCCCGGGGCCTGTGGAGTGCCTGTCACCCCTCCTTCCCCCCCAGCACTCTCTGTAGCCAGGCGACCACCTCATGGATGAGGGAAATGGTAACTGAGGCAGGAAGTGGGAGGAGACCCAGATCTGGGTGGAGCTCAGAGCGAAGGACCTTGCGAATGGATCTGGTGCTGTGCGTTGAGTTTGGAGAACACAGACTCTGTCTGGGCGGTAGGCAGTGACAGCTGTGAGCTCACATAACCCTAAAGCAGCGGTTCTCAACCTGTGGGTCGCGACCCTTTGGGGGTCGAACGACCCTTTCACAGGGGTCGCCTAAGACCATCGGAAAATGCAGATATTTACATCACGATGCATCACAGTAGCAACATTTCATGGTTGGGGGTCACCACCACATGAGGAACTGTATGCAAGGGTCGGGGCCTTAGGAAGGTTGAGAACCACTGCCCCAAAGGATGCCCTGGATCCGGCCTTTCAGATGGCAGCGCGCCTGGCCGAGCCAAGCCCGGGGCCGGGTGGCAGGCTGTACCGCACCAGTAAAGATGCAAGAACAGTCCAGAGAGAGGGCTTCCCGGGTTAGATCAGCTCTTCGCTGGCGCGGGAAGCGGGAGGGGTGAGAGAAAAACAAAGGAATGCGATTTGCAAAGTGTTGGGATTTTAAGTAAAACAGCCCTTTTACCCACTGCAGCGCTGCCATGTGTAAATAGAAAACCATTTTATATCCACTGGCAAGCGCGCCCTTCCTGTTTTATACACAGCCGGGGCGCCGCGCCAGGAACGGAGGCCAAGGCACGAATCTCCCGTTCTGGGCGAGCCGGGATCGCCCCGATCCCAGCCTCCGCGCAGCCCCGCGAAACCTTAGCCCCAAGGAATTCCCCGGCGTCAGCGGGAGCGGTCCAGCTTGGCGAGAGGTTATCAGACATCTGTTCATTTCCATATCAATAAAGGAAAAAAATCTTCTTTTATGTAAAAAAAAAAAGAAAAAAAAAGGTCCAGGAAGACATTCCTATCTGATTTGTTCTCAGTCACAGACTCCGGGGCCGTTTATGCCCCAGAAATACCAGGGAGATTAGCCAGACACCGAGAAGGGTGGCCAGGAGTCACCCAGATGAAAGGAAGGAATGTGTCACGGGTTTAGAAACACCAAGCGTGGCCTCTAAATAGCCAGGGCCCGGCTGAGTCTAGACTTGGAGATTTCATCTATATGTTCGCGTTTTCCCAGCTCCCAAGCGGGGCCTGGAAAAAGAAACTCCACTTAAAAGGTCCCCCGGAAGCCACTGTGAGACGCTCTCTAAATGGATGAAATACGCTGCCTTTCCAAGAGTTATTAATTATGAGGAGCTCCTATCTGAAATCTGAGAACACGTGACTTTTTTTGGGAAGCATCACGGGCCTCTTTTCCATCTCAGCCGTGTTCGCGATAAGGGTGGCCCGGCTCACGCAGAGCCTATCCGTGATGGAGCAGTCCCGCCGCGGTTATCATTCAGAGGAAATTTCTGAAGCATTTGAGGGATGAGGGAAACATTCCTAAGTAGGGACACGTGACAGCCATCTCCTCTTTAAGGCGTAGCGAGCTGTGGAGCGATGGCATTGCATTCCTCCAGACTTTTAATTGTGAGCGCACCGGGTCAGTTTTTAGAGCGACTGAATTCACTTCGTGAGAATCCCTGGCCCGCGGTAATGTCTCCCACACCCACCGCAGAGAGCATGATTGCGTTAGAAATGCGATTTTTAAATGGCTGAGGCCACTCATTTGTCGGCATTTGGAGGGATTGAGTCAAAGAGATTTAGGCCACGTTATGGCTGCTCTTTGGCATGTCACAGATCGCTCCGTTCCTCAGCGCACAGTCATGGTGATGGTAACATCGGTGATTATAAATGGCCCGCAGTCACCCTCGGGAGGTGTAAGACGCACCCCATCCCTACACACGCACCTACATAACCTCAGAGCGAAGTGAAGACCAACCCGATTCCTTTACCTTGGGTTTCCAGGTGATGGAAACGATTTTGGTCCCACAAGGAAGCAGCAGTAAAGATGCAGGAACAGTCCTGACCGGTTTGGCTCAGTGGATAGAGCGTTGGCCTGTGGACTCAAGGGTCCCAGGTTCGATTCCGGTCAAGGCATGCACCTGGGTTGCGGGCACATCCCCAGTAGGGAGTGTGCAGGAGACAGCTGATCGATGTTTCTCATCGATGTTTCTAACTCTCTATCCCTCCCCCTTCCTCTCTGTAAAAAAAAATCAATAAAATATATTAAAAAAAGATGCAAGGAACAGAGACACCCCAAGATGCATGCACCCCAATGCCATTGAGGGTCCCTCACTGTTACTGTACCTGCTTGAGTGGGAAGCTGTGCTGTAGAGTATGCTCTGAAGCCGTCTCCTGGGCTCACAGATTGGGGTGAGGTGGGGTGGGGTGGGATGGGGTGGGGGAGAGCTGTGAGTTGTCAAGGTTGTGAGCGGAGTGTTTTCCGGCTGGGGAATGGAACCGAGGGGAAAGGACCGTCTCAGAGCCAGCGTCCACTCAGCGGAGGAGGCTGTTGTCCGCTCTGTCTGTGCTGATCTTGGGCTGCACGGCCAGTGCCAGGGCACAGGGCTATCGGATTCCCACTCTGTTCTTTCCTGGCCAAGACTGCAAACTGGGGGGGCCCTGAGGGTCCACTCTCTTTCCAGGAATACAACTGACTTCCTTTTCACCCCCGTGTCAAATCACAGGCCGATCATAGCATCTTCTCTGAGGCCTTCGGTAAACCTCCTCTCTGGTCTTCCCTCCAGAAGGGCTGCCCCTGATCCTTCATACCGACATGCACAACCAGAAACATCTTCAAGCGTGTCCGCGGCGGTGCAAAGGGAGGGAGAACGCTCCGGCATTCCTAAATTACCTGGAAATATTTATCAAAATGGTCCATCGGGCCTGGCTGGCGTGGCTCAGTGGTTGAGCATTGACTTATGAATCAGGAGATCAGGGTTTGATTCCTGGTCAGGGCACAAGCCCGAGTTGTGGCCTTGATCCCCAATGTGGGGAGTGCAGGAGGCAGCTGATCAATGCTTCTCTCTCATCATTGATGCTTCTGTATCTCTCTCTCCCTCTCCCTTCCTCTCTGAAATCAATTTAAAAAAAAAAACTAAGTAAAAAAAAAAGAAACTCCTGCAGACATGGGTCCCCATGAAAGCGTCACCAGAGCCTTTACCACTGGGTTCACGTGGACGCGCCCCTCCTCTGCGTCGCTGGGACATGAGTGTGGCCACAGCCTGTCCCGAAGGTTCTCAGAGTCCAGGGAATAAGTGACAAGACAGAGATGCTGAGATCTGGATCTGACAGTCACTTTGTGTATTAACGTGGGGGAGAGCTGGCATTATTATGATGTTGAATCTTTCCCAAGAACATGGGACGTCTTTCCATGTGAACAAGTCTACTTTTCAGCAACATTAGAGGTTTTTCTCGTACAGGCTTCGCACATTTTTTGCCCGATTTATTCTTAGGTTTTATATCTTTTGTTGCTATTACAAATGAGCTCTTCACTTTCATTATCTCTTCTAATTGATAATTGTTTATATATAAGAAGGAGAGTAATTTATATATAAATTTTATACCCTATTACCGTATTATATTTCATTATTGTATTCATTAGTTTTTAAAATTGGTTCTCACATTTTCAAAAGAATTTATCTTCTGCAAATAGAGATATCATTACTCTTTTTCTTTGCTGCTTTTATGCCTCTAATGATTTTCTCTTGTTTGTTATATTGATTAATGCTTCCAATACAACATTAAATGGTAGTGATATAGGGGTCTATGTATAGTTTTTCTATGAAGTGAGATACCAGGATATCTATCTATCTATCTATCTATCTATCTATCTATCTATCTATATTACACACACACACACACACACACACACACACGGAAATCACCATCAATTTCTATCTTACGTAGTGTTCTTAATAAGGAATGGGTGTTATATTTTGCCAAATGTCTTTTCAGTATTTAGGGAGATGATCATAAAATTTTTCTCCTTCTATCTATTATTATTGCGAATTATAATTGATTTCCTAATAGTGAACCATCCTTGCATTCCCATAATAAACCCCACAATGTATTTTTTAAATATGTTGCTGGATTCAGTTTGCTAATATTTTATTTATTGTTTTCTTTTTTTTTTAAAGATATATTTTCAGTGATTTCAGAAAGGAAAGGAGAGGAAGAGAGAGATAGAAATCCCAGTAATGAGAGAGAATCATTGATTGGCTGCCTCCTGCACGCCCCACACTGAGGATTGAGCCCACAACCCGGGCATGTGCCCTTGACTGGAATTGAACCTGAGACCTTTCAGACTGCAGGCCAATGCTCTCTCCACTGAGCCAAACTGGTGAGGGCTGTTTTGGCTTTTGTATTCATTTGCCAGTAAGCTCTTTTTACTCCCGGGTATGCGCCCAGCTGCTGTACTATGCCACATTATAACCAGGCTATAAAAAAGGCTAAAATTCTTCCCCTCAGTCTGTGATTGTCAGAGACAGACAGGGAGCCAGAGAGCTACAGTGCAGTGTACCAAGTGCCAGGCTGGACTGGGCAGGCTGCTAGGTGAGGGGCCAGCGACTGGCAGGGTGAGCAGGAGCAGCCCTGTGAATGGTGACACAGCGGCATCCAGGCCGAGGGGACTGCAGGCTTAAGGCACAAATGGTCACGCACACTCAGTGCCCCTGGGAACTGGCGGTGTCTTGTCACCATAGCAAGGTGTTTGCATGGTGAGTGACAGCTGGGAAGGAATGTTCCAGTAGGGTCCATGGTGGAGGGCCTTGCAGGCTGCAGGCTGATATTATCCTGTGGCCATGGGCAGGCAGCCAAGGGCCTTCAGGAAGGGAAGGCGGTGATTAGATACGGTCCTGCATGAACGATGGCTCTGATGGCGGGAGGGGCGGTGGGTGGCAGAAGGGCGTCCGGCGTCCCGCTCCGAGGCTCCCTGCCTGCGTGGAAGGTGGCGCAGACCTGAAGGAAGGCAGAAGCAGTGGGAATGGAGGGACAGTGTGGACCTGACCAGCCTTGTGCCCAGAACACCCATGAAGGTGGCAGCGGAGCTGTGGGAGGAGGGAGAGGAGGAGGACGCGGTGTGCTCCCAGACTTCTGGCTAGGCCCAGTGTGCGGAGGGCTGCCATTCATTGAAATGGAGAATACAGCCAGAGGGTTTTGTTATTGTGGGTCTGATTGTTTTTAAATTTAATAAATCTTTATTGTTCAGATTATTACAATTGTTCCTCTTTTTCCCCCCATAGCTCCCCCCCACCTGGCTCCCACTCTACCCTTTGTCCTTATCTCCCCTTCCCCTCCCCCCCGGCATTGTCCTCATCCATAGGTGTATGATTTTTGTCCAGTCTCTCCCTGCACCCCCATCACCCCTTTCCCTCTGAGAATTGTCAGTCCACTCCCTTTCTATGCCCCTGATTCTATTATATTCACCAGTTTATTCTGTTCATCAGATTTTTTATTCACTTGATTTTTAGATTCACTTGTTGATAGATATGTATTTGTTGTTCTAATTTTTATCTTTACCTTTTTCTTCTTCTTTCTCTTCTTAAAGAGTACCTTTCAGTATTTCATATAATATGATTTGGTGGTGATGAACTTCTTTAGTTTTTTCTTATCTGTGAAACTCTTTATCTGCCCTTCAATTCTGAATGATAGCTTTGCTGGGTAGAGTAATCTTGGTTGTAGGTTCTTGCTATTCATCACTTTGAATATTTCTTGCCACTCCCATCTGGCCTGCATCGTTTCTGTTGAGAAATCAGCTGACAGTTGTATGGGTGCTCCCTTGTAGGTAATTAACTGTTTTTCTCTTGCTGTTTTTAATATTCTCTCTTTGTCTTTTGCTCTTGGTATTTTAATTATGATGTGTCTTGGTGTGGTCTTCTTTGAATTTCTTTTGTTTGGGGTTCTGTGCACTTCCTGGACTTGTAAGTCTATTTCTTTCAACAGGTGAGGGAAGTTTTCAGTCATTATTTCTTCAAACAGATTTTCAATATCTTGCTCTCTCTCTTCTTCTGGCACCCCCATAATTTGGATGTTGGGACACTTGAAGTTGTCCCAGAAGCTCATTAAACTATCCTCAAATTTTTTGGATTCTTTTTTCTTTTTTCTTTTCCGGTTGAGTGTTTTTTGCTTCTTTGTATTTCAAATCTTTGACTTGATTCTTGTGGTCCTCTAGTCTGTTGTTAGGTCTCTGTATAATATTTTTTATTTTAGTCAGTGTATATTTAATTTTTAGTTGGTCCTTTTTCATATCCTTGGGGGGGGTCTCGCTCATATCCTCAAGGGTCTCGCTAAATTTATCCATCTTTTCTAGGAAATTCTTGAAAAACCTTATAACCATGGTTTTGAACTCTATATCCAGTCTTTTGCTTTCCTCCATTTCTTTCTTTTGTGATATGTTTCTTTGTCTCCGCATTTTTGCTGCTTCCCTGAGTTGGTAGAGTGGCTTTGTGTGGTAGGTTTCTTATAGGGCCCAATGGTTAAGCCTCTCCAGTTACCTGAGGTGGACACTCTTGGTGCACCCCTTTGTGGGCTGTATCTTAAGTCTTGATTGCTGTTGGTATCACTGGGAGGAATTGACCTCCAGGTCAATTGGCTGTGAGGATCACCTGTTTCTATGCTGGGAGAACTTCTGTGCTGGAGACACCCTTATGAGGCAAGACTTGTAAAATTGCAAAAGCCTCTGTGCTCAGCTTGGGTGGGGTGGAGTCTCAGGGCTGAGCAGACAGACTTGGCTCCCTGTCAGCCCTGCTTTATGAGGCCCCTGGGTCTCAGTGTCCTTTGGTAATCGTTGCAAGCACCTCTGAGAGAAAGCTGCCCTTGAGTTTCATCTGCTGCCAGACAGTCCAGATTCCCCCTGAGTGAGTCTGGGTTCCCAGAGACTCCCCTGGAACTGGAGTTCAGTGCAGTTGGGAGCTTCCGTCTCCCTCCTACTTGAGAAAGCCAGCCATGCACTCAGCAGTCAGGCCTCTGCGCTCCTGCGCCTCTGGACTTCTGCCTCCCGCAGCTCCCCTGAATATCAGTGTGCTTTTCTCTTTTCTTGACAATCCAGATTTCCCCCGAATGAGTCTGGATTCCCAGAATCTCACCCGGAACTGGAGTTTAGTGCAATCGACAGCTTCCGTCCCCCTCCCGCTTGAGAAAGCCAGCCTAGCACTCATCCGCCTGTCCTCTCCGCGCGTGTCTCAGCCTCCTGCAGCTCCTCTGAGTCTCAGTGTGCTTTCCTCTTTCCGTCTAGTAGAATTTCCACTCAGCCAGCCTTCCTGTGGTTCTGGATGATGTCCGTTTTGTCTTTTAGTTGTAGTTTTGAAATTGTTGTGCAAGGCAGCAGTTTAGGTGTTCACCTATGTCGCCATCTTGGTTTTTTTGGGGTCTGGTTTTTGAGGATGGTTGGATAATTAAATTGGGCTGGTCTCTGTAGAGCTTGAGATGGAATGGTCCAGAGGAGTCCAAGCTTGGGGGCTCTAGGGTACATGGGGAGCTGGAGCTGGGGACCTGGGAGACATCACCCTGAAGAAGGTGGCGAATCCTCAGATGGGTGAGGTCTCCATGGAGCATGTGAAGAGTTGGACAGAAGATAGCTGAGCATGGAGTCAGGGACTCACTGACATTGAAGGATGGGTAGTGGGAGGCGCCAGGAAGATAGACCTGGGAGAGGCCAGAGGAAGGGGCGGAACGTGGAGGCAATGGTGTCAAAGAAACCGAGGGGGAGGTCTGTAGGGGGTAGAGCGATAGAAGGTCAGATCCCTGGAGAGCCAGGGAGGCGAGGACTGGGGTTTCCACTGAATCAGCAGATAGGGGGTCTTTGTTAGAACATTCTGGCACCCTGGGGAAGGACAGGGAATGACAGCGGGCAGGGGAGTGGACGGAGAGGGGAGGGCATCCGCGGCAGCATACCAGGTGTGGAGGACTCTGAGAGGTTTAAAGACCCATGTTTTAGGCTCTTATGACCTTAAAGGTGAAGACCGCTCAGTCCCGGGTAGACTCAGGCTTCCTCACCCAGTGTGTGACCCCGGGAGGCCGCTCAGCCGCTCCGAGCCCGCTGATTCCCGCCAGACCCCGGGGCAGGGAGGACACCCGCCAGGGCTGTGAGACCACATTCAACCACCACTTCCTGTCTTTATTCCCGTAAGGTTGAGTTTTATTTTATTTTTTAAATATATTTTTATTGATTTCAGGGAGGAAGGGAGAGGGGGAGGAAGAGAGAGAGAGAAATATCAATGAGGAGAGAGAGTTATTGATTGGCTGCCTCCTGCATGCCCCCTATTGGGGATCGAGCCTCCAATCTGACCCGGAATTGAACCGTGACTTCCTGGTTCGACGTTCAACTACTGAGCCACACAGGCCAGGCCCAATGAAGTTGAATTTTATTTATTTATTTTTAATATATTTTTTATTAGTTTTTTTACAGAGAGGAAAGGGAGGGAGATAGAGAGTTAGAAACATTGATGAGTGAGAAACATCGATCAGCTGCCCCCTGCACACCCCTTATTGGGGATGTGCCCACAACCAAGGTACATGCCCTTGACCGGAATGGAACCCGGGACCCTTGAGTGCGCAGGCCGACGCTCTATCCACTGAGCAAACCGGTCAGGGCTGAAATTGAATTTTAGAAGAGGCCCCTTTCTTTCTCCTCCCCTCCCTCCTGGCTCCCTCCTTCCTATTGTCACTTCCTATGGACACCAAGTGGAAAAGCACAGCCAGAGAGAACGCAACCTCCCTTTCACCGGCAAGTGACCCAGCAGCCCAGACCCACGGTCATGGCTAGCAGGTGGCTCCTGGAAAATGTCGCAAAGCTCAGTTGCTACAAACCGTGACTCCTTTCAGCAGAGCTGCCAGAAATAGGGTCGGGGATTGTCCCCCAGGAAATCCCTCCCGAAGCCTGGCCCCTCTCGGCCCAGCGGGGAGCAGGGCAGCCAGGCATCGGCTCTGGGGAAGGGGGGGCAGGCCTCTGGGCTGCGCACGCACCCTGCCGAGCTGCGGGCACCAGGAATTGGGGCTTATCTGCCTCCCCATCCAGGGCTCTCTTTCCCAGGCAGTTTTCTCTGCAGTTATGCTTTGCTGATCCTATCGCAGCGATTCTGACCGGAGCCCGTGAGAAGTCTGGAAACAGGGCACCTCCCCCGCCCAGAAGCATTTCCTGCTCCGCCGCAGCTGGCGAGCAGACCGCTGGCCGCTGACCGCTGGCCGCTGGCCGCTGAGCGCTGCGCGGTGCAGGGAGCTCTCAGCGGTGGAGGTGGGAAGCGTCGCTATTTTTATGCTGCTATCCGGAGGCTCCGGGCAGGGGAGTGTTCTGATAAGCAGAACTCTATCCAAATATATCTTCAGTGTGACAGACGAGCTGACCGCCAAGGGCCTTGTTAACAGAACCAGCTTTTCTGTTGAGTGGAGTTCAAGCTCGGTGCTGTTACCAGCCACCCCGAGTTCTCTGGAAAGTTTTACCTCCCCATACAGCCTGGTTCTAAAATCTCCGCTTAGTTCTTACACAGAAAACGGCTTTATATATATTTTATTGATTTTTTTTACAGAGAGGAAGGGAGAGGGATAGAAAGTCAGAAACATCAATGAGAGAGAGAGACATGGATCAGCTGCCTACTGCATGTCCCACAGTGGAGATGTGCCCGCAACCAAGGTACATGCCCCCGAGCGGAATCGAACCTGGGACCTTTCAGTCCGCAGGCCGACGCTCTATCCACTGAGCTAAACGGGTCTCGGCAATTTTTTAAAAATATATTTTATTGATTTTTTTACAGAGCAGAAGGGAGAGAGAGAGAGGTAGAAACATCAATGAGAGAGAGACATCGATCAGCTGCCTCCTGCACGCCCCCTACTGGGGATGTGCTTGCAACCAAGACACATGCCCTTGATCGGAATCGAACCTGGGACCCTCCAGTCTGCAGGCCGAAGTTCTCTCCACTGAGCCAAACTGGTTTCGGCAAAATGGCTTTATGTTTAAAGCTCGAACTTCAAGGCTAACTTCAAGGCCGCCTTGCTACCACAGCGGTGACAGATGCCAGCTTCCAGGCCTTCTTCACCGCCCCAGAGCCGTGTCTTAGGCTGGTAATGGCTCGTTCGGGACTTTTTCCTAAGATAACACAAGAACTCATGGAACCTGAGCTGCTCCTGGCCATCATTCCGTCTTTAATTAGCAGTGATGGACGGCTCTGCCTTCCGTTGAACACTATTGTCCTCTTCATGCTTTCTCATCCCTCTCCCACATCCCGAGTCACCCAACGGGTGGGTTCAAGCAGCACCGGGTCTGATTTATTAACCGACCAGACACCACCACCACCAGCCAGCACGGTTGAGCTACCTAACCAAATGGTTATACAGTGCATGGACAGCTGAATTCAGGCGAACAACTAGCACCTGCCATTGTTGACGAGAAATAGCCGGTTTGGCTCAGTGGATGGAACATTGGCCTGAGGACCGAAGGGTCCCGGTCTCGATTCCGGGCAAGGGCACATACCTTGGTTGCAGGCTCCTCTCTGGCTGGGGCCCTCGTCGGGGCTCGTGCAGGAGGCAACCAATGGATGTGTTTCTCTCCATATCGATGTTTCTCTCTGTCTACCCCTCTCTCTAAAAATCAATGGAAAAAAAATATATATAAAAGAAAAGAAGATCAGCCAGCTGCCTGGCTTTGCTGTGTGTCTGTCGTGGAGGACGGCTTGGTCTTGGGCCGGCAGCTGAAGAAGTGGCCTCGAATGTCCTCCCTGAGGTCCCGCAGCTGTGAGTGTGGGCGTCACGTGTGGCTCGTGGCTGAGGGGTAGATGGGGGAGGGGAGAAAGGAGAGGAAGAAGATGGCGGGCGGAGAAGGTGGAAGCAGGAGACAGGAGAAAGAAACGGGAATAAAGGAGTGGGTGGTTGAGAGGCATTGGAGATGGTCTACAATCCTAGATGTTTAGGTTAAAAAGGAGTATCCTGACCTGGCCGGTCTGGCTCAGTGGATAGAGTGTCAGCCTGTGGACCAAAAGATCCCGGGTTTGATTCTGGTCCAGGGCTTGATCCTTGGCTCAGGTCAGGAGCACGTGTGGAGGCAACCAAATGATGTGAGAAAGACACATGGACCGAAACCGGTTTGGCTCAGTGGATAGAGCGTCGGCCTGTGGACTGAAAGGTCCCAGGTTCGATTCCGGTCAAGGGCATGTACCTTGGATGTGGGCACATCCCCAGTATGGGGTACGCAGGAGGCGGCTGATCAATGTCTCTCTCTTCGATGTTTCTAACTCTCTATCCCTTTTCCTTCTTCTCTGTAAGAAATCAATAATAAAAAAAAAAAAAGACACATGGATGTTTCTCTCTCTCTATCTCTCCTCCTCCCTTCCACTCTCTCTAAAACTCAGTGGAAAAATATCCTAGGATAAATTGAAAAAAAAAAGAAAGAAAGAGAAGGACTTCTTAGGTAAGACGAGGTGTGGGGAGTCCCCAGCACTAATTAGCACGTGGTCTGGGCTGGTGCCCCCGGCCTGCGCTTTCTTTCTCGTTTGTAAACCACGAGAGCTGCGTGCGAGCCTCTGCGGCTACAGAGGAGCCCGGACCTGATAGAGCCCCGTGTGCGCCCCAGATTGCAGGGGGGCTGCTTCGCCAGGTCCCCGATGGGCTCTGCTGAACCAGGAGCCCGAGGCAGGCCCAGGAACTGCTAGGTCCGTGCGCCTCCATCAGTGGGGCGTGTCTCCCAGTTGGCACATCCGGACGAGGGTACTAGAGCCCCCTCACGGCGGATGGCTCTGTCTTTGGAATTTGTCCCATGAATAGACTGATAGGATTCTTCCTGCTTCTTAATACAGCTGTTTACCGTCCAGTCCTCTGTTTGTCAGCAGGAGTCAACTTGGGCAAACACAGGGACAATGGATGTAAAAAATCGGTTTGGCAAGGAATGCTTGAGGAAATGCACTGCCTTCCTTCTCTGGCAGCCTAAACTGAGTTCTACATTTAAAAATGCGCTGCCCGTCCAGAGCATCGACCTATGAACCAAGAGGTCACGGTCCGATTCCTGGTCAGAGCACATGCCCGGGTTTCGATCTTGATCAGTGGGGGGTGTGCAGGAGGCAGCCAATCAGTGATTCTCTCTCAGTGATGTTTCCATCTCTCTCTCCCTCTCCCTTCCTCTCTGAAATCAATAAAAACATCTATATAAAAAAATAAAAATGCGCCATACTCATTAGGATTTAGAAATAATTTGTGGGGGGTTCATGTGGGGGTAGTCATATAGGACCAGCAGACCTCCAATCATTTTTCAATTATTATTCTGCATTCCTAAAACATCCTCCCTCCGAATTTAACCCCCAACCTGTCTAGCTCCCCTGTGATTTCTCCTTCCTTTCCCGACTCCTACAAGTGTCTGGATGGGGCCCTAATTGCTCAGACAATATTTACGATTCCTGCGCCCGTGACGGGGGTGTAAGAACCCTGCAGCTTTGGAGACTGTGGTCTGCAAGCGAGTCGGCGAGGTCGATGAAGTTCTGACCGATTTTATTTTTCCTCATCAGCCGCCCAGGTGGCCTCTTCAGCTGTCTGCGTCCTGTGAGTGTCTCCTCCTATTTCAGCGGGGATAATTTTATTTGTATTTGAGTCTAAACACAACTCGGGAGCACAGAGAGGATGAGCAGAACTTCCTTTAGCCTCTGGAGCTCCTGAGGAGGAGGCACAGAGCACAGGACCCCATTTATTACCCTCATTCTTTGACTTTTTTTGTACTGGAAGATAAGGTAAAAAATGTCAACGTCTTCCTCCAAGTTCCTCCTTCGAGAGGAGGCAGGTCCCCACCATGACACTTTCTGCCCAAACCATA